>CAVLGL010000079.1:7005000-7605000 GCA_963668995.1 Parnassius mnemosyne | reverse complement strand
TATATAGCTAAATTTTTTATAGGAGTAATAGAACGATCAGCAGCCATAATGAAAATTGACTAAAAAAAGGGGAAAACATTACCCTTTTATTGCTCTTCCGTAAGCAGATAAAATGTTGCCTATATGTTAAACACGGTAATTACTTTATCTACATACAAAATTGCATGGAAACCTGTCCAGTAGTTTATGCGTGAATCGTGAACACACAATTTTTCTACAGATTTAATATATGTATAGATGACCACTTGATGGATATTAGCCACAAGCTTCACCACCGCGTAGAACTAGGATTTAATGTTTATTGTTTGCTTAGGGAAATGTAAATAATTTTGCTGTTAATGCATCGTTTTATTTTATATTTACATACTCTTGAATGTCATAATTATGTTTACATGTAATACACATAATATGTATGTTTGCATGTACCATAAGCTTTATCATCATCATCATCATCATTATCATTACAGCCCTTCACAAGTCCACTGCTGAACATAGGCGTCCCCCAAAGAATGCCACAAAGCACGGTCCTGAGCCACCTGCATCCATCGACTTCCTGCATATCTTACCAGGTCGTCACTCCATCTAGTGGGGGGACGCCCTACACTTCGCCTGCCGGTACGAGGCTGCCACTCGAGAACCTTTCTTCCCCATCGGTTGTCGGTTCTTCGAGCTATATGGCCGGCCCATTGCCACTTCAGCTTACTAATCCGTTGGGCTATGTCGGTCACTCTGGTTCGAATGCGGATATCCTCATTTCTGAGTTTATCACGCAGAGAAACTCCGAGCATAGCCCTCTCCATAGCTCGCTGAGCGACCTTGAGCTTCCTTATCCGGCCAGCAGTGAAGGACCACGTCTCAGTTCCGTATGTCATCACTGGCAACACGCACTGGGTGTACAGTCTCGTTTTCAAGTTTTGAGGTATACCTGACGAGAAGATGTGCCGTAATTTCCCGAACGCTGCCCAACTGAGTTGAATCCGTCGCTTGACCTCTCGATCGAAGTTGGACTTACCTAGTCGGACTATTTGTCTCAGGTAAACATACTCGTCAACAACGTAGAGCATAGTGTTCCCAACAACTACCGGCATAGGTGTGACATGGACATTAAACATGATCTTTGTTTTGTCCATGTTCATCTTAAGACCTATCCGTTGGGAAACACTAATGAGGTCATTGAGCATAGTGCTTAGGTCCTCCAGCGATTCTGCCATAAGGACTATATCGTCGGCAAATCGAAGTTGAGTGATGTACTCGCCATTGATGTTGATACCGTATCCTTTCCAGTCCAGAAGCTTGAAAACATCTTCCAATGCAGCGGTAAAGAGTTTCGGGGATATGACGTCACCCTGTCTTACACCTCTCTGCAATTGGATAGGTTTCGTACTCTGGTTCTGTACTCGGATAGCCATCGTAGCCCTACTGTACAAGCACTTCAACACTTCGATATACCGACAGTCAACTTGGCATCGCTGAAGGGACTGCAGCACCGCCCAAATTTCGACGGAATCAAAGGCTTTCTCATACTCCACATACGCCAGATATAGTGGCAAATTGTACTCCTCGGACTTTTGTACAATTTGCCGAAGGGTATGTATGTGGTCTATGGTGCTAAAGCCTTTTCGGAAACCGGCTTGTTCGGGAGGCTGGAAGTCGTCAAGTCTGCGCGCGAGACGATTCGTAATGACTCTCGAAAACAGCACGTAGACGCGGCTCAGAAGGGAAATCGGTCTGTAGTTCTTTAAGAGAGCGTTATCGCCTTTCTTGAAGAACAAGACCAACGCACTTCTGCTCCACGCCTCCGGTGTAATGCCACCATGGAGGACGGAATTAAAGAGCTTCTGAAGGACTTCAAGTACCGGTTTTCCACCCGCTTTCAGAAGCTCCGCTGTAATTCCATCCTGGCCTGGGGCCTTGCCGTTTTTAAGGTGCTGGAGAGCCATTCTAATCTCGCTCAGACTGACGTCCGGGATATCATCGGAATAATGTAGGATAAGACTCGCTCTTGGATCGTTACTCACACTTGCGTGTGGCTCCAACGATGACGTGTACAGCTGCCCATAGAACCTCTCAATCTCACTCAAAATCTCAGGTGCTCCGGAAACGATGCTGCCACATTCGGTCTTCAGCTTTAACAGTTGGCTCTTTCTGGCAGACAGATCTCTGGCAAAGACTTTGGAGCCTTGGTTCCGCTCGATCGCTTCTTCAATACGAGCTGTATTGAAGTTGCGTAAGTCCCGCCGCATGCATTTGGAGATCTGTCTGTTCAGTTGCCTGTATGCTGTCAAATCTGTTGCAGAATGTATCTTTATCTCCCGTCTAACAGCCATGAGATTAAGAGTGTGATCGGAGAGTTTTTGTGTTCTTCTGCGGCGGGTCTTGCAGAACTTAGCTCCGACCGCATGAACAGTTTCCACGAGCTTGTCATTCAAATCGTCCACTTCATTGCAGTCTTCTAGGCACTGAAAACGGTTTTGCAACTCGAGCTAAAAGGTTTCGGGACTTTGGATTAGAGCACGAGGAGGACGGAGCGTTGACTTCATTAGACGAGACCTCTCCAACTTAACGTTTAGGTTCAGTGTGCCTCTAACCATTCGGTGATCGCTGCCGGTTTTCACCCTCGCGATCACTGAGACATCACTAAACAGTTGTCGTCTGCTCGTCATAATGAAGTCAATCTCATTTTTTGTCGAACCGTCGGGGCTCGACCAGGTCCACTTCCTGTGGGGCCGCTTCTGGAAGAAAGAGTTCATCATAAAGAGTCCCTCTTTCTCCATGAAGTCGGCCAGCTGCTGGCCCCTTGGGGTCCGTTGCCCTATTCCAAATTTCCCTACTTTCAGCTCACCGTTCTCTCTTGTGCCTAGTTTTGCATTGAAGTCTCCCATTAATACCGTATATTGGGTTTTGGAGGAATGCATGGCTCTAGAGATATCCTCATGCATTTCCTCCACCTCCTCATCGGGGTGTGCCGAGGTTGGTGCGTAAACCTGTATGACCTTCAGCGAATACCTTTGGTGATTCTGAGTATAAGGTACGCAACTCTCGTCGACACACTCTCGACCTTTACAACGTTGTTAACGAGAGACTTGTGGACGATAAATCCGACACCTCCTTGGGACAGATGGTCACACTCCCGGTGATAGAGCAAGTTGCCGGATTCGAGGATTACCGTGTTTTCCCCCTCTCTTCGGACTTCGGATAATCCTATAATATGCCAGCGCAACTTGTCTATCTCTTCTTCCAGCTCCACAATCTTCTCGTCAGTCCTCAGGGTGCGTGCGTTGTACGTTGCCAGGTCGAGTCGTCTAAGGTGGCAACCGAACCGTTTTTTTTCTAATCAGGTTTCTGCCGCACCACATTTTATATGTTAATATCCGCTTGACTTACAGAGAATGTTTTAAGACATATTAGGACCATTATAAACCATATTTATAGCTATTACTACCAGTTTGTGTCTAAAAGTCATTAATATCAATTTCATATAAAGCCTACTGCTACACCAAACCTCATATACTGCAATTAAGTGCGGTCCTGATCTAGATCTAACCCCAGCTATGTCTATTTGCATACTTCATTGTCTCTTTATACACTTCTTTTTTTTTATAGGAGAGGGGGCAAACGAGCATGCGGCTCACCTGATGGTAAGTGACTACCGCCGCCCATGAACAACTGCAACACCAGGGAGGGAATTGCAGATGCGTTGCCGGCCTTTTAAAAGGGAGTACGCTCTTTTCTTGAAGGTCCCTAAGTCGTATCGGTCCGGAAAAATCGCTGATGGTAATCGATTCCACAAGGAAGTCGTGCAAGGAAGAAAACATCTTCTTAATCGCATAGTGGTGGACCGCCAATCATCCAGATGGTGTGGATGGTATCGGGAGTTCTGCCGCGATGTGCGTTCGTGAAATTTGGCGGCTGGGATTAATCCGAACAATTCCTCAGAGCACTCCCCGTGGTAGATGCGAAAGAAAATGCAAAGGGATGCAACATCTCTTCGCAATGCCAATGAATCGAGCCGATCGGAAAGGGCTCGGTCGTCGACGATTCGAGCCGCTCTGCGTTGGATGCGGTCAAGTGGAAGGAGCTGGTACTGGGGAGCCCCTGCCCAGAGATGGGAACAGTATTCCATGTGAGGCCGAACCTGCGCCTTGTAAAGTTGCAGGCGGTGTGCCGGTATGAAATACTGTCCCGCTCTGCTGAGCGCGCCAAGCTTTTTAAAGGCCAATTTGGCCTTCTCTTCCAAGTGACCACGAAACTGCACGTCACTCGATATGTCGACTCCGAGAATACCGATACTGGGTGAGGTAAGAAGGGGAGTGCCTTGAAACTGAGGAGATACGACAAAGGGGTTCTTTTTAGCGGTAAACGCGCAAACTTGTGTCTTCTGAGGATTAAACTGGACTAGATTTAGTCGCCCCCAATCCGAGACTTTGTTCAGCAAAGACTCGACTTCAGACACATGTTTGTTCCGGTACTCGGCGACGTTTTCCCGAGAAATATTGGCACGGCCGGTGTATTAAGCATCACCAGTGCTGTCGTCTGCAAAGCTATGAATGTTACCAGTTAGCAACATATCATTGATATGCAGAAGAAACAGCGTTGGTGATAGCACACAGCCTTGTGGAACACCAGCGTTAATAGGCTTGTAGTCAGAACATGCAACGTCTACAACGACCTTGATGCTCCGATCTACAAGGAAGCTGGTGATCCAATTGCACAATTTCTCGGGAAGCCCATAGGAAGGGAGCTTCGAAAAAAGCGCTTTATGCCAATCCCGATTGAAGGCCTTCGCAATGTCCAGACTAACGGCCAACGCCTCCCCCTTGGACTCTACTGCCTCCGCCCATCTATGGGTCAGGTAGACCAGAAGATCACCAGCTGATCGACCCCGACGAAAACCGTATTGGCGGTCACTAAAAGCTGGTGATCCTCAAGGTACCGGATGAGCTGGCAGTTAATAATGGATTCCATTATTTTGGAGAACAAGGAGGTGATCGCGATAGGCCTATAGTTGGACGGGTCTGAGCGGTCGCCTTTTTTAGGGATCGGGTGGACAAAAGCTGTCTTCCATGAATTCGGGAATACGCCTTGGGAGTAGGAGTACCGGAAAAGACGCGTTAGGACCGGTGCCAACTCCGGAGCACACGTCCTCAGCAAAATTGGGGGGATTCCGTCAGGCCCACTCGACTTCTGGATGTCCAGGGAGAGAAAAGCTTTGCGAACCGAGCGCTGTGTGAACAGCACATCCGGCATGGAGCACTCACACTGCGGGATGGTCGGCGGTGTTTTCCCCCGTCATCAAGAGTCGAGTTGGACGCAAAAAGGGAGCCTAAAAGGTCAGCTTTGTTTTTTGCGTCTTGGGCCAGTGAGTCGTCCTCCCTGTGCAGAGATGGTAGTGATGGCTTACAAAAATTCACTTCTACAGCCTTGGCGAGAGATCAGAATGCACGGGTTCCCGAAGGAAGGCGAACTAGTTTCTCGCCAATTCTGTCTATGTGCTCTGACTTTGCCTTGGCAATAACTCTTTTGAAGGACCTGGAGGCGAAGTTATACTTCTTTTTAATTTCTTTCATATTTATAGTAAGGTTCAAATTACCAGTGATAGCATATTTTCCTCCTAGGAGTCCGTCTGGTTAGGTAACACCCTCTTACCTATTCCTGCCGTCAAATAGCAGATGTTGCGTTCCGGTCTGAAGGGTAATAATAAAAAATAAATAAATAAATTTTATTTCATTTTTAAAAAGTAAATGCCTTAAAAACTAGTAGATTGGAACCTCCATTTAAGCAAATAATGCCTGTGTTTGGAGGGTCCGCCCTTCCATTACTATATCCATGTTACAAGGCAGTATGGATAAACATATTCTATATCCATATTTATGTTATATATTACTTAAATTCTATATTATAGGTAATAAATATTATTCTATATTAAAGGGTATATATAGACAGCCATTATCATTACAGACAGTGAGTCATTCCATCTTAGTCCTCGGAGGTGACACCGCGTACGCCGTACGTAGCTTTTCTTGTTTGAAGTTGGTTGCATGTGATCATAGACTGCCAGTAGTTAAGAGTTAGTTTAATTGAGCCTGTAACGCTATGAGAATGCAAACATTGTACAGTTTTACATTGTCTAGGGTCCGCCTTAGTTTAAAAACCTGTAATGGTACTTGGTGTTTAAAACAAATTAAACAATAAATAAGTAATAAACATAAAAAATTTAAAAAAAACTCAGGACACTGTAACGCAAGATTGAGTGATTGTCAAGCATGTTGTCTTGCTCTAGTACGGTAGTAGGTCATGCCTAGTATTTTACGTCTGGTATAAATGAGGTGGATATACCGACATCTATCGGAAGACATAAGAATTTTGTTTGTTATTCACATCGAATATCCCGCCTGTCTGCACAATTATTACCTACTTTCTTTAAAAGTTAATCTTGCCTTAACACATACTAAGTCAATTCAACTATAACTCAAATAAATACAGAAATAAATAATCCGATTAGGAACGGCGATTTGTCAACCCTATCGGTGCCCCTGTGGTAGCAGCGTCGACAAGTTTGGGCTTCACGGACTTTCTTGTAAGAAAAGTGCTGGTAGGTTTTCACGACACAGTTCTTTGAACGATGTCATCCGAATGGCTCTTGTCTCTATAAATGTTCCCTCGGTCTTAGAGCCTTGTGGAATATTTAGAGACGATGGCAGGAGACCCGACAGTATGACATTGGTCTCTTGGGAGAGAGATAAAGCCCTAGTGTGGGATGCTACTTGCGTAGATACTCTGGCGGCCTCTTATCTCAGGGGTACCTCGTTTAGAGCCGGGGCGGCATCAGAGGCAGCTGAACTGAGTAAGTGGCGCAAATATGAGTATCTGAGAGATGACTACATATTTGTGCCATTTGCTGTAGAGACTATCGCTCCGTGGGGTCCACATGCGGTGAAGTTCCTAAAGGAACTCCATCCGCGGCTGGTCGTTGCTGCTGGTGATAAGAGGGCTGGTTCTTTTCTCGCTCAAAGGCTAAGTGTAGCCATTCAGCGAGAAAACGCAGCCAGCGTTCTTGGCACGATACCGCGAGGAGTAGAACTATATGATAATTAAGTTTCTAGTTTTAGTTTTTTATTATTATTTTTATTTTCTTTTCTCTTTTTTTTTTCTCCATGTAGGGTATTATGATGATACGGGCTTTAAGCCAAGTAGTCATCATTTGCTGGTATTATTAATGTATTATCCAGAGCAGTTTCTGGGATTTGTAAGAATTTTCGCACTAAGCGACATGTATTTAAAATAACTGCTTTTTGCATTTTATTATTATTATTATAGTTTTTAATGTTGTATATAATAAAATAAATACAGAATTAATAACATCGTATACTTTCAAAGATACAACAAAAGTTTAAAAAAGAACTTGTAGTCGATTTTCGATATGGATTCGTATTGTAATTCCGTAACTTTGTCCCTATAAAGTTTTGAAATGAACACCTTTGATAACTGTTACGAAAGTCCGTTTGAAAATTTACTGCAAAAGTTTTAAGGAAGTTTTCATTTTGAGGATTCATTCCACCTTATTTAAGTTATTTTTCCTGTGAAAGATCCTTTACACAAACGTACCTGAAGACATGTATTAAAAAATAAAAAGAGAAGATACCGTAAGTTTTTTGACGCAAAAAGTTAACCAAAAAAACTATGTCTACCTGACTACAATGGTATCATATTGTTACAGTCGTCTCTCCCGCTTAGAGCGCGTTTATGCGTCTTGTAAATATCTCACTCACACTGCGGTCAGAGTTTATGTCTTACATCTGTTTTCTTATTATGTACTAGCTGGTACGCGGCGTGTTACTGCCGAGAAATATTTGTGAAAATATCATATTAAATTATGAAGAGTTATATTGTTTAAAAAGGAATGCTAATACATTAATTGAAATTGAATAATCTTTTATTTTCTAATAAATTATTGATATGATACGTGCGCCACCTAGTGTATATTAATTGTACTGTCTATAACTTTCACGCAAGTGCAAGCAATAAGTTGCCAAATTTGCAATCTGATTAACGGTATGGCAGCGGTCAATACAAATCTATAATTTTAAAGTTTTAAAGTCATTTGCATTATTGATTTTAGCCACTCTTGAACTGAATTTATAAGGGTTTTCAAGACTTCGGCTTCGGCTTCATCATCGGCGAGGAATCGAACTTCGAACGGACACTATCTATGCTTCACGGCTGCCGTATTGCAAATGATGGTTACCATGTTACCATGTCAGTTTAACCATGCTGTATTAAAAAAAAAACTACTATAAAACTAGTTTGCGACGTGTTTAAAAATTGAGAGGAAATTGCTAGTTAGCCAGCAAGGCGTGGCGATTATGGCGTTTTTCCATTTGTGGAGAGTCTCAGAAGATAATAGGTAAAAGCATAGATAAAAAGTTAATGCGCTTAATTAATAAAACCGCTTATTCCGTCGACCATCTGTATAATCGAAATGGAGAGGATAAAACATAAATAAAATTTAATAAAATTAATAAAGCTACTTGTACGTGGTAGAGCCATGCTGCAGCTATATTAGTAGTAGAGTTGTAGCACGAATTGGTCGGCTCGACCGGGGAAGGACCACGCTCTCACAGAAAACCAGCGTTAAATATACGTAAACATACGAAACACAGCAGTGTCAAGCTGCTATTTTACGCTGGTATTCTGTGAGAGTTTGGTCCTTCCCCGGTCGAGCCGTATCTGCAGCATGGCTCTACACGTATATTGTTTTAGCGTATTAAATTAAAAGCTTGTTTTTAAAAAAGGTTTTTTCGCTTTAAATTTATTTTTTAGTTCTTAGTTATCGTTGCACAGGTTTCTCAGTTTATTCATCTCCTTCATTGCATCATTGTTGCAAGGTCGTTTGTCGGTTAATTTCGAACAGTCTAGCTCTTCGATAAGGAGACCTTCTAATGATTTTACCCTGCTTAAGGCCACGCATGATTGACCAGCAGCAAAGAGCTTCTAGCCTAAGTATACAACGACATGGTCGACAGTGCTGCATTTTGTGTACTGTGCAAGTCCAGCATAATATAATTGGAAGCATTCTTCGTTCTGCAGTGCTGTGACTATATTTGCTGGAAATTGCAGTCTTGGGTTGAACGAGGTGAACACCGTCTTTACCGAAGTCTATACGGACGGTTGATATGTCAATATTATATATTTGTGCTCTCCGGAAGCAGGGCTATATGATTTCTGTAATACATATGTCTAATGGCACCATTCACCACACCTTTGGGCTGTCAAAGTTTACCAACCGGTGCTACAGACTCGACCAATTCGACCTTCAAAACCAACAATACACCAAAATTTCAGACGGATGTACATCAAGTTACACCCTGATGCCACTCAGTCCTCGGCACGGCCTCTCCTTGACTTAGGTATTTGGAGTAATGCGCCACGTATTTCAATTTGAAGCTTACATGTGCCTTACGAAACAGAGTTCCGGGTTTGATATTGGAGTTATCCTTCTCCTAGATAGGTTGTAAACCAATGCTTTTGATACCTATGTCGCCAAATTCCATAAGTCAAAGTTAACCAACCGATGCTACAGACTCGAATAATTCGAACCCAATATCATAATCGAATACTCCAAAAACCCCAGTACACCAAAATTTCAGATGGATTGGAGCAATGGAGTTTATGATCACCATCTTATTATTTTCGTTTGATAACCCATATTGTACGAAAGCATAAAAACTTAGTACGCCATCTTTAGAAGTACGCCATATTGGATTTTCTTTTTCTTTTTTCTTTTTTAAAAAAACGTTACCCCCAAATTAGGATTTTCTCCTGTGTCGTGGAGGCAGTTTACAAACATAATGCACAAGGACAAACATCCAGACCCGTAACAATTATTTGTAGGCCATACAAATACTTGTTCCGTGCGGGATTCGAACCCGCAGCCCCCAGCGCAACAACTCATTGCTAAGCCAATGCGCCACGGAGCCGTCATTTAGAGTGACGTTACTTTATTTTTCAAATTATACTCAACAAGCCCTTTCTTTAATTGATACTCATATTGTAGGAGTGCATTAAAAATAACTAGTCCGCCATCTTGGGTGTTCCGCCATGTTAGATATATAATAACGTCACATAGCTAACCATGCATTGTCATCCAAACTTAACGTGTATACAAAATTTCAGATCAATTGGTTGAAGATATCTGCTTCAAAATTGAGTTGCAAGATTCCACCTGAACAAACATAGTTACATTGAAAGTATAGCCAAATCCTCCCTGTGAGGCAATCTATGCGTAAGGCCTTTGCTCAGCATTGAAATTTTGTAGGCTGTAATGGATGGATAGAATAGATATTAATTGATGCTTTTGTAACAAAATCATAGTAGAGGCTTAATGTAACGTTAAAGACAAAAGAATAGTTCGTCTGAATTGTTTGTATGAATTTTCATTTTAGATAACGAGACTAGAGATCCACGGGGTCCACGATTTAGATAACGAGACCAAGGACCACGAGTATGTGCACAGATTTTTATGCAAGTTGTTGTAAGTTCTAGTTAGAAAGATAAGCAATCAAATCTTGAAGATAGTTATTTTTATATTTTTTTATAGAAGAGGAGGCAAACGAGCATGCGGTTCACCTGATGGTAAGTGACTACCGCCGCCCATGAACAACTGCAACACCAGGGAAATTGCAGATGCGTTGCCGGCCTTTTAGAAAGGTGTAAGCGCTTTTCTTGAAGGTTCTAAGTCGTATCGGTCCGATAAAATCGCCGCTGGTAAACAATTCCACAGAGACGTTGTAGGAGGAATAAATCTCCTAATAAAGCGCACAGTCGTGGACCGCCAAGCATCCAGATGGTGAGGATGGTATCGTGAATTTTGACGCGATGTGTGTTCGGGCAATTTGGCGGCTGGAATTAATCCGAACAATTCCTTAGAGCACTCCCCGTGATAAATTCGATAAAAAATGCAAATGGATGCAATATCCCTACGTAGTACCGAGCCGATCAGACGGTCGGCAACGATTAGAACCGCTCTGCGCTAGATGCGGTCAAATGGAATGAGCTGGCATTGGGGGGCCACAGCCCAGAGATGAGAACAGTATTCCATGTGAGGCAGAACTTGCGCTTTGTAAGGGTGCAAGCGACGTGCCGGCATGAAATACTGTCTCGCTCTGTTGAGCACGCCAAGTTTTTTAGAGGCCAATTTTATAGGCAAGCGTAGTTCTTTCCTGTCGGCCTTACCAATTCGTTCTGTCAACTATAATTTGCTGAAGCGTGATCGTGAATTTAATACGTATTACATAATATGTGGGATAGTACGATTAAAATATAATCCATTTATTGCTATAATATTTATAACATCATTATAATCATCATGACAGCATATCAAAGCCCATTGCTGATCATAAATATCCTTTCATAGATTGCCACATAGGGGAGATATTTACCTCAGTAGCTACGCTTGGCAGAGGGATTGGCAGCTGCAATTTCTTATTCTTTTGAGTCGATATCAGAAAAATGCTGCTGCTTATCTCTTGTGTTAGTTTCCCTCAGTGGCCACTTATGACACCAAAGAAATAAAATGTTGTAGTGAAGTCTCTTATGTCGCTTCTTGAAACGTTTATATATCATATTGATCAAACACGAGTCATTATTTTTTTTAAAAAAGACATCTAAGAGTTTAAGTAAAGTATTGAAGTGAGCTATCTCCAGTACATAGTATTGTACATTATTCATTAAGCCGATTATGAAACTTTATAATAACATTTTTACGCTTCAACTTTAAGAGTAAACTACTTAGGTACGGGAACTTGTTTTAAGTTTTTTTACGCTGGGTTTCTTGGTAGTTCTTCCTAGGATAGAGTTATTATCCGAATTAGTAGTAGATAATTAAAAAAATACTTTCCATAACTATTATGTAATAATCTATATTAATTAAAAATTATTCTAATATATTCTATTCTTTTCATAGTTGCCATGTTTGACGAGTTGGTTGGCAACCGCAGTTTTTTATTGTTATTTTTTTTATAGGATAGGTGGCAAACGAGCGGACGGCTCACCTGATGGTAAGTGACTACCGCCGCTCATGAACAACTGCAACACCAGGGGAATCGCAGATTCGTTGCCGGCCTTTTAAAAAGGAGAAGGCTCTTTTCTTGAAGGTCCCTAAGTTGTATCCAAAAAATCGCTGGTGATAATCGATTCCACAAGGAAGTTGTGCGAGGGAGAAAACTTCTTCTAAATCGCACAGTGGCGGACCGCCAATCATCCAGATGATATGGATGGTATAGCGAGTTTTGTCGCGATGTGCGATGGTGAAATTGAGCGGCTGGAATTAGTCCGAACAATTCCTCAGAGCACTCCCCGTGGTAGATGCGATAAAATACGCAAAGAGATGCAACATCTCTACGCAGTGCCAGTGAGGCAAGCCGATCGGAAAGAACTCGGTCGTCGACGATTCGAACCGCTCTGCACTCGATGCGGTCAAGTGGAAGGAGCTGGCACTGGGGAGCCCCTGCCCAGAGATGGGAACATTATTCCATGTGAGGCCGAACCTGTGCTTTGTAAAGTTGCAAGCGATGCGCCCGCATGAAATATTGTCCCGCTCTGCCGAGCACGCCAAGCTTTTTTGGCCAATTGGCCTTCTCTTCCAAGTGACCACGAAACTGCACGTCACTCGATATGTCGACGCTAAGGATTCCGATACTGGCTAAGGCAACTAGGGGAGTGCCTTGAAACTGAGGAGATACGACAAAGGGATTATTTTTAGCGGTAAACGCGCAAACTTGTGTCTTCTGGGGATTAAACTGGGCTAGATTTAGTCGCCCCCAGTCTGAGACTGTTCAACAAAGTCTCGACTCCAGACACAAGTTTGTTCCGGTACTCGGCGTCGTTTTCCCGAGAAACATTGACACGTCCGGTGTATAAAGCATCACCAGTGCTGTCGTCTGCATAGCAATGAATGTTACTGGTTTGCAACATATCATTGATATGCAGAAGAAACAGCGTTGGTGATAGCACGCAGCCTTGTGGAACACCAGCGTTAATGGGCTTGTAATCGGAGCATGCACCGTCTATTATGACCTTGATACTCCGATCTGCAAGAAAACTGGTAATCCAATTGCACAATTGGACCACCAGTTTTCTGTTATTTTGTTGTTATTAGAAAGATGCTGCTGCCCATCATCCTCTGTCAACTCTTACGACACCCACGGGAAGATATAGGTTAGTGGCTATTATTGCTCACCACTAGACGGGACTGGAAATTGGTTCTACATCAATTTATTACATGACGGGCACAAAAAGATCAAATGAATTGGAATATCACGCCTGTCCCGGAAGTCACTAGTTTTGACCACAGAGTGCGTGCGTGTTGTCATCGTGAAGCCTGCGGAGCCCCGTGTTCATTTGCTTGTTACACACCGCAGAAAATACTTCTGGCAAGCCTGTGGTAGTATACTATTCGGCATTGAAGCTACTTCGATTTCGTAATGGAATAGATCCTGACAAAGTGAAAATATTAGCTACTAGCATTATAGGCCTTCCCTACGCTTCGCGATCGTTTAACTTTTGTAGGCGTTCATTTTGAAACAACCAAACCGTCGACTGTTGTTGCGTTTCTAGATTGTATTCGTCTGTAAATATTTCGATTATTAGTTCACCTGTCGAGCTTAGCAGTGGACTCTTTACAGAGTGATGGCACAGCGAAGTTTTAACAAAGCATTTTTTATAACTTATAAAAAAATACTTATTTCGCTGAATAATGACTTTGTAATATTGCTGATCAATTTTTGGATGGCTGGGTGCTTTATAAAGAAAAATTATCAAAGTGAAATTAGTACGGTAAGATATTAAAACTATCAAACAAAAGAAATTCTTTTTGAAGCGTGAATTTACGCTTTGATTTTATTCATCAATTAAAGACAAGGCGGGTTCAAAGACATCAAAAGAATTGAGATACAAAGCAATATTGAATTAGGGGTGAAATAAAATACAGAAAAAGTCGAATAAAGATAAATCTGCTAATTCAATCGGGTATTTACAATTACCAAATTGCACAGAAGATTTTTGATAGTTATTGTAAAGGATCTTTGAAGGATATTTAAATAAGCTCATTATTATTACATTGTTTACGAGACAGAAATCTAGAGCATACTCGGTTTTTGAAATGTACAATTAAAATCAGAAAAAGATATTCCATGTAACGATCATTTACATTCAAAACAAGAGGTGGCAAATTTGTATTTTTATTTTTAATCAAGGATATATTTTTTAGACTATAGCTAACATTAAAATCAGATGGACTTTAAACTCGTTTTTAAGTTTTAGGGACGATTTTTCAATGATCTGTTAAAAGGTATCCATCAAATAACATTTGCAATTTTAATCAATTTATGTCGTATGTTGTTCTTTGAATAACTCTCTAATGATTATGAATATTATAGTATTAATTACTAAACTAAAAGCAGCATCTAAACAGGATAAGAATTTTTCTTAAAATTCTTAAAATTCTAAATGAGGTGCAAAATGAGTAAATCATTTTGATTTGCTTAATCATGATGATCATCATTACAGCCCTTCACAAGTCCACTGCTGAACGTGGACCTCCCCCAGGAAATCCCACAAGGCACGATTCTGAGCCGCATGCGTCCGTCGACTTCCTATATGTCTTACCAGGTCGTTACTCCATCTAGTAGGACTCCCTACACAAAAATAAATAAATAGTAATGAACATAAATCAACTCTATTATAATATGAAAATGAATTCATACTTTGCATCATTTAGTATAATCATTTCTTACTTGATTGTTGAGTGTAAATTTGACATAAGTGTAACGGTTTAGAAAAATAAATAAATAAACAGGTGTGATATTTCATATTTCATTAAATTAAATTACATAAAAGAATGTTAATATCTGGCTGCATTTAAAAGTTTTGCAGAGAAATAAATAATACAAATATTACTTCTACATACACATATACAAAAGTGTAATTAGTATAAACATTTAGTTACATATCTGTGAACATATATATATACAATTGGATTAGTATGGTAATAGTTAAATTGTACCGTCCATAATATATTTTGTTTATATAACTGAAAAAACCTTTAATAGGCCTTACATTTAAGATTTATACTTTAAGTGCTTAAAATTGTTAAATCGCTGTTGGTTTTTTTTTAATAAAAAAAAAAAAAAAAAAAAATCTGTTAAAAGGTATCCATCAAATAACATTTGCAATTTTAATCAATTTATGTCGTATGTTGTTCTTTGAATAACTCTCTAATGATTATGAATATTATAGTATTAATTACTAAACTAAAAGCAGCATCTAAACAGGATAAGAATTTTTCTATTACGCTATAAGTAGATATTATCTTCAACGTGCTACGCCTCTTAAAAACATTTTTATAGTGATAAGAGATGAGTTTACAAAAAAAAAACGACGGGTTGCACGCCAAGAGTGCCGGCAGAAGTGAAAACTTGAATATTAACGTTGTGCATTTTTGATATTTTGGAATGGCGGAGATTATTTATTATTATCTTATTTCATTTATTTTCATTCGAAATTATTTGTTTGGTAAACCTACACCGCACATGTGCTTATTGTGATGTTATGAAAATATAGGTTAATGTTATAAAGTATAAACGTATTACAAATATTACATCTATAATGTGTAAGTACATATGTATCTATATTAATAATTTAGTCAAGCAGTACAGTAGACTCGATTGAAACCTAATCTTAATAATAAAATTATATTAATTAATAAATGAAAATTAATTAAACCTAACCTAACCTGAATAATACTACTACGCCGCGCCGGCTGTCTACTCTCCGTCCGTCTTACGAATTTTCGATCAGGACACGTGACCTGACGCGAGCTTAACATTTTTTACCCATTACAAAAAAAGTGCACAACGCCGCTAAAGAAGTTTTCACTTCAAAAATATTAACTTTTTTATACAATGGGCTGATTAGAGCGAAGCCAAGCTATGTGCGGTGAGTTAGATGAATAGATTTTCTGCCGTCGAACCGCCAATACATTACATTTTCATAAACATATTGCGATGCTCGATGCTAACGTTAATATGTTTATTATAAAAAATTATGTGAGGGAATGTTTACATTTAAAGTTATAAATTGCCCGTACGGCTCTCTTTTGCAAAACAAATATGGCTTTAAAGTCAGTTGCATTACCCCATAGCAAAATTCCATAAGATACCACGCTATGAGAGTAACGAAAATAAACTAATCTAGCTGTCTCAACATTGGTGAGACTAAAATAATAACCAAGAAAAACAGTGGTATCCACAAGACTCAACTAATATCCATTTAAGAGCACATTGGTATTCAAATGTTCCATATTAGGTATTGTTATAAATTTTGCCTCATTGCTGTTTAAGAGCAAATTGTTGGCGTTAAACTAATGTACTAATTTTGATAGAGCATTATTTGCATAGTCACTGTCGTTTGAATTTGAAAATTAAAGAGGTATCATCAGCAAATAATACTATATCGTGATTGGCCCTTACAAGGTAAGGTATATACAAATATAGATTAAGAACAGGAATGGGCCAGGCCAGAACGCAGATTGATACTATCGATCCGGAGGAATCTTTACCATCTATAACGAATTTTTGAGTTATTTTATTTAAATATGAAATAATAAGTTTAAGCGCAACATTTATGACACCGTTATGTTGTAATTTCCTGATTAATATATCATGATTAACACAATCGAAATCTTTGGAAAGATCACACAAAATACTTAAGGCATCTTGTGAATTCTCCCAGGCACTGAAATTATATTTCATAAGCTCAACACCTGCGTCACTCGTCGAGTGATGGCAACATACCCCCCATGATGGGAGTCACGAAGGGACAGCCCCCGGCGACCACGCTATTCCTGGCTAAGGTGGCGACCATGGTAACGGCGGGGCATTGGGTGCTAAGGGTCTCCGGTGGAGGTTCGTTGACACCTATGACGACTCGACCTGGCAACATATAACACACGCACTCTGAGGACTGACGAGAAGATTATTCGAGGTCCAAAGAGAAAGGGAGGACACGGTAACCCTCAAATCCGGCAACTTCTTCTATCACCGGTAGGGCGACCACTTGTCTGTCCCAATGCGGTGCCGTCGGATTTATCGTCCACAAGTCTCTCGTTTACAACGCTGTAAAGATTGGGAGTGTATCGACGAGGATTGCGTACATTGTACTCAGAATTACCAAACAGTATTCACTGAAGGCCATACAGATTTACGCACCACTCCTGGCGCATCCCAATGAACAGGTGGAGAAAATGTATCAGAACATATATAGAGCCATGCATTCCTCCAAATCCTACAATACGGTGTTAATGGGAGACTTCAACGCATAACTAGGCACAAGATAGAACGGTGAGCTGAAGAAAGGGAAGTTCGTAATAAGGCAACAGAACCCCAGGGTCCAACAGCTGGATGGCCTCATGGAGGAAGAGGGGACTCTATGATAATTTCTTTATTGTAGAAGCGGCCTCATGGGAGGTGGACCTGATCGTGCCACGTAGGTTCGACAAAAATGATATTGACTTTATTATGACGTCTT
Source organism: Parnassius mnemosyne (assembly GCA_963668995.1). Lineage (NCBI taxonomy): Eukaryota > Metazoa > Arthropoda > Insecta > Lepidoptera > Papilionidae > Parnassius > Parnassius mnemosyne. The sequence goes on along the minus strand of CAVLGL010000079.1, from coordinate 7,587,417 downwards.
TAAGGCAATTCCTTGATGTCTCAGTGATCGCGAGGGTGACTTGCAACGATTATCGAATGGTGACAGGCACTATCTATATCTAAACGTAAAGTTGGAATAGGTCACGTCTAATGAAGTCAACACTACGTCCCGCTCGTGTTCTAATCCAAGGTTCCAAAAACTATGACCTCGAGTTACAAAATCGTTTTCAGTGCCTAGAAGATTGTAATGCGGTGGACGACATGCATGCCAAGCTCGTGGAAACTGTCCATGCGATTGGAGCTAAGTTTTGAAAGAACGGCTTATCGATCGATCTTATTTTGTTGCTGATTCTTTATGACCTTCTGCTTCGATTAGATTATATAATTTGTTGCTGGTCAGTACCAGCAACAAATTATCTACCATATTTCTTTCTCTCAAAATCTCCTGCAAAGACATGCATGTTCACATAAAATAAGTTACTTATTACTTGGTCCAGCTCATCGATCAATTTTATTTTGTTGTTGGCTATTTATGACTTGCTGCTTCCATAACTGATCAGCAACACAATATCTGCCATCTTTTATTTCTTAGAATCTCTTATAAATATAGCATGTACTCATAAAATTTGTAACTCATTACTTGCTTCAGCTTATTGATCGATTTTATTTTGTTGCAGGCTTTCTAGGACATTTGATCTATTTATTGACCAGCAGCAAAATACTCCTTAACTTGGAACTTCAGAAGTATTTATTTATTTATTTAAAACTTCATATACACATGTGGTATATAGGCGGACTTAATGCCTAAGGCATTCTCTACCAGTCTACCTTGGGATGATGCAGAGATATAATGAAGTAGGAGTAATAAAAAGGTAATATGTTAATACTAAACTAAAATAACAAAAAAAAAATTGTAGCACATCGAAATAAAATACATAAGATATAAATGTTAATAAAAAAATATAATATATATATATAATATATATATACATATTGTTCAGTAATAAACCGCAACTCACAAAATTTATACCGAGGCACAATGATCTGCTACGATCGGAGCGCCGGTCACACCTAGTGGCAACATTGCGACGTAATATGCGTTGTAATAATCTGTGGAGTTAAAAAAAGAGAAGAGGAGGGTAGGAGGCGAGACAAGCCATACACATTCTCTTTGTGTTCGTGATGTGAACATCTCTCCAAAAACTTTAAAAAGGGACTACTCCAGAGTGTACCGTGTACAATCTAATTGCTAGTGTATTCTACCGTGTAGAAGAAGCTACCAGGAGCTGTCAACGTTTGCTGATCTTGGGAGGCTGGCTAGTAAGACCGTGAGTAGTTTATTGCTGTTTTTGGTGTGATTTTGTGACTGCGGTAACTGAACGTTTCAGGGGATTTAGAATCTCAATACAGTCCACTATATCTAATAAAATAATCCCAATCCGCCACATTTCTGGCCTTCGAGCCGCATATATTCGAATTAGTGATCTTCGAATAATAATTTTCTACCCTTAATTCGCGTCCCGTGGACGTCATATATTTGAGTAAAACTACGCATTTAATTAATTTAATATCCCTTATTTAATTTGCCTCTTTTTTACCTGGATGTCCATTGCTCGCGGTGCGTTTATAAAGTATTAATTTTGTAATTTGTTCATAATGTCGGATAAATTACAAATAAAAAGGCAAACACTTATTTTTAAAAAGGAATACCTATTTGCTAAATTACAAAAGGTTTTCGATATCGCGAGATCCCAAATAAATGATCCCACACAAATTCAGAATTTCTTAGCCGATTATTCCGAATTAGAAAGTGTCCGCTCAAAGTTTGAAGAAACAGTGTTAAATATTATTGAAATAGATATATCATTAAAACCGGAGACAAGATTGTCAACGCGAGAATTAGATACATTTGATGAACTTTATAAGGCATGTAGGTTGCAATATTTAAGATTAAAACCGGACGAGCAGGCATCCCTCAGTAGGAAAGATAGGAGTGATGTAAGGCCGTCATTACCTAAATTACGTTTATTTGAATTCGATGGTGATATTGAGAAGTGGACCACATTCTACGATACATTTGTATCACTTGTCCACAATCGAGATTTCGACGAAATAGATAAGTTTCACTATTTGCTTTCATGTGTTAAAGGTTCGGCATTAAACATTGTTAAAAAATTGCCCATAACAGCCGCTAATTATACTCTCGTATGGCAAAGTTTATGTAATAAATATCAAGATGATCGAATACTCGTGGGTAGGTACATCGACAAAATGATAAACTTTACGCCGTTAAATAAAGACACTACCGCAAATCTTACTTTATTTATCGAAACATTCGATCACTCTTTTAAAGCCATCGAGGCATTAAAAATTAAAAATTTACATGACTATTTATTTTGTCATTTAGCCTTACGTGGGTTGGATGCGCATACTAGGAGGCTTTTTGAAGAAAATCGGGAGCAAAATTCACTTCCATCTTTTTCGGAATTAATTAGTTTTGTAAATAAACAAGTTAAAGTACTCGAACATTCATCGAATAGTACGATGTCGTTACAATCAAGAAATAAGTCTATATGTAACAATTACAAAGGCAACAATAATAACCACTACAAAAGTTATTCAAAGACAGTTTTAAATACTAATGTGTCAAATTATAATAAAAATAAAAAAATAATTTGCGCGCATTGCAATCAAAATCACATGATTTATAGGTGCGATCAATTTCGTAAATTGACCGTAGATAAAAGGATTGACCGTGTCAATACCTTAAAATTGTGTCATAATTGCCTAAAAGGAAATCATGATACCTCAACTTGTAAAAGTGAGATGTCTTGTGGTGTATGTGCGTCACTACATCATTATCTATTGCATAGGGAGCCAGTGAGCGACACGCTCGTGCCAACATCCACCCGTCCATTGTGCTCTGACTCGCAAGTGCAACAAGCACTCGTCTCGTCTCAGGCTATGAGTGACTCAGAGCGTTATACGATAGATACGCTTCATTCCAATAACGCTCACTCGGGTTACGGTGTTGTATTGGGAACGGCGCGCGTGTTAGTAATTGATAGTAGCGGCCAGCTTCAATACTGCCGTGCAGTTATTGACTCTGGAGCTCAGAGCTCATTTATTACAACTGAGTGTGCTCAACGTTTGGGCTTACCTCGAAAGAAGTGTTCGTTTAATATTTATGGTCTCGGTGGAGAGGCTGTAAAAAATCACGGCATGATTACATGCACATTAAGGTCCCTACACACTGACCTACCTAGTTTTACACTGAACACGGTCGTAGTGACTAAGGTATCTGCTGATATGCCTAACGTTCGATTCCACTCGGACGTTATTAATAAATATAAGAATTTTAATTTAGCTGATCCATTATTTTATAAGCGTTCGCGTATCGATATACTATTGGGCAATGATATAGTTTCGGAACTAATTAAGGATAAACCATATATTATTTCATCGGATATACCAAGCGTGATCGATACCGCTTTCGGGTTTGTTGTAAGTGGTAAACTTTATAGCAATGATAAGGACAATTTAAAAAATTATAATTTATCAGTCTCATTTGATGAACAAGAGTCTTTAGATCAAACGTTGCGTAAGTTTTGGGAAATCGAAGAATTGCCAAGCAAACCCTCGATTAATCCTTTGGAACAATTAGCGGAAGACATTTTCGTGGCTCGTTATAGTCGTACTGAGGATGGTACCTATTCAGTGCCGTTACCATTCATACCAGACCCGCCTCCGTTGGGCGCGTCACGAGCGGCAGCCGAGCGGCGACTCTTGTTCACCGAGCGCAAGTTGAATCGTTCACCTGTATTACGACAAGCCTATTCAGAGTTCATGTGCGAATATGAAAATCTAGGGCACATGGAGCTTTATTCGGGGGACACCCCAAGCAAATATGTGATACCTCATCACAGTATACTTAAGCCCAGTAGTTCCACTACTCCTTTGCGTGTGGTATTCGATGCCTCGGCTAAAACGTCCACGAACGTTTCGCTTAATGATATTCTATTGACCGGGCCTAATCTGTATCGAGATATTGGGGCTATAATATTGAATTTTAGGTTGTTTGAATATTGTTTGATTTGTGACGTATGCAAAATGTATCGGGCAATTAAACTGAATCAGTCAGATAGATGTTATCAACATATTTTGTATCGTCATTCGCCTAACGATGCCATTGACGTTTATGAATTAAAAACTGTCACTTATGGCTTAAGTTGCTCACCGTTCTTAGCTATCCGCACCCTCTTACAGTTAGCCTATGACGAGGAAGAACGTTTCCCACTCGCTGCAAAGGTTGTGCGCGAGGGCGTGTACATGGATGACATTCTATATTCTTACAGTTCATTGTCAGAGATATCTCGGTTACAAGATGAACTTTTAGAGATGTTTAATTCCGGGGGCTTTATACTCAAAAGGTGGGCGAGTAATAGTGCAAAAGTTTTACAACGCGTTCCGTTAGAAAACCGAGAGTGTCCTGTTACATTTATGAAAGATGGTAACAAATATTCAGTCAAAGTGCTAGGTCTGAAATGGTTCCCTTTGACTGACTGTTTTTATTTCACAGTAGATAAGACTGATAAAGTAACAACTAAACGTTCTGTTTTAAAATTATTAGCTTCTATTTACGACCCCGTGGGTTTTATTTCACCGTGCATTTTCATCGCGAAAGAGATAATGCAAGATTTATGGAAGCTGGGCATAGGATGGGATGAGCAGCTGCCAACTGACGTAACTAAGCGCTGGCTTAATTACGTTGATGATCTCCCGCGACTAACGGCAATCAAGATAGATAGACATATGCTGCTACCAGAACAGACCGAATGTGAATTGGTCGCCTTTTGCGATGCAAGCTCTCGCGGTTATGCTAGTTGTGTGTATGTGATCAGTCGTAACGATAGAGGTCAAACTAAAGTACGCCTGGTGACAGCAAAATCTAAAGTAGCCCCCGTCAAACCATTAACTATCCCGAGGTTGGAATTAATGGCGTCAGTTTTGTTAAGCAAATTAATTAGATATGTCCGTGACATTTTAACTCGTGTAAAAATTACTCGTATTACTGCGTTAACCGATTCGACTATCGTGTTGACGTGGCTTCAGACAGAAGCTTACAAATTAAAGCCGTTTGTTAGTAACCGTGTTACTCAGGTATGTGAAGTGTTACCTCCACACTGTTGGCGTCACGTGAGTAGTGAGTGCAATATGGCAGACATATGCTCGCGCGGAGCGTCTCCGTCACAGCTCGTGGAGTGCAGTGAGCAGTGGTTGAAGGGCCCATCTTGGTTGTACGACGACTATTCGCAGTGGCCAGTGAGAACATTTATCAACCAACATGAAAGTAATACACCCGAAATGAAATCAAATCATACATTAGGCTCCTTCAATTTAATCACAAATGAAAATAATTCGATAGAGGAGACTAAGTTAGAGTTCTGTGACCGAATCTTTTCCAATTTCTCTTCTTATTATAAACTGCAACGTACGTTTGCTCGAATATTGAGATGGTTCCGACTCAAATCCGGTCACTCGAAGCAATCAATACTGACGACTAACGAATTAAATACTGCCCAAGATGTTTTAATTAAATTAGTACAAAGTGCATACTTCGCAAATGAAATAAATAGATTGTCAAAGGGCACAAAGTACGTTCCGTCGTTGAGAAAATTATCTCCATTTATTGACGAACGCGGATACCTCAGGGTGGGGGGTCGAATAAATTATTCAGCGTTACCTTATAACGCGAAGCATCCTCGTTTATTACCTAAAAATAGTAGATTTACCTTGTTACTTATTGAATATTTACATAAAAAATATTTACACGTAGGTCCACGCACCTTACAAAACATTATTAATCAAAATTTTTGGATTTTAGCATCCCGTCGCATTATTCGGTCAGTTTTGTCCAAATGCAAAATTTGTTTTAAACACAATCCAGTGCTCTTACAGCCTGAGATGGCACCTTTGCCAGCAGCCCGATTGATACCTTGTAATGTTTTTGAGCATGTAGGGGTGGACCTCGGTGGTCCGTTCTTTACAAAAGAAAGTTTACGACGAAATGCTAGGGTTGAACGGTCATATTTAGCATTATTTATTTGTTATTCGACAAAAGCTGTACACCTTGAAGTCTTATCGTCGTTGTCATCGGACTGTTTCCTCGCGTGTTTAGACAGATTTGTAGCGCGACGCGGTGTGTGCTCCTTCCTTTATTCGGATTGCGGAACTAATTTCATAGCTGCTAGTAAGCATTTAACCGAAGTACAAAGATTTATGCTCGAACAAAAAAACAATATATTAGAGGGTTGCTCAAAACGACAAATTATATGGAGATTTAATCCCCCTGGTGCACCACATATGGGTGGGCTCTGGGAAGCTGGAATTAAATCCGCCAAGTATCTATTAACGCGAGCCGTAGGAGAAAAAAGTTTGACGTTCGAGGAACTCACAACAGTGTTTTGTAAAGTAGAAGCGATTCTCAACTCGCGGCCGCTTTGTCCGTTACCAGCTAGTGATAATCCTGATGAGTTCAACGTTTTGACTGCGGGACACTTTCTAATTGGAAAAGGGTTAACAGCAGTACCTGAGTATAATGTAGAGGATATAACAATAAATCGATTATCACGTTGGCAATATATTCAAAAATGTTCACAAATGTTTTGGCGTAGATGGAGTCACGAATATCTAAATACGCTGCAACAGAAAGCAAAGTGGCATTCGGATAGATCTAATATAAAAATAGGTGATCTCGTAATCAAAAAAACTAATAATGTACCGCCGTGCAATTGGCCTTTGGGTAGAATTGAGGCTCTTCACCCCGGTCCAGATGGGATTGTTCGTTGTGTTACGCTTCGCACTCAAAAGAGTACTCTACAGAGACCAGTTAATAAACTGAGTCCTCTACCTTATTCAAATTAGTTTTTACGTGTATTAATATTTTTTTTTCTCGTTGAGGACATTCTGTGTCTCAGCGTTATTTTGCATGTTCCGTAGCTTAAGTTATAATATTTTCTTTAATATCTTTTTCATATAGTTAGGAGAAACCATCAAGATGGTTTCGGTGGGGGGTGTGTTCAGTAATAAACCGCAACTCACAAAATTTATACCGAGGCACAATGATCTGCTACGATCGGAGCGCCGGTCACACCTAGTGGCAACATTGCGACGTAATATGCGTTGTAATAATCTGTGGAGTTAAAAAAAGAGAAGAGGAGGGTAGGAGGCGAGACAAGCCATACACATTCTCTTTGTGTTCGTGATGTGAACATCTCTCCAAAAACTTTAAAAAGGGACTACTCCAGAGTGTACCGTGTACAATCTAATTGCTAGTGTATTCTACCGTGTAGAAGAAGCTACCAGGAGCTGTCAACGTTTGCTGATCTTGGGAGGCTGGCTAGTAAGACCGTGAGTAGTTTATTGCTGTTTTTGGTGTGATTTTGTGACTGCGGTAACTGAACGTTTCAGGGGATTTAGAATCTCAATACAGTCCACTATATCTAATAAAATAATCCCAATCCGCCACACATATATATATATATATATATATATATATATATATATATATATATATATATATATATATATATATATATATATATATATATATATGTATATACTTATAAAATAAATTATGATAAAAATAATAAGATAATAAAAATGTATATTACTTAGTACATATTAAAACGTCAGATGTATGTAAACTCATGAAGATATACAATTATAGACATAATCAAATAAAATATATATATTTATATATAAAATGTATATAAACTATTACTATGATGAATCTGCCAATTTATTAGTTAAGTATTCCCGAACCTTCATCTTGAACGCGTAACGATTGCTAGCCGTCCTGATTTCGAGAGGTAGTGCGTTCCAAAGGAGAATAGATTGAATGTGGAAAGAAGAATGAACAAGTCCAGAGCTAGAAGAAGGTTGTTCGTAGAGCGGAGGTTTCTCTCATGACTAGCGCTAAGCAACTGAAAGTATGGAGATAAGTAGGAACAGGAAGTTGGAGACATCAGGATAGAATAAAGGGTAGTGAGTGCACGCAAACTACGGCGTTGACGAATAGGTAACCATTTTAATTGAGATCGATACGTGGATACATGGTCATACTTTCGAAGATTGAAAATGAATCGAATGCAGTTATTCAGAAGGCGGTCATATTTATTGAGAAGATCTGCATTCAGGTCGAAATAACACACATCACCATAGTCGATTAGGGGAAAAATTAAGCTTTGCACAAGCATTGCTTTGGTTGCAGATGGCAGAAAATTTTTTAGGCAATAGAGAGAATGCAGGGTACCGGTAACTTTCTGGCTAACGGTCGTTGCTTGGTCTTTCCAACTAAAAGTAGAATCAATTAATAAACCTAGATCCTTCACAGTAGAACACGTTTAACGGTGGTAGAGCCTTGCAGCAGCTTTATCTGTTGCACGTATGGGCCGGCTCGAGCCGGGTTAGTACCACGACCTCACAGAATACCGGCGTGAAGTGGAAGCTCTGCTTCCGCGTTTCGTCTGGTGAGTGCAGGTGACCGGATGCCCAATTCCCCCCCCCCATCAACATGGTAGCGGAATTACGTCAAAAACTACCCCAGGAGGGTACCAGTACCCCTGGAGAATCCCTCGCTGAGCATCCACGACCATGCTATTCCACTCCTGAGCGTGGGTGCTCAGGCTGCCCCGCGTATTCTGGGGGGGGCAAAATTCCGCTCAACACAATAACTGCTCGGGGCAAACTGAGCAACAAGACCAAGGCGACCCCTGCCACGCTATCCGTGAATTTCTGCAACATCAGGGGACTTCACTCGAACCTAAACGCCGTCCACTACCATCTTGAGACGGCGAAGCCGGCCTTGCTCTTTCTGACCGAGACGCAGGTGTCCTCTCCGGCTGATACTTCGTATCTCTCCTACCCGGGGTACAAATTGGAGCACTCCTTTGTGCCTCGGGCTGGAGTTTGCGTGTATGTCAGAGAGGACATCTGTTCTCGACGCCTCGGCAGTCTTGAAGGTTCGGACCTGTCCATCCTTTGGCTACGCGTAGACAGCGACGACCATCCGCGCGTCTACGTGTGCCTCTATAGGTCCCATAGCGGTAATGCCGAAACAGACCGACTCATCGACCACGTCCAAATGGCTACAGATTCCTTGCTACAACAGGTGCCATCCGCAGAGATCGTGATCCTTGGCGATTTTAACGCCCACCACGCCGAATGGCTCGGTTCACGTTTAACCGATCATGCGGGGAGATCTGTTTATGACTTTGCCTTGGCATATGGTCTGACACAACTGGTTACATCGCCTACGCGGATTCCAGATGTTGAGGATCATACACCTTCCCTGTTGGACCTTCTGCTGACCTCTCATCCGGACGGATATCAGGTTTCCGTCGATGCCCCTCTTGGCTCTTCGGACCATTGTCTGATCCGGAGTGTGGTGCCACTCACGCTCCCTTCGCGGTTGCGTTCTGCAGGTTGCCGCCGTGTTTGGCATTACAGGTCGGCGGATTGGGACGGAATGCGGTCTTTCTTTGCTTCCTACCCATGGGGGCGGGTTTGCTTCTCGCCGGATGATCCCAGCGCTGTTGCTGACTCTGTCACTGATGTAGTGCTACAGGGAATGGAACTATTTATTCCATCATCTGTGGTACCCATCGGAGGCAGATCTCAGCCTTGGTTTGGTCGCTCCTGTAAGACTGCATTACGCAGTAAGCAGGAGTGTTATCAAGCCTGGGCTGCGGCTTCGGTGACTCGGGATGTAAACACCAGCACACTCAAAAAGAAGTATAACTTCGCCTCCAGGTCCTTCAAAAGAGTTATTGCCAAGGCAAAGTCAGAGCACATAGGCAGGATTGGCGAGAAACTAGTTCGCCTTCCTTCGGGAACCCGTGCATTCTGGTCTCTCGCCAAGGCTGTCCAAGGGAATTTCTGTAAGCCATCACTACCATCTCTGCACAGGGAGGACGACTCATTGGCCCACGACGCAAAAGAGAAAGCCGACCTTTTAGGCTCCCTTTTTGCGTCCAACTCGACTGTTGACGACGGGGGGAACACACCGCCGACCATCCCGCGGTGTGAGTGCTCCATGCCGGATGTGCGATTCTCACAGCGCTCGGTTCGCAGAGCACTCCTCTCCCTTGACATCCACAAGTCGAGTGGGCCTGACGGAATCCCCCCAATTGTGCTGAGGACGTGTGCTCCGGAGTTGGCACCAGTTCTAACGCGTCTTTTCCGGTACTCCTACTCCCTAGGCGTAGTCCCGAAATCATGGAAGACAGCTTTTGTCCACACGATCCCTAAAAAAGGCGACCGCTCAGATCCGTCCAACTACAGGCCTATCGCCATCACCCCTTGTTCTCCAAAATAATGGAATCCGTTGTAAACTGCCACCTCATGCGGTACCTTGAGGATCACCAGCTGATTAGTGACCGCCAGTACGGTTTTCGTCGGGGTCGATCAGCTGGTGATCTTCTGGTCTACTTAACTCATAGATGGGCGTTGGCAGTAGAGTCCAAGGGGGAGGCATTGGCCGTTAGTTTGGACATTGCGAAGGCCTTCGATCGGGTTTGGCACAGAGCGCTTCTTTCGAAGCTCCCTTCCTATGGGCTTCCCGAGAAATTATGCAATTGGATCACCAGCTTTCTTGCAGATCGGAGCATCAAGGTCGTTGTAGACGGTGCATGCTCCGACTACAAGCCTATTAACGCTGGTGTTCCACAAGGCTGCGTGCTATCACCAACGCTGTTTCTTCTGCATATCAATGATATGTTGCAAGCTGGTAGCATTCATTGCTATGCAGATGACAGCACTGGTGATGCTCTATACACCGGCCGTGCCAATATTTCTCGGGAAAACGTCACCGAGTACCGGAACAAACTTGTGTCTGAAGTCGAGTCTTTGCTGGACAAAGTCTCGGATTGGGGGCGACTAAATCTAGTCCAGTTTAATCCTCAGAAGACACAAGTTTGCGCGTTTACCGCTAAAAAGAACCCCTTTGTCGTATCTCCTCAGTTTCAAGGTACTCCCCTTGTTGCCTCAGCCAGTATCGGAATCCTTGGCGTCGACATATCGAGTAGCGTGCAGTTTCGTGGTCACTTGGAAGAGAAGGCCAAATTGGCCTCTAAAAAGCTTGGCGTGCTCAGCAGAGCGGGACAGTATTTCATGCCGGCTCAACGCCTGCAACTTTACAAGGCGCAGGTTCGGCCTCACATGGAATACTGTTCCCATCTCTGGGCTGGGGCTCCCCAGTGCCAGCTTCTTCCACTTGACCGCATCCAGCGCAGAGCGGCTCGAATCGTCGACGACCGAGTCCTTTCCGATCGGCTCGACTCATTGGCACTGCGAAGAGATGTTGCATATCTTAGCATTTTCTTTCGCATTTACCATGGGGAGTGCTCTGAGGAATTGTTCGGATTAATCCCAGCCGCCAAATTTCACGAACGCACATCGCGGCAGAACTCCCGATACCATCCACACCATCTGGATGATTGGCGGTCCACCACTGTGCGATTTAGAAGATGTTTTCTTCCTCGCACAACTTCCTTGTGGAATAGTTTACCATCAGCGATTTTTCCGGACCGATACGACTTAGGGACCTTCAAGAAAAGAGCTTACTCCTTTTTAAAAGGCCGGCAACGCATCTGCAATTCTCCTGGTGTTGCGGTTGTTCATGGGCGGCGGTAGTCACTTACCATCAGGTGAGCCGCATGCTCGTTTGCCCCCTCTCCTATAAAAAAAAAAAAAAAAAAAAAAAAAAACACAGTTGGATCTCAGTACTATTAAAAAAGATAGGAGGTAAAGCTACCGTTTTCAATCTATGAATCATCCGACGGCTACCAATTATTATGGCCTGACACTTCGAAGGGTTGACCATTAGGCCAAACCTGTCAGACCAGTTCTTAATATACTCAAGGTCCCTGTTAATTATGTCCACCGCTGTAGAAATATTGTCAATACTCGCTTGTGTGTACAGTTGCAAGTCATCGGCATACAGATGATACGCAGACTGAAGGTCTAGGGTAATGAGATTAATAAATATAGAAAACAACAAAGGAGATAATATGCCGCCTTGAGGAACACCAGCATGTAAGTCAAGCCAGCTAGATGATAGCTCATCGATGCGAACCGACTGCTGGCGATCTCGAAGATATGATGAAAACCAATCCAGTGCTTCGGGTGAGACCATTGAAAGGGAAAGGATGGAAATTAGAAGGTCATGACTGATGGTATTAAAGGCGTTCGAGAAGTCAACTAAAACCAACACAGTGACTTTAGTATCCTCTATGCCTGCCCTAATATCACCAGTTACTTTCAGGAGTGCGGAAACTGTGCTATGACCGGACCTAAAGCCAGACTGCAAGGGACTTAGTAAGTTATGACAGGAGATAAACTGCGAAAGTTGCTTGTGGACACAGGCCTCAAGGACCTTGGATAAGAAGGGAAGGATGGATATAGGTCGGAAATGATTGGGTAGAGTGGGATTTGTGATCTTTTGTAATGGAATAACGTAAGCCTTACGCCACAAAGAAGGAAAGTTACCAGAATCCAAGGAGAAGTTAATGATGTGCGAGATAACAGGGAGGATATGGTCAAGTATAAAGATAATCATCCGTCGGCTGATGTTGTCGCAACCTACAGCATTAGATTTAATGTATAGGATTGTCTTCTTGATCTCATCCATAGCTACTGGAGAAAATTGAAAGAGATCAATATCGGGACGAGGTAAACCCTTTAAGTGTTCAATAGTAAGACGCTTGGTCTGGTGATCAAGAGGACTGTTGGAGACAAAATGAAAATTAATATCATCCAGACCAATCGTCTTCTGTAACTCACAACGTTGTCGTTTACCGATACCTAAGGTTCCAAGGAACTTCCAGATATTAGCAGGGGAAGAAGATGAGATGTTACTAAGAATAAATCGACGTTTGGCGTTGCGTATCATCTGATTGCACCGGTTCCTTGCAACTTTATAAAGAGTCCAGTTCTCATCACATCGATCTTTTCTAAATTTACCAAAAGCCCGATCCCTACGTCTCATCGCAATTCGAACCCCAATCGTCATCCATGGCGCTGGTGGACGCTTGAGCTTCACTTTTTTAATCGGAGCATGTACATCATATAGCCTAAGGATAGCTTCATTCAAAGCCTCTATCTTTTCGTCCACAGTGGATGCAGAAACCACGCTGTTCCAGTTTATTTTGGATGCATCCATACAAAGTTTTTCAACGTCTAAGCGACCAAAACAACGCATGTGAAGAGTTTTAGCTGGAGGTTTAGGTTAGTGTTAGAAGATAACTTGATTTGTAGTAATTTTTTATTTTAAAGTTTTTTTTTTTGTATTTTATCATATTCTTTTTGCACTATATTTCAGCAACAAATTTTCCCTTTCACTCCGCAACGGCCAGGTGGATTTAAATTTTTGGTCTGGTTCTCTTAGTCAGTGTACTGTTCTTTGGTGACAGACAGATTGCAAGACATTTATACTAACCTGGAAAAACTTCAAAGTAGAAACTGCCAAATAAATATAAAATTTAAGACAATCGTATCGCGTCTTTTATAACAAGTCTTGATGCTTTACGTACATTATAGATAATTTGTGCCTACATTCCTTATGAAAACTGAGCTTTTGAATTTCATCATCATAAACATCTTCATCACTTAAAATTGCAAATAACAATTTCAATGATGCCGGCGTTTTCGAACCCGGGTTGCTCGCGTATTGTGAAATTTATAGCGAGCACTAACCATCTGATTAACCACGTGCTCGGCGATGAAGGAAAACATCGTGAGGAAACCTGCATGTCTGAGAAATAAGAAAAAATTTTTTCGAAGATATTTCCTTGATAGGAGTTAGCCTCTCAGAAATGAGGGGAGGCCTGTGCCCAGCAGTGGGATGTATATAGGCTGTAACTTTAATCATCATCTTACACCATGAATCATCATCATTACGAGGTGTGATTTACAATTCACAAAATCACTGCAAAATAAATGCTTCCTCCAAAAAATGCCACATAACACGGTCCTCAGCCACCTGCATCCATCGACATCCAGCATGTCTTACCATATCGTAACATAAAGTGGTGTATGTCCACTATTCACTTCGTTTACGGGCACGAGACTGCTACTCGATATCCTCTCTGACACAGTAGGCCGGCCTATTTCCACTTCAAATTACTGATCCGTTGGTCTATGTTGGTAAATCTTGTTCAACGATTGTCCTTATTTTAAATTATATTACGCAAAGAATCTCTAAATAACCATTAACTTCTACCATCCCCTACAATATAGCTAGTAATATTTCCTATATGTAGTTTCGTATTTTCCGTCAACATAATATGCAATCTGAATTTAAAAAGTTATGACATTAAACTTCTTTAATAATTCTTATTTTTTTCTCACCAGATTAAATTTAGTAAAAATAAATTATTATTTATAGCCACTTGATGCCACGGAAGCTATTTCTGCCGCCAAAAAGCAGTGCTTGCACTGCTGTTTTTATCTTTTATATATATATATATATATATATATATATGCTGTGGCCCATAGACTTCTACATTTATCCTCGTTTGCGAATCAAAATGCAGATGCGTTGTCACCCGTGAGGACTAAGATAGAATGCCTCTTTTCCAGTAAAACTGTCTCCGGTTCTCTACACTCACCATAACAAACACAGCAGCATAAAGATGCTATTTTACGCTGGTATTCTGTGAGAGCGTGTTCCTTCCCCGTTATAGCCGACCCATTCGTGCTACAACTATACTACTAATGTTACGGCCTACGGCTGCTCCCTTAAAGGATCCAATCCTCTGGGGCCCATGAGCAGAAGACTTCCCGAACAGACGTAGGTCAGGCCTCAATGTGGCCACGTGGAATCTCTCGAATTACACTAAAATATATGGGGGAGCGTTCTATACTACGGCCAGTCGACCGGCAGAGGAATTAGGTGGAGCTTACTTACCTATATCCAAGGCGACTGGTCCCTCCGGAGTCGGTCAGGTCACATGTGGTTGTGTAGTGAAAGGGAAATAAGTGATGTGATGTGTATCTGGGTGTGACTGATGCTGATTGAACCTAGACCTTGGCCGTCGGCAGCAGCCCGAGCGTTGACATCGCTCCAACTTGAGGGGGCCTTCCGAGGTTGCCCACAGTCACTTTCTTCTTTCGTCACGTTGACAGTCAATTAACTCTATCGTACGATTAACTAACTTACAGAAGCCACTAACTATCGCTGGGTATAAGGTTACCTCACAAAACGCACACGGAGTTTACAGGATCAAAGGTCACTACCGTTTCGCGTTGCAACAGTTAGTTCTAGAATACAGAGGCCGCACTAGCTAATATTGTCGAATGCACCTATACAGATTCTGAGTCGGACCCAATAAGTCCCGGGAAGCTCTCCAGCAGGAATGCGCGTCACAAAATCCTAGACCATATATTTACGGGCCGCACCTAATTATTCCGAGTTCCCTAACAGAATTGACCGCGTGCTCACGTCAGCACCGCTTAAGGACGACTGCTTTTTCGCTCGCGACCCGCGCGCCACTCCACGCTCGGAAGAACTTCAAACCGGTATCGCCGAGCTGCGCGCCCTCTAACGTCAATCCCGAAATCAGCGTTCGGGCGTAAACAAACCCCCGTCCTGAACATAAGGATTTAGGTCCGCGAGCAAACCGGTCAGCGGGACAGGGTCGCGACGGCAAGTTGCAAGACCGAATCTATAACCAAACTAGGCCACCTTAGGCAACCCATCAGATCTTGCAACCCTAACCAACGCCTCAAAAGATAGCCCTAATGTGGCAAGCCGGAGGGTCAGCCTCCACTGGATGCCCCTCCTGGGCATCGCAGCAATTTAATAAGTCCTGTACTGGACAGAAGTCCGACGACCTCTTTCAAACACCTATCTGTGCCCCTATGATTAGTTCCGCAATCCGACCGGATCAGCTCTGCAAACAGCGACGCGACACGAAGCGGCCCCGAGCGGCCTCCTAAGCTTCAGTGCAGAGAGCACCCACAAATTCCACATGAACGTCGTCTGTGGAGAACCGAACGAAACGCACAGATAGTCCTTAGTATGAATTTTCAACAAGTAGGCCTAGCCAGGCCACCCACCATATTATCATTTACTAAAATAGTGCGGCAGCTGATTTCAATCCGATAATCTCCAAAACTAGCTAGCCTGTTAGGCAAGTAGTCCTATGCTCATATTTCAACTATTTTTCAAAAGCATCAATGTTCAACTACAGAATTAATTCAACCAAATTAATCACCGATGCGCATAGGTCAACTTGCAAATTAAACAAAACAATAACGTAAGGGACAGCCCTACTTCTTTGCAAAGCAAAACGATTAAACACTATCTATGTATATGTTACATAATTTTTCAAATAGAGCGCCATTCAATTTCCTTTCAGCAAACAGACGCAACAATCAAATACAGTGATTAAATATATATACAAAACACATGCAGTAGCATTTAAAGGAGTAAATTAAATTCAATTCTTTTAATTTAAACCGCTACAAATAGGAAAATTTCGCGGAAAGCCCAAAGCAATTTTTAATTTTAATTCAAGTATTTTTTGACTAAGTGCTCGACCAAACCAAATCTAATACCCCTTGACAGCGTGATTCAACGCTCCAGAGGGGCCCTAATCTTCCCACCACCAAGGGGAGGCCACATGGCGTGAACCCGAGGAGATCGCTAACAGTCGCCACTCGGGTTGTACGCCTTCACTGAGGCCGTCGGCAACAGAATATTTTGACAAGTGGACTGTTGACGGCTTAAGGCTCAGTGGAGGTGGCCGTGGTGGGAGCTAAGGCGGCAGCTAGCCAGGGCCGCCTCCATCAAATGGGGAACAGTGGTACACCAGTCACGGCCACTCAGCTAACGGGAGTGAGAAGGGTCCAGCGGACCGATGAGTGGCCGTGAAGTTCCTCTCCACACGCTTAGGGGGGTGATGACACCCCCGCCCCTGGGGGAATTACCCCCCGACTGGTCGGGGAAGGGACCCCTTTCAAACTTAGGGGCCTGATGGCTGGCCGGCGGGCGCCGAGAGTCGCCGGCAGAGGGCGTGGCTGAGCGCCCCCGCCCGTGGGGGTCGAGGGCCTGGCAGAGCCCCGAGACGAGACGCCGTTCGCACTCAGGCACAAAACGGCATGATGATTGCCCTGGCAATGCAGACAGGGCCGCCGATGCGGACAGTCTCGCTGGAGGTGTCCTCCCAAACATGAGCAGCACCAGCGGCGCCCCCTGGCGACAGTTCGCCTTGCTGGAACCGGCTTACCTAATAATTTCGGGCACGACGTTACCCGATGATCAGATGCTCGACAATAGGAGCAAGGGGGGGTTGACGACGACTTGCCTGGAGGATTGATTGCCTCTCACTGGGCACGGCTCGTAAGTCGTCAACGGTGCCCGCCGCGCTCTCTGTCTGCCGGCACTGCTCCTCCAAAAACCGCAGCAGGTCATAGAAGGGCGGAATATAGGAGGCCTCGTCCCCGCCGTACCTCTCCTCAAAATGGATTCGAAGGTCGAGAGGTAGACGGGACAGCACGATGCGGAGCAACAAAAAAGCCCATTCGCCCACTGGTTACCCCAGCCGCCTCAACGTATTACAGGCCACCAAGACTGGATCCAACAGGTCCGGACGCAGTCTGGCCCGGTCACTAAGCAGCGGGAGGCTTAGAAGCTGCTTAACATGTTCGTCCGCAATTCGCCGGACGTTGGCGTATCTTCTGGCTAGGAGATCCCGAGCAGTCTGGTAGGCGTCGTCCGACAATCTCAAGTGGCCGACGACGCACAAGGCCTCCCCCTCCAGTGAGGCCAGGAGGTACACCATCTTTTGGCTCGGGGTCAAGTCACTCCGGGCGTCCACTAGGCTGTCGAAAAGACCAACGAAGGTCAGCCATTCGAAAAGGACCCCGGAGAACTTTGGCAGGTCCAGAGTTGGAAGCCGTCCCAACAGCTCCGGCTGAAGCTACTTCAGAGAGGACTCGGATAGGTCACTCATCCGAACTTCACGCGACTCCTCGGCATACCTGCCTTCAGCCTCGATCAACTCGTCCTTGAGCCACAAGAACTGCTCATAGTCCGCGAAGCAGGAGTCCAGGACTCCCTTCTCCACATCCGAATCCTCGAGCTCAGCGTAAGCCTCCTCCACTGCGGCCCTTCGAGCATCCACCTGCTCGAACCGCTTCATCAAGTTATGGACCCTATCCGGTCGACCTATCAAAGCATGGGCGCTTGTGGCCCAGCGATGTCATCACTATTAAATGCAAATTACGTCGCGGCTTGAGCACAGATTACAAAGATAACAAACAAAAAATACAACAAAAATTAACAGTTAACAAATGCAGCTCCTATCAAATCGCGTTGAATAGCAATTACGCAAATACGAACCACTACGTATCAACCAAATACAAGTTAGCAGAAAAGGAAAGACACAAATCAAATTAACAAATAACAAATACTAGTGCGATCAAATCAAGTTAAATTCAAATGGCGCAAATACAAATTACTACTCTTTAGTTCAAATACAAATTACAATACAACGAAGATACACATCATGGTCGATCAACAAAAAATGCCTAGCTCGGAAATCGACCCTTCGATAAGTAATTCACTACAACTATCCGACAACGATAATTAACCGATTACGTAAAAATAACCATCTACCTACATGACGTATATCTCTAGAAAACTCCCGCTTGCGCAACCTAGGGCGCGGCTTTTCAAATCTACCCACTAACCAAAAAAAAGGCAAGCAACAAACAACAAAGGGAAATAATTTTATTATTACGTACAAAAAAATATTTTTACGTATTACGGACGGGCGTGATTGTAGATACAAATTAAACCAATCAAACCAACGCTCCCCGCCACCAGAACCGTTTAATTTTTATCAAACACGATGGTCGGGATCGACCGGGGAATCGAACCCGGAACCACGCTCTGCTACCAGTTTGTTACGGCCTACGGCTGCTTCCTTAAAGGATCCAATCCTCTGGGGCCCATGAGCAGAAGACTTCCCGAACAGACGTAGGTCGGGCCTCAATGTGGCCACGTGGAATCTCTCGAATTACACTAAAATATATGGGGGAGCGTTCTATACTACGGCCAGTCGACCGGCAGAGGAATTAGGTGGAGCTTACTTACCTATATCCAAGGCGACTGGTCCCTCCGGAGTCGGTCAGGTCACATGTGGTTGTGTAGTGAAAGGGAAATAAGTGATGTGATGTGTATCTGGGTGTGACTGATGGTGATTGAACCTAGACCTTGGCCGTCGGCAGCAGCCCGAGCGTCGACATCGCTCCAACTTGAGGGGGCCTTCCGAGGTTGCCCACAGTCACTTTCTTCTTTCGTCACGTTGACAGTCAATTAACTCTATCGTACGATTAACTAACTTACAGAAGCCACTAACTATCGCTGGGTATAAGGTTAACTCACAAAACGCACACGGAGTTTACAGGATCAAAGGTCACTACCGTTTCGCGTTGCAACAGTTAGTTCTAGAATACAGAGGCCGCACTAGCTAATAAGCTCTCCAGCAGGAATGCGCGTCACAAAATCCTAGACCGTATATTTACGGGCCGCACCTAATTATTCCGAGTTCCCTAACAGAATTGACCGCGTGCTCACGTCAGCACCGCTTAAGGACGACTGCTTTTTCGCTCGCGACCTGCGCGCCACTCCACGCTCGGAAGAACTTCAAACCGGTATCGCCGAGCTGCGCGCCCTCTAACGTCAATCCCGAAATCAGCGTTCGGGCGTAAACAACTAATATAGCTGTAGCATGGCTCTACCACGTCTAAAGAATATAGAGAGCCAGTATAATTTAAGGCTATAAAGCATTATATCTTAGACCTCAGCCTCATTTGTTTGAAGTTGGCTGCAGGTATCTATGAACTGCAGTAGCCACCTACCATCAAGCGGACTGTAAGTTCGATTGTAATCAAAAATTTCTAAAAAAATATGTTTGAAAACGGTTTTTATTATCGCGTCAGTTAAATAGTACAAAATCTACTGCTAAAGCATAATATTATGAATTATATGTTACATATAATATAGTAAGAACTCTAGTACTCTCAAATTCTTACCCTATTCCCGAAATCTTACATACATGAATGGAATGTGTATTACAAGGAATGTAGCCCTGTGAAATTTCAAGATATCGTCGTGGTCGGGTCGCTAAACATTTGCATTCCCTGCGGTGTAACTAAATTTTTACTGTGTAGTTCGTAATATAATTAATATGAAAAAATCCATATTTTTTCAGATGTCCAAGAATTCCACGGACAATCAATTATTGTGAACAATAAATAAATATTTGGAATGATGATCTCGAGTGTATTTTGTGGGGCAGGTCTTACTATTTTAAACATGCTAGTTAAAATATTAATTGGTAGTTGATATTCGGGCGTAGATGGTTACAAAGTTAATAAAACTGCCTCGCCGTCGAAGGTGACATGAAGAAAGATGAGATGCTGTGGATTAGAAACACAATTAAATAATTCATGAAGGGATGGATAAAGCACAGTACCTTTGAGAAGAGCGATGTAACTCGTATCTCTTGAGTACTCGATGACATGATGAGCTATGTTGACACTAAATCCATATGGTATGAATGTGCTTGTAGCCATATTTCAAATATTGTTAAAAAAGTTTTAGATTCACAAGCATTTCTTTAATCACTACATATATAGCTATCGAAGTAGAGTCTATAGCAAATTCCCCTTTTGTAAGGCTTAAAAAGCGTATTAGAAATATATTACAAATAATGTTGTGGCGGATGGAATGACAAGGGGAGATCTCCCGCCGGGCAAATTGTTCTGCCCGGGGAGCGGTCAACGCTCCAAGTGGTAGTTCAGAGCTATTCTATATATACTGCTTTAACTTCGGAACATTTTTAGCGCGATTTAGGCTTCGATGTGTTTCGCTTGTGGCGCGACGACAGCGCCGCCACATCACTCCCCTGCTCAGACCGGAGGTCGATAATGCAGTCCGATTGCCGGTGCATCCTTAATGCCGGTGTGTAATGCATGCCGTACTATGCACTTGCAAGTGATACCGGTGAGAACGATGAACCAGGGCAAGTGCCAGGGATTGCCTTGTAGTCTGCAGTGAGTCAAGAAGACGATAAGTAATCTGCGAGAGTGCCGTGAAGCAGAGGCGAGCACTAAGGCTCAGAGCCGTGCCAAACACTGTAGCGCAGAGAGTAGCTTGAAGGAACAGGAAGCATTATTATTCCAGTGCTGCGATGAACCTTTGTAAAGTTAGATGGCTTGTAGAATGTGAAGACTGCTGACAATATCTGCTCATATCACGTCGGTTGCGTGTTCATATCATGTCGGGGTCACCACTGTGGCAGGTGAAAGGAAAAGGGGAGCTCTCTCGCCGGTCAAGGGGTTCTGCCCGGGGAGCGACCAACGACGCTCCGAGTGGTAGTTCGGAGCTATTCTATATATACTGCTTTAACTTCGGAACTTTGTTAGCGCGATTTAGGCTTCGATGTGTTTCGCTTGTGGCGCGATGTCAGCGCCGCCACAATGTATAGTATGAAATGTATATATTGCGAGATGTTATAGCTAAAGGACCTGATAATGAAACAATCTTGCGTAGAGAGTCATAATTTTTCATTGTTCTTAAGCGTGAAAGATCCGATTCAATTTTAGGGGTACGTAAGTCTAACTAAAGTTTCCAACGGGAAAACTTCGTTTTAATAAAAAATAATCCCAGAAACCAGATATCGTTGGATTCAAGTTTAGTGTACCCTATGTAATTCTCGATAACGACCGATACCTCGTAATGATAGTTGTTTGTCACCATGGGGCACGGGGTTGTGCTCAATCACCAGGTGCATTTGTAAACCTCCAAACGGCCGTAGCGCCGTCAGATTCAGACGAGCATCAACAAGCATTCGACATTGTTAATACGCCGGTGACAGCGCTATCACTAACCCAATCTGCGTCAAAACTAGCTAGTGTTATTACAGAAAATACCACTCAATCGTCGATTAAAGAAACTGCTTTCTATAGACTCCATCCTGGTAAGAACCTTTCATATTATACTCGTGTTCTTACTTAACTGCCATACATACATACGTAGCACATTATAAAAAAAGTTACTGACGTGTTGAATCGTACAATAACCAAATATAATATAAAAGATGTTATTTGCGGGTGAATGAGTGAATGAGCAGTTACACAATTAACACTACACATATCTCATACAGGCTGCTGAGCGTGTAGTGAACAGCTTCAATTAAACTTTGTGCTTAGGTTTACTACTGAAGTACCTAGCCTCAAAAATATTTCTATAATTTCAGAAACAACCACAGAAGATAAATTGAGCGCACGCATCACATATCAGAATGGCCGTGTCACCGCACGCGCTTCGGTCTTCAAATGAAATATTTAATAATGTTTTAATAAGTTATTACATAGTAAGTTCGTAATTTAATTATTTCATGCGAGATAACTGGTAGGGAAATAGTAATTACATTGTTTTAAAGGCTTAATTATAAATTATTTTAAATGAGGTTGTTTTGATTATCCTGTAATTATTTTTGCATTCGAGTTTAAACTAAATAATAATTGTTTAATAATTAGCAGTCATTGTGTTTTAATCTTAAGAAACTCTATTTTCAATTATTAGTAACTACAGATTTACTATAAATTCATACAATAAACTATATATACTTCGATTTATATTAAAAGTAGTTGAACTAATTAAAAGCATAAGGCTCGCGCAATGCAATTGGCCCGCACATCTTTACGATGTTGTGGGAGTGATGGCGTTGTGCATCTTTACAGAAAAATCAATGGAACGGTCGTTCTCTGGTCAGCGCTTGAGGTGTTTAAGGCCAAAAGCAAATACTGTGAGTAATTTAAGTATTAAATAAGATAACCGTACTATTATTTCTGTTAATCAGCTATTAATGTGGATTCTCTTATATTTATGTGTAATTAACTACTTTAATAAGAAATAATAAGTTAATTGGTGTTTTATTGTGGTGTGGTAGTGATTTGTCACGGATAAACTTAATAGCAGAACCGATGACTCCAACGGCGTTCATAGTTCTGCTCATTTTAATGGACGTCAATATCCGATAGTGACAAACGAGTACACAGTCCTGATGATAAGTAGATGCTGTGAACAATAGAAATCTACATTTATCCTCGATTTATAATTATATTTATCGACTAAGATGGATAGTCTCGTTTCCAGTAAAAGCTGCTGCCCATTTTCTGTGTAAGTTTCTTTCTGTCACATATTACGATGCCCATGGGATGATATGGGTTAGTGGATATTCTCACGTCGCCACTGCAAAACAGTTTACACCAAACCGATAAAATATATAATAAGTTATTATTACTTTTTATTTCATTTTTTAAAAATTTATCATTTTAAGAAAGAATTTATCACTTAAAGCTTGAAAAGCTTTGATAATAAGTTGCGCTACGTGCTACGACATGCATGATACTGCAGATGCAAATTCATCTGTTCGCTTAACAATTATGTTTTATATATAATAATTGCATGGCTTGACCACCTCGTGATATAGTAGTCGTAAATTGTATTGGTGATAATGAGGTCAAGGGTTTGTATCTCGGGTTGGGCCAAAACTTGTTATTGGATTTTGTTGTCAAAAAATTCTTAGTAGCAGCCACGAGTCCGGAAGTTGGCGGTGTTTAACCTCTGTGCCTAGAAAGAAAAGCACGTAAAGCACTGATTAGCCTTTTTTTACACGTGGAAATTCCTACGCATACCCGCCTCGTAGGGGCAAGGACGGGTAACGTCGGACTCGCACCGACTAAAACCCCATGGTGTTCCACCTTCGTCGCATATTGGCAGGGCCACGGGAACACACACGCACACATCTGCTGCCCCACCAGCGCTGGCTGCCGCATGGCAGCCCCTTCTCGGGGAGGACTTCTCCTCCCCATTCTCCAACTCCACCTGCGTAACTAACCCCCCTCCCCCCCGGGTCCGATATGCGGAGGCCATGGGGCTCGAAAAATCGAGTGCTTGGTAGCACCCGCTTTACCGATCCCAACGGCGGATCGGGTCTTTGGCTCCGCCACCAACCAAGTTTCGACCGCGGAGGGTAGAGAGAGCGGTACCTCACAATACATCAGTGTCGACTCCTCTTCCCCCGCGGCCCCACCACCACTGCAACAACTGTGCGGCCTCGTCAGAGTCGCGGAGGATAGGGCGAGTGGCGCATCGCCATACCAACACTCCTCTTCCCCCGCGACTCCACCTCGCCTGCAGCGGTAGGGGGAGAGGGCACCCCTCTCGCGGCAGCTCACCGACATACATCCAAAGTGGACTCGTCAACTCGTCACTTGGAGTGGCCACTTCGGGCCGGCCCTACACCAAGGGCCATATGTGTGTGTGACTGCGACACTTCATAGTCGTAAACAGTGGACTTTCACTGTTTACTTTGGCTATACGAATCTTCACAGAAAAACTCGTATTGAAATTCACATCAAAAACAGATATTTTAAAAGTTGTTCAAGTTGTTCGAAAATTATGATTTTAGCTACCTATATTATGGCCAAATACTGAAACGCTACTAAATTTTAAGATTTTGTTAAGTCTTGCGGTGACGCAGTCACTTTGACCACAGAATAAAGAATAGTATTAACGTACTTTGCCTTAAAGTGATAAAGAGAGCACGAGACTTAACGGCATCGTAAAATTGAGGACTACTCACTGTGCGAACCTGCTGGTCAACCGTGATAGTTACGGCAAATATCCCTTCTCTGAGGCAATCTATGTAGTGAACTAAGTTCTTAGGTTTTCTTAACTTAAAACTATTCTTTTCTTTTACTTGTAAGTAATACCTATGTTGTAACCAATTAATGCAGAATTTTTTTTATTCTAAGACTAGCGTTTGCCCGCGACTTCGTCCATGTAGAAGAAAATGGTTCTAATAGGATTTTTAGTTGGTTTTCTACGTCATTAATTATTTTGGTATAATATATAAATTATTATGTTAAAATTATAATAATTATAAAATATAACAATCTTAACAAATAATTGTTCCGAGTCTGGATGTTTGTCCTTGTGCAATTTGTGTTTGTAAACTGCCTCCACAATACAGGAGAAAATCCTTGTGTGGAGGTAATGCTTTTTCAACAAAAAAAAACTTATAAGCTCTTCTACAGTGGAAACAATTGTACCTAACTCTGTAGGGATAATTATATTATTATCTAGTTCCGGGAAATCACCATTTCCTACTTTAAGCGACAGGTCTGGGAACTGTCCGGCAGTAAAATCTCTCCTAAGATGGACTCTCATATTTTTGATAAGGCTCAGTTTTGTCATTGAAGGCCACAAGTGCTTCACGCACGCTTTAACTTCGTCCGCTCGCATCTGGGCACTACAGGTAAAGTCTGCTGGAAATCGCTTGGTAGCAATATATAACTCCTCGCATTTGACAATTATTATTCCTAATATCTTGTAAAGATCTGCTTAGGGCTTCGAAGCCCCCCTTATGAGCCATACCACTCTCATCCCAAATAATTAATTTCAATTTGCGGAGTACTTCTGCCATATTACTTTGTTTCGGTATATTGCAGAGTGCGGTTTTGTTTTATATCAAATTAAGAGGAAGTTTAAACGCGGAGTGTGCAGTTTTACCTCCATCCAGCAGATTGGCAGCAATTCCGGCTTATGCGACCGCTAAGTCGATATTACGATTGCTTCACAGTTTGGCAATAGTAAATTTAATAGAAAAGTCTTGCCTTTTCCACCAGGAGCATCAAAAATAATTGACATCACCTACACCTGCGTACCTACCCCATATTTTCCCGTGGGTGTCGTAAAAGGCGACAAAGGGAAACAGGTAGGAGATGGGCAGCAGCATCTTCCTGGTAACGGCAAATATACAATTTAAAAAAAACTGCGGTTGCCAACCCGCTCGCCAAGCGTGGCAACTATGGCAATATACCCCCCATGATGATAGTTACGAAGAGACGGCCCCCAGTCCTCGGCGGCCCCGCTATTCCTGGCTACGGTGGTGACCATGGTAACAGCGGGGAAGGGGGTTCTAAGAATCTCCGGTGGAGGTTCGGTTGCCACCTACGACGACTCGACCAGGCAACATACAACACACGTACCCTGAGGACTGACGAGAAGATTGTGGAGCTGGAAGAAGAGATAGACAAGTTACGCTGGGATATTATAGGATTATACGAAGTCCGAAGAGAGGGGGAGGAAACGGTAATCCTCGAATCCGGCAACTTGCTCTATTACCGGGAGGGTGACCATCTGTCCCAAGGAGGTGTCGGATTTATCGTCCACAAGTCTCTCGTTAACAACGTTGTAAAGATTAAGAGTGTATCGACGAGGGTTGCGTACCTTATACTCAGAATCACCAAACAGTATTCGCTGAAGGTCATACAGGTTTACGCACCAACCTCGGCAAACCCCGATAAGGAGGTAGAGGAAATGTATGAGGATATCTCTAGAGCCATGCGTTCCTCCACAACCCAATATACGGTGTTAATGGGAGACTTCAATGCAAAACTAGGCACAAGAGAGAACGGTGAGCTGAAAGTGGGGAAATTTGGAATAGGGCAACGGAACCCAAGGGGCCAGCAGCTGGCCGACTTCATGGAGAAAGAGGGACTCTTTATGATGAACTCTTTCTTCCAGAAGCGGCCCCACAGGAAGTGGACCTGGTCGAGCCCCGACGGTTCGACAAAAAATGAGATTGACTTCATTATGACGACCAGACTACAACTGTTCAGTGATGTCTCAGTGATCGCGAGGGTGAAAACCGGCAGCGATCACCGAATGGTTAGAGGCACACTGAACCTAAACGTTAAGTTGGAGAGGTCTCGTCTAATGAAGTCAACGTTCCGTCCCCCTCTTGCTCTAATCCAAAGTCCCGAAACTTTTCAGCTCGAGTTACAAAACCGTTTTTAGTGCCTAGAAGACTGCAATGAAGTGGAATATTTGAATGACAAGCTCGTGGAAACGGACCATGCGGTCGGAGCTAAGTTCTGCAAGACCCGCCCGACCCGAAGAACACAAAAACTCTCCGATCACACTCTTAATCTCATGGCTGTTAGACGGGAGATGAAGCTACATTCTTCAACAGATTTAACAGCATACAGGCAACTGAACAGACAGATCTCCAAGTGCATGCGGCGGAACTTATGCAATTCAATACAGCTCGTATTGAAGAAGCGATCGAGCGGAACCAAGGCTCCAAAGTCTTTGCCAGAGATCTGTCTGCCAGAAAGCGCCAACTGTCAAAGCTGAAGACAAAATGTGGCAGCATCATTTCCGAGGCACCTGAGATTTTGAGTGAGATTGAGAGGTTCTATGGGCAGCTGTACACGTCATCATGTGACGTCACGTGATCCAAGAGCGAGTCTTATCCGACATTACTCCGATGATATCCCAGACGTTAGTCTGAGCGAGATTAGAATGGCTCTTCAGCACCTTAAAACAGCAAGGCTCCAGGCGAGGATGGAATTACAGCGGAGCTTCTGAAAGCGGGTGGAAAACCGGTACTTGAAGTCCTTCATAAGCTCTTTAATTCCGTCCTCCATGGTGGCATTACACCGGAGGCGTGGAGCAGAAGTGCGGTGGTCTTGTTCTTCAAGAAAGGCGACAACGCTCTCTTGAAGAACTATAGACCGATTTCCCTTCTGAGCCGCGTCTACGTGCTGCTTTCGAGAGTCATTACGAATCGTCTCACGCGCAGACTTGACGACTTCCAGCCTCCGGAACAAGCCGATTTCCGAAAAGGCTTTAGCACCATAGACCACATACATACCCTTCGGCAAATTGTACAGAAGTCCGAGGAGTACAATTTGCCACTATGTCTGGCGTATGTGGACGAGTTGTTGACGAGTATGTTTACCTGGGACAAATAGTCCGACTAGGTAAGTCCAACTTCGACCGAGAGGTCAATCGACGGATTCAACTCGGTTGGGCAGCGTTCTGGAAATTACGGCACATCTTCTCGTCAGGTATACCTCAAACCTTGAAAACGAGACTGTACACCCAGTGCGTGTTGTCAGTGATGACATACGAAACTGAGACGTGGTCCTTCACTGCTGGCCGGATGAGGAAGCTCAAGGTCGCTCAGCGAGCTATGGAGAGGGCTATGCTCGGAGTTTCTCTGCGTGATAAACTCAGAAATGAGGATATCCGCAGTAG
The DNA here is from genome assembly GCA_963668995.1 of Parnassius mnemosyne. Lineage (NCBI taxonomy): Eukaryota > Metazoa > Arthropoda > Insecta > Lepidoptera > Papilionidae > Parnassius > Parnassius mnemosyne. The sequence goes on along the minus strand of CAVLGL010000079.1, from coordinate 7,559,268 downwards.
AATCAGAGTGACCGACATAGGCCAACGGATTAGTAAGCTGAAGTGGCAATGGGCCGGCCATATAGCTCGAAGAACCGACAACCGATGGGGAAGAAAGGTTCTCGAGTGGCAGCCTCGTACCGGCAGGCGAAGTGTAGGGCGTCCCCCCACTAGATGGAGTGACGACCTGGTAAGATATGCAGGAAGTCGATGGATGCAGGTGGCTCAGGACCGTGCTTTGTGGCATTCTTTGGGGGAGGCCTATGTTCAGCAGTGGACTTGTGAAGGGCTGTAATGATGATGATGATGACACCTGCATTGATACTGGAAAGTTCTCTCCAAAGGCATATCTATTATAAGAAAGTATTCTATAATAGTATGTCATTGGAGAAATTTAGAAGTAGTATAGTAAAAAAACTTTCATCACCTTTTATACCAAAATGATCCTAATTTTTTGTACAGAACATTATTTAAGCTTATTCGCAATGAATTTAAATAGTACTTTTACTTCTCAAACATTCTTATTGAACATTTGGAAGTCATTCAATGAATGGGCGACGGTAGGAGTCCATAAGAACAGACATAGGTTATGTCATTACCATGAAAGGTCATAATATAATCATAGCGTCGAATTTAGGGAAAATGTAAAAAAAACTATTCAAATTAAAAGAGTGTGTTCCACAGCCAAGTCTTTGCATTTGAGCAAAAAAATTAAGACGGCTTCTAATAAAATTAAAATGACATGGAGTATAATTAATAGCGAAACTGGTAAGATCAACTCTCGCAATTAAAACTACCAGTTAAGTGTTAACAACAAATAACTTGATTAAGATCAGGACGTTGCAATGGTGTTTGAGAAATATATTACTGATATTCTGATATTAACCACTAAGTCACTGAATTCTTCTCCTGCCGTCAACAAATCATTACTTAAACAAAATGTAAATGCGTGTACAAAAAAAAATTACATTTCATAAAGTATCATCAAAAGATATTGTAAAATATTTTAAAACTATTGATTTTAAGAAAACTGCGGATCTGTGGGGGATTTCCGTCAAAGTTGTTGCGTCTATAATAGATACAATCGCACTTCATTTAGCTATTATTTTTAATACTAGTATGGAATCTGGTGTGTTTCCTGATTTAATGAAGCATAGTAAAGTAATATCTTTATTTGAATCTGGTAGTACATTAGACCCTGACAATTTTGGACCTATTTCTGTACTACCAATACTTAGTTAGATTTTTGAAAAAATTATTCTTGATCAAATGTTAAATTTCATTAATATAAATAATTTACTTTATAATAATCAATTTGGTTTCACAATAGATCGCTCGACAACTGATGCCGGCGTTGAGCTGATAATAATCTGAAATATATATCTTTAATGCATGGAGGAATTCAAAGGATGATTTGGGTATATTTTATGACCTATCCTAGGCTTTCTATTGTGTTTACCATGAAACATTAATCAGGAAACTTTAACACTACGGTGTAAGAAGTGATGCCCTTAAATTAATTATTTTATATTTATGTAATAGAACGCAAAAAAATGTCATTATCAGTATGAGCTCTTCCGGGTCGATGGTACAAATGGGCGTGCCTCAAGGCTCAATTATCGGCCCTTACTGTTTCTTGTGTACATTAATGACTTACCTTACATAGAAGGGGATAACCATTATATAGTATTATTTGCAGACGACTTTTAAGTCGACAATTACTAAAATATGACGAAGTAAATAATGCTAAATCTAAATTAGTAAATTGGTTTAATGTTAATAATCTGATTTAAATGGCACTCAAACGAAATAAATGAAATTCATGACTCCAAATGTCAAACAATTAAATACTAATGTCATTTTAAATGGGGAGAAACTGAGTCTTGTAGATACCATATTTCTTAGAATCACAATAGACGCAAAGTTTCAATATATCAAAACTAGCAAGCAGATTTAATTCTGCAGCATGTGCTGTAAAAATATAATTAAAAATTAAAAATTTTGTACAGCCGAATTCAACATAAGTTATTAAAAATAACTCAAAAACTATTGGTCTGACATTGATCAAATTCATATGGAACCACACGAGAAGTGCCATATAAAAAAAACATACAGTCGAATTGAGTACCGTCTCCTTTTTGGAAGTCAGCAGAAAAATATTAGTAGTCGTACCAGTGTTGAAATAGTTAGACTAGTTTACTTTAGCTATTTCACACGCAGCTGACACCGAAATTATATTTGTTGTACAGAAGATGGCCTTAAGAGCAGTTTATGATATAATACCTAAAGAGTCGCTGCGACAACAGTTTATATTAACTTTGGCCTCTCAATACATTTATGAAACGTACACAAAAATAAAAGTAGTTTTACAAAAATAAGTGATATTCATTCTGTAAATACTAGGAACAGACACAAGCTAGTAGTACCAATTACTCGACTACATCGAGTCAGTAATTCATTCTTGGAGCGATGTATACGCTTTTACAACAAAATTACCGAAAATATACAAAATTTGACCTGCTCAAAGTTCAAAAACTTTATTAAACTAAGTTTGTATAAAAAGGGTTATTATAATATTAAAGAATTTATCGTATATTTATTTTCGATTTCAAATACAAATGGTTATATTTGACCAGCTGCAACTAACTCGCAGAAACCGTCATTTGTAGAGTGTTATAACATCTAATTTATACTTTTCTTTTGTCCCATGATTGTTGCCGTGACGGTCAACATTTATTTACATTTAACATTATTTTTATTAACATTACTATTATTCCCCTTAACCACTCCTGGTAAGCTAAAAATGTTTGTGTTAAGAGTGGTTCACGACATTAGTGGAATAATAGATTCGAACCCACGACCTTTGGAATTCGCGGTCCACACCCTGCCACTAGACTACTGTAGCTTCAGCTTTCTTTTATAATTTTATTCAAAGTGTATTTTTTGTCCTCTGAGAGATATTTTTCTTTCTAAAGTTCTGAATTTTTATAGACTGTTCCCAACTTTGACCACTTAGTGGCAATTTTGCCTGGGCTAAGCCTCATTTATTTTTCTTGAACGTATTCTGGGTAGCATACTTTTTATAAACGATATTTCATTTAATAATAAATCTTTATTTAAAAACGATACACGTTTGACATCTTTGTTTTCCTTGCAGAAATTGGCAACCATGTTATAATCACATATTCTTACATAACTCTCAAAGCCAAAAATAAGGCAACAACGGGAGGGGCGGAAGTCTAGGTGTGAAATTTTACCCACTGATAAAGGAGAAAGAAATAAATATATTAATTGTTTTACTACACCTTCAAATGTACCGTGCTGTCACTCACTTTTTTAAATTTCATGCAATGTGTGGCTTATGTTTTGTTTAATAGAAGAGGGGGCAAACGAGCATGCGGATGACCTGATCGCAAGTAACTACTGCCGCCTATAAATAACTGCAACACCAGTGTCGGCCTTTTAAAGAAGATTAAGCTTTTTTGTTAGTGTTTAGAAGTTTAAGTGAAAATTCCTAGTAGGTAACACAATCGTGGATTCCAAGGTGGTTTTTAGGGTTCCGAACCTCAAAAGGAAAAAACGGAACCCTTATAGAATAACTTTGTTCTCCGTCTGTCTGTCTGTCTGTCAAGACCCTTTTTCTCAAGAACACGTGTAGGTATCAAGCTGAAATTCATATCAAATACTCAAGTCTACTGTCCCTTGAAGTTGTGAAAATATTAAACTTCTAAGCTAACGCAATCAAAAGATACAGCCGTTTATGCCGTAAATTTTCGACATTCGCAAGGGAATGAAAACCTACAGGGTACTTTCTGTGAACTCAGAATCTTGAAATTTGGTAGGAAGCAACGTTTTATAGCACAGATAAGGGAAAAATTGCAAAAAGCATAAATTTTTAGTTACATCATATCATAAAAATATTTTTAATAATTTTAAACTTATATACCTACAGATTTGTTCGGAACCCTCGGTGCGCGAGTTCGACTCGCACTTTGCCGGTTTTTTTAATGTATCGTGAATTTTTAATTCAAGTAATAAACACTTTTAATACATTTATTTCTGCTTAAAGCTTTTCATAATTTTGAATGGGATTTTAATAAAGCAACTATTAACGTTCGCTCTGAATGCCTTGTCAAAGCCGCTGTGCTTAGATTTCGTCAGCGCATGTGGTTTTACGCGGCATCAAATATCGTTTAGCGAAAGCCGTTTAAGATAGTCATTACGGGTTATTTTTATAAAGGATTTGAGTCGACTAGTTAAAGCCTTTTTTGAAATCGACTTTGATCTTCTTATATTACGCCATAGAAAAATAAAGTTTTATATCATATTTATAATATCATGAATGGAATCAGGCGATACTTTGTAGAAATCCATTATATTAAAGCTAGATGTTAGAAGTTAGTAAGAGGGAAATTGAAACAGGAGATGACCAGCAGCATCTTCCTCAAATAATAAAACATTGCGGTTCGTTAGTTCACTTAATTGTAAGAACATTTATAAAATATACTTACAATTAAGTGAGTATTATAGTACTCGTAGATTATTAATGTCATGACAAAATATCAAACAAAATCCATATATTTTTTTATTTGTACATTATCAGTGTTATTAGAGTGTCAAGTGGTGCGATAATCCGGAACATATATAATTTGTGGGCCTTAATATATTGTACTGACTTTCCCTCTTTACGACGTACGTAAATAATACCGCGATTTGTCCAGCAGTAACTATAGCCACATTTTTTAGACATCTTCCGTGGTTCTCAAAATAACTGCCCATTTTCACTAGTAAGTCATTCATACAAATATATTTTGGAATATGGTACCTTAAAATCTTAGTCAGGGCTAGTTATGTTGCATATCTGCCTAGAAACTTTAATAATCTCGTCTCACTTTGATCGACGCAACAGACAAACGATGACAGGTCGTGAAAATTTGTTTTCAGACTCGTCATCTGACGGTGTTATCAAAGATTGCTTGCTTGCTTCATCATTGCTTCATCAAGTTTACCCTTAAACGATGAGATTTTCTGAGTTAGTAACTTAATTTCGGTAGTCAACTCACTGATTTCCAAGTTAGACTGCTCAGTCGAAGCCTTCGGGTTCGATTTATTTGAAATAAAATGAACATATAATGGTGTGTAATATTACATATTTTATTTGGGATGGGCCCTTACTTATATGCTAAAGCGCCTGTCTAATCAAGGTGACCAATGTTTGAACTGTCTGTGGGATAACGCTGTTAAGGCATTTCTTCATATAAAACCAGATAAAATTAAGATTCACGATGATGATGACGTTGAAAGAACACTAACGGCTGTTATATTTTATGTCGCATTTTAAATACATTAAATAAGTTTTATTCCAATAAGGGTTGTATCAGTAACGCAAAATAATTCGTCGTATCCTAAAATATGTGCTAACGCATAGACATTTAGTTGTTGTACCCTACCCTAACCCTTATCTACCTTGATGTGGTGCTTATACGATGTAATCTAAAAAGTCAATACATACATAATATAAAAATTAGAATACAGCTTCAGTGAGATGAATATAATAATTGCAACACAATCAATGGGAAATCTAATGCCTTTCCATAGATCGCCGTAAAACCATCTCGTATCCAGACGTATAATAACCAGACGAGTGAAGAATAGCAGCGTAAAAGGTGCGCGACGTCTGCTACTGCGATCGTCAATCGACCTGCCAAGCTTGATTAAGATAAATTCTCCCTAAAACAGCACTGGAATTTTAACTACTAGTGAAGAAGAAGAAATCGAAATACATCTATAGTCTTCTCTGCTTAAATATGGTAGCAAATATCTATAGACCGCGATAGACACTACCTTATAAAGATCCCCAGCAACAAATTGTTGAATGATTTGCTCCCAAATAATTTTGTAAAATTAAATATTATAATTTGAAAATTTCCACTTCAAATTTGAGTTTTAGTTGTCAATTACGACTAATTTGTGTTGTGTAATTTGTAAAAGTCTTCAATATCTAAAGAAATAAAATTATAGGGTCTCAATATAAGTGATAGCAGGTAACGAACTTTGTTTAAAGTTTTAAAGTTAGCATAAAGTTACAATAATTCTTGTTATCCCTTTTTATATTTAACATGAAAGTGTTGTTGCTGTTTGCAGATTTCATTTTAAATTGTTTTCTTGATAATTTGATTTGAGATTTTGCAATTTCATCTATCAAGTCCTGCTTGCTGGTCCACGTCAGTCTCCCCTGTGACAAATTTGTAGACCCCGCCAAAGAGTATAGTAATATTTAGAAGGGATCCCTCAGAACCAAAGAGTACATAATTATTACGTTTAGAACCATATTTGAGTGCCCAGAGCAATTCTTTTTTAAATGTTATTTATAAGAATTATATAACAAAATTTTATGAGAATTAGTTTCGTTACTATATTACGCTTCTCTAAACTAAGAGAATTTACTTGAAATGACGAGTTTTCGCCTTTACCTACGCGTCGTGTTGACTTATATACTTCAGTCTATTTCCTCCGCCGGGCGTAAGAGGCAACAACAAATTATAAAAATTTAAGTGGGTTCAAAAGAATGTTTAGTTTTTATATAAAAGGTAAGTATTTACACTGTTTTTAAAAGTTATTTGCTTATAATTTGTTTCGTAACAATTTATTAACTTTACAAAATTTGCATATCAAATACTGTGTCGCTCACGTATGAAATAAATTAGAACTAGCTGAAAATGTAATATGTGTGATTTATCACTATAAATCATCTAAAAAACAAAAAATTTTGTACTCCATAAAATCCAATGTGCGAAAATTACGATTTATGTTATAATTTCGATATATAGAGAATATTATGGCGAAGTTGTTTTCAATAAAAATGGCGTTGGTTAAAGATATCGTGATAAAGTATAATTATCACGATATCGTTTAGAGGCTCCTACTAAGTACATTGATATAATCTAATATATAAAATATATGTTCGATTGATCGTATTTCATGCGTCGCTATACCGTTCATCAGATTGCGCTAAAATTTTGTCAACTTATTGCTCGCACTTGCACGAAGGTTATAGGCATAGTACAATTAACTTACACTAGGTGGCGCGCGTATCGTACCAACAAATTTATTTAAAAGTTATATATTAGTCAACTTTAATGAATGTATTATCATTCCGAATTAAACAATACAACTCTTCCAAATTTAAAAAGACATTACCACAATTATTTCTTCTGCGGCAGCAACGCGCCGGTTACCAGCTATATATATACAATTCTGTGTACTAAATATCGGGAATTTGTCAATAAAACAAAAAATACAAATTATTCATCTAAATTTATTTTATCGCCTTCAAAGTAGGCCCCATCGCTTGCAATACAACATCTCCAACGCTTCACCCAGTCTTCCATACATTTTTCATAGGCTATTTGCGGTATGGCCTTTAGCTCATACAGCGAATTTTTTTTATGCCTTCTGTCGACTCAAAACGTTTTCCTCGAAGTGGTAATTTTAACTTGGGAAATAAAAAAAAGTCAGACGGAGCCATATCAGGTGAATACGGTGCTTGGTCGAGAACTTTTGTTGAATTTTTCGCTAAAAACTCTTTCACTATAATGGCTGTGTGTGATCGTGCAGCATCCATGAGTTGTGTTGCCACAAATCTGGACGTTTGCGCGGATACTCTCACGCAAACGCTTCATGACGCCTAAATAATATTTTTTATTCACTTTTTCTCCCTTTGGAAGGAATTCGGAGTGAACCACACCACGGTAGTCAAAAAAAAAAAAACTGTCAGCATCACCTTGATTTTGGAGCCACTTTGCCGCGGTTTTTTGGGTTTCGGCTCGTTTTCGAGACGCCATTCTGAAGACTGTTGGCTTGTTTGCATGTAGTACTCATAAACTTATGTCTCATCGCCAGTTATTATACGTTTCATAAAGGTCGGATCCGTAGAAGCTCGGGAAACCATGTCTTCAGCGACATGCTTTCGCTGCGCTCTTTGAACAACATTGAGCTCTTTTGGAACTAGTCGAGCGGCGACCCGTTTCATGCCTAAAATGTCAATGAGAATGTTGTGGACGGACTTAAAAGATATGTTCACCTCACTAGCCAACTCTCTCAGACTCATACGTCGATTTTCGAGCACTAGCTTCTTGATTTTGTCGATGTTTTCTTTGGTCGTAGCGGTTGAAGGTCTACCAGAACGAGGCAAGTCTACTACTACTTCTCGGCCTTCTTTAAAAGCCTTATACCATTCATAAGCCCTTGTTTTCGATATACACGATTCGCCGTAGGTATTTCGCAACATTTTTAGTGATTCACCACATGAAATATCATTCGAAACACAAAATTTAAGACACACTCTTTGTTCAACAATATTTTCCATTGTAAAAATCGCCGAGAACTCAAAACTATGACCAACAAAAAGTGTAGTTTAAAACAAATTAAATGACAGATCCCGCTCAAACTTTGCGCGCTAAATCAGTACAGTGCTACCAACATGCAGAAAAAAAATTAGAACGACCTCTTTTACGAGGGTCTTTTTATTGACATATTCCCGATACTTTTTACACAGAGTTGTATATATATAGCTGGTACCCGGCGCGTTGCTGCCGGAGAAGAAATAATTGTGGAAATGTCTTTTTAAATTTGGAAGATTTGTATTGTTTAATTCGGAATGATTTCAATAAAATGAATGAAATTTCATAAAGAAAAGAAATATATGTATACTATATATTTCTTTTCTTTATGAAACTTCGAGTGTTTCTTTGTTCTTGTTTCTTACTTCATAGTAATTTGATTTAAACATATAGATATTGGATTTTAACATACGGAAATTCGTTAGATTTGACTTAGATGTAGAAGTGACATATAATATTTTCTTCTTTTTTCTTTTCAGTAAACCTGTTTAGTTTTGTTACTTATTACTGTTTGAATCATTGAACTTGTTTATGCAACTTTTGTTTATTAAATTGTTTATGTTGATGTTTGATAAAGCTTTTTTACACACAAAAATATTTTATCATTATTATTTTATTATTTACTAATAAAATTACCCCTCCCTCTTTTCTTTACAGTTTCCTTCCACTGCTTGCCATGGGCCATGGAAATAAAGGGGAGCGCAATATTTTACTACCCCAAATATTGCCACCTTGGCAACGCTGCCTAAATATCGCACGGAGCATCCGCGTTCCACCGAGATTAAATAAAAAAAAATTCATCTTATTTTTTCTCTCTCACATTTTTTCTTATCACTTATATATTTGTTGTAGTTGGCAAGCGAGATGTCAACCGCAGTTCTTTATTTTTGTCGTTATGATGAAGATGCTACCGCCTATCTGCTGATTTATTTCCCTCTATCACAACTAGACATGAGTGAAATAACATCACGGTAAAAAGTCGCCGCTTAAGACACTCTGTACGATGGTATGTATAATAATATACCGCCACTAGACTGTAATTGATAATTTCTCAAAACATTTTATTTATCGACAACGTCTTGCAATTGTCGTTTCTCTAGCGCTCAGTTGACCGTAATACAAATTAATCAATATTTTAATTGTTGATATTTTTTTTAATTTTGGATAAGAATATAGTACTTTACGACGCTTAGCTATATTTACCTTTCTTTAAAAAAAACATATGGTTCTACTCTTTGGTTTGACCATAGATCTAAGTTGTTCCAATAAAATTTCGGGGCTTGAGAGGTTAAACAATTTATAAATAACTTGCAAGCATCCCAAACGCAAAGTATTTTCGATAAGCTTTAATGGTGATAATTCTGTCATATCAAGAACAGCAGAAAGGACCGGAAAGGAATAGAAGAACAGTAGAAGAAAATTAAATAAAAACATAAAAATTAAAACATATCTAAAAAGAATGCTAAAACTAATTAAACCAAAATAAAAACTAAAAATTATATAAATGGATGTAAGAAAAAGCAAGAATTAATTAACAAACAACAAAAAAAAATTGTATTCATTTAAGGTGGAAAACATAAAACATATTATGTGACTAAAATCGAGTGTCTTAATTCAGAAGTTTTATCACTTTATGCCTCATTACAAATTATGTCGAATAAGTATAAATTAGCATAGAATAAGATAAAAAAAAACACAAACTGGCCATGGGCAATCTGGTAAAGTCATGTGAATATAACGAAAAACGTTTTGATTCCTTAATTACGAGTATAATACAATTAATTTCTTACTAAAACATCGAAATGAGTATCAAGCTCAATGCCAGGTTCTTTAGGAACAGTGTGTATTAATTACATCTCAATTTCTTCATCTACAATGTTTGACAGTACCATAAAAATATAAAATTAAAAAGTAATTCAAATAATGAAATAAAAAAGAATATAAAATTAAAAAGTGATGACATATACAAAAATTTGGGAATATCTTTTAAAACTATTTAAAAAGGCAACGAATAAGTAATTATTGCATGCCTGGAACATCATTTAGTCAAAAAATAAATAAAATTTTAACAAGTACATTTTGCCCTTATAGTATTTTTTGTAGGCAAAGGGTGACAAACGAGCACGCAGTCCACCTGATGGTAAGTGGTTGCTGTGGCCCATAGAGAAATACACCTCTCCTCGAAACGAATGAAAACGGAGATGCGTTGTCACCTGTGAGGACTTAGATGGAATGCCTCGGTTCCAGTAAAAAGAGTCTCCTGTTCTCTACACTCACTATACGAAACACAGCAGTGTTAAACTGCTATTTTACGCTGGTATTCTGTGAGAGTGTGGTCCTTTCGCGGTTGAGCCGACCTACTCCTGCTACAACTATACCAGTAGTATAGTTGTAGCATGACTCTACCAGGTAAAATCATTATTGTTGAAAGAAGAGGTAATGTAAATAAAAATTACTTATTAAAATACATAAATAATCTTAATAAATTAAATGTATATAAAGTTATCTTGTTTACATTGCCTTACATACATGTAAGTGGTGGCCTTGGTAAAGTCTATCTCTAAAAGGGCTAAACTGCTGAACACAGGTTTCCCCCTCTTTGAGGTTATATTACAGGTGTTGATTGCCTTATGGAGCATTTTTTATAGAACTGAAGTGGCAAATGACGTTGAGTCCACCTAGTTGTAAGCAGCTTGCAGTAGCTATGGACACCTGAAGCCAATTTTAAAAGAAGACTGCTACAGATGCGTTGTCACTAAGATGGAAATGGACTACGATTGAATTGAATAAAATGATTATGTTGACTCGTTATTTTATTCTGAACATTATTTAGTGGCAGAAAAAGGTAAGTAGGAAGTATTTACCCAGATAGAAGCGTGGGCAGAGAATGAGTGCTATCACGTAATATTAAATAATACCATTGGTACCATAGACGGGCATCGAACCCGGCTAGCTAAATGTACTAACAGGTGTACTATACATTTTCAGTGAGTGCTTAACCTGTAAGCTTCCACGGTTCTAGATTAATTCTACAAATAACTTGATATTTTCAAATTTTATGGTAATAAAATTTCTGTGGAATTAAATACAATTTGTTTATATTATTTATTGAGTTTTAGTTATCATCCATTTTGTTAATTTTTTGATGCCTTGAATCCTGCCTCTGACAATTTCGGGGTATCAATGTCAGAAGTTTTATGATGTTTTAGATGTCTTGTATTATTCATCCTGGAAAAAGCAAGTGATGTTAGTATCCAACTTCAAAAGAAGTAGTAGGTTGTCAGTTCGACTGTATTTTTAACGAAACCACAAAATACAAATACCACAAAATCTCCGAGCTTACGTACGGATTTGTAATTTCTTTAAGGGTATGTATTTAAGCTCTATATTCATAACGAATTGAATCATCAATTACAATTTTAAAATCAGTTCAAATCATCTATCACTCAAAAAAATACACCACTAAAATATTATGTCACCATCTTTTAAAATTCGATCAAGGAATTTTCAGGATATTAGTGAGATGTATTTGATCTGTAAAACCACTACACAGAAATGGTTTTATATGAATTTATAATGAATAAGAACAATAATATATTTTCAGCGCAGTTAACAATCTATAGTGAAAGGGAAAAATCTTTATAATATTATATATCGTTTAATGTCATCAATTTCTCCTAGCTAAGAAGAGGTCCATACCAATTAGTATGCATACATATTATAGGTTACTTAATCAAGTTTATCACAAAAAATTTAAGACTTACGTTTTTACGATATCCGAAAAATAATTTGTTATCTTCTGCTGTGTGATCAGCGAACTTGTTTATATCGTACACAGCTGAGTCTTGAATTGAGTTCAAGTGATTGATCTTTATTAGATTTGCTACAAAGGCTTCGTAGTGAATTTCCTTATCATTCTCGTCTAGATATTGCCTCTTGTAGTCATTTTGAAATTTCTCGAACAACTCGGGAGCGTCCTTTAATTTATAATATGGCTTTTCTTTAGTCGCCTCACTAAATGTTACGATAGATAAAGCAAATACCAAGACATATTTTAAAAGAGACATCGCGATCGTTTGTAACTGTAGAACACTGAAACAGTTTTATAAATGTCGGATTTTTATAACCATGACGATTGCATCAACGTACACTAAATTGTAGGGATTGTAAAGAAAAAAAAAACATTTCATTTAAGCGTTTAATTGTCCATGATATGCACGTTTATTTCAATGCAGTTAGCTTATCAGTATTGAACGTGTTCTCAGTAAAACAATGCAATTTAACGTTTCCAAAATGGGCAATGGGCACGCTTAATAAGAATTATTTCATAATTTATTCAATTAATATGTACTAATAAGAATATTCGTTGCTCATAAGCATCCAAGAAAGAATAAAATGTAGCTTTTTTCTGTCTCAGCGTAGATGCTTATATATATTTATTAATATGTATAATTTTTAAGATTTTAGTGTGATAAACGAACTGACAATTCACCATCATGATGTTACCATCTTCAAACAAATAGGGCCACAGTTGCTCAACTAGCCCTTTTTTTTAAATAATTATATATGTATCCTTTATTGAAGCGTAAGGGTTGTTAGCTATAACTTTAGTAAAATTAAAATGTTTTGTTATATTAATTAAATCATCGATTTGGGTTTCAGTATGCTTAAATAATCGGAATAAAATATCTCTGTGATAAAAAACGTAATTATTTATCATATAGATATTTTTTTTAAATTTTGACAACACATTCGCTTTTCGTGATCAGAATAACTTTAAGATATTTAGTACAGATGATGAAATCAATCAGTCAATAAACAAGGGTTCGTAAAAAGAGTGCCTTTTTCAACTCACGATGCCTATTTACCAACTATTGGTGTTAACGAATTTTACTCTATACAACTTGTAGGCTACTATGTAAATTTCAACAATACAAAATGATTCCTACTTTTCAACATGATAATCTCCAGTTTTAAACTATATTTAATATTTAGTGTGAAATTTGCATAAGTACTCAGTGATGGCAATAAACAGAATAATTAGGAAAATATTTTTTTTTCTTTTTTTAAGTAATGTTTGTTAAAGATTGTTGCAGCAATTATACTCAACCAAATCAAAGAAACACCTTTTAATGTTTTACATTATTCATTTCGCAATAACTTTGTAGAATACAAGCGTACTTACACGATTTAACCTTTTACGTAAATCTAAAGAATTATTAATTTATCTATATTTCATTACAACATATATTGTTCTCCTTTTCTTATTTAAATTTGTATCTTTCAAACAAAGCAAAATATAAAATAACAACGAGAATAAATTTTATGCTTGACGTTGTTTCCACCTTATGCACTTTTACGTTGTGTTTAAATGATTCAAATTCATGCTAATGCGAATAATCAGTAGAAATATTCAAATAATCGAACCTTTCCATTTTTTTAAATTTATTATTTATATATTTTTTTTATATTTAGAGTTTCATCAATTATACGAATTATGAAATAAACCAGTCTAGTATATTTTATATAATTTCTCTGAATCCCACTGGTAAAGTATTGCGAGTATTTTTAGAAGATGCCAGCATGTACAATGGTAGAATAGGTGATGGAAAACCATTTGAAAAGGAATTAACTTTCGATAAAAAAAAATTACAAACGCAAAATAACTATTTAGAGACATGAATATAAATAATAATATTTTTTCTAGAAATTAAAAATATAACTAATCCGGACAACGTTATATTTTTTAATAAACATGACTAAATGCCATCCACTCTGTGCCGAAAACATAGACAGATGACACGTGCCCGTGGTAAAAAGTAGGCGCTGCATAATTTTCCTTGTGGGATCTGCCGGAGAAGTATTTCTAGAAAATATAAGTACTGTAGAAGTAGTTCTAAATCGTGGCTAAAACCCTGTTTACCCTCTACCTGTTACAATCTTCCTGGCTTCCAATTAATACGAAACGATCGCTCGGTAGGTGACGGTGGAAGTGTCGCCATTTATCTACGTTCACATATTCCTTTCACAATAATTGTCGATGTATCTGCACAACCACCGCCGCCTGATGACGATGAGCATCTTTTTATTGAAATCACACTATCTCACTCTAAAGTTCTTCTTGTTGTTTATTACTGCCCTCCTATGCGTATTGATTTTTTCAACTCATTCCAAAATATCTTTGATTTACTTACTTCCTCCTATTCACAGACGATGATAATGGGTGAATTTAACACTTGCCTCCTTAAACAAGATACCAGGCTTCTTCTCTTCAATCAATTTTATATTCTAGTAATCTCTCTATTTTACCGCTAAATGCCACGCATCATTTTTCAAACTCCACTCCCTCTCTCCTTGACCTTATTTTTGTTTCCTCTTGTAACTTCGTCACGAAGCACGGTCAATATACGGCCAATGCATTTTTATTTCATGTCCTAACTTTTCTATCTTATAAAACCAGATCTCTCAAATTTAAACCAAAAATTTTACTGCAGCGTAATTTGGTGGCTTGGATATAGACAGTCTTCGTAAGGAAGCATTACTTTGGGACTGGTCAAATCTTTATAGCGCAGATAATCTGGATAATAAGGTTTCAATCCTGTACGCCTAGTCGTCCATCGCCTTGGCTTACTGATGATGTTATTTATATTATCAATAAAAAAGCGATAGCTAAGTCTAAGTTTAAACGTAGGCCGAATGCGTTCAATAGGGAAAAGTATATTAACAATCGCAATCAGTGCAATAAGGTGTGAAGAAATGCTCAACGCTGTCATATGCATAAGTCAATCGAAAATGGTGATACAGCAAAGGTCTGGAAATTTCTTAAATCATTGGGTGTTGGGAAATCTAAGAATAGTCCAACGACAAACAATTTAAACGTTAATTTTTAAAATAAACATTTGTCTTCTTCGTCCTGTTTAGATATCACTACAAAAGCTAATACATGGCTAATACACTAACATATCTTTCAACTATTCCCACTCCCAATCATTCCTCTTTTGTTTTCAAACCATTCTCGGCTTGTGACGTTAAGAAGAGCGTTCTAACTATTACTTACAATGCAGTGGAATGTGACTGTGTCAGTAGCAACATGATTTTTCCCATTCCCGATATTATTCTTCCTATTATTTATCATATCCTTAACTTCTCCATTTCTACAAATTATTCCTATTCCAAAGAAAAGTAATCCTACATCCTTTTCTGAATATCGTCCTATCTCTTTACTCCCCTTCTTATCTAGTCCTTGATGGCCTTGTTTACACCCATTTCAACAGTTTTCTTTGTGCAAATGCTCTTTTTAATCCTTTACAGCCAGGATTTCGACCTGGACATGATACTACCACAGCATTAGTGAACATCACCGATGATATTCGATTAGGAATGGAAAACGGTAAAGTGACTGATCGCTGTTTATTAGATTTCAGTAATGCTTTTAATATCGTTGACCATGATATCCTACTCGGCATAATGCGCTCTCTTAACCTATCTCCAACAGCGATTGGTCGGTTTCGGAATTATCATCTTGGTGTAACGTACGTGATGGTGTACCGCAGGGAGGTGTTTTATCTCCTTTATTAATTTTGCAGTTTTTATAAACTCAATATCCAATAATTTAACTTCTTCCTACCACCTTTATGGAGATGATCTACAAATATATACAAAAGCTTGTCCCAACGATCTCATCAATGCTATCAATGTCTGCTAATCTCGATCGAATTCTTGAGTGGAGTAATGCATACGGCCTTCACGGTAACCCAGCAAAATCGCAAGGCATTATCACGAGCAACGCGCAAATGTTTGTTAAGTCGAGCCTAAACTACCTGCCCCTTATAGTATTTGGTAAAACTATTATTTAACTTAGGTATCCACATAGATAAGAATCTGTCGTGGGGAGAGCACATCAAGGAAATTAATCGTAAGGTTTACGCCTCGGCAGCCTCCTTGCGTAGATTACGTAACTTTCTTCCCATTTCCACAAAAAACTATTCTTGCCAAATCCCTTCTCTTCCCTATTTTTGACTACGCAGATGTCAGCTATCTAGATCTCACCGAAGCGCAGCTCGATAAACTTGAGCGAATTCAGATTTTTGCATAAGATTTATATTTGGATTGCGCAAATATGACCATGTCTCTCTTTTTCGTACTAATCTCAAGTGGTTGAAAATACGATTTCTTCGGAATGCTCAAATACTTCATCTTCTCTATAGTGTTCTTTTTAATCCTTCTTGCCCTTCTTACCTCAAAAATCGTTGTGAGTTTCTTCGTGATTCCCATTCGCGTAACTTGAGATCAGCAGAGAGCTTGAAGTTTTACTGTACAGGCCGTTCATTTATAAAATGAACTCCCATTGTCAGTAAAACGTGCACCATCCCTACCGGTATTTAAAAAAACTAGTTAAGAATCATTACCTCGCATTTTAAGTTCTAACTTCACATCCACACTAGCCGTTCAATATAATATTATGTGTAGCATATCAATTTCATTTAATTAATTAAATAATTCAATATATAATGATTTTGTATGTATATATGTTTTTTGTATGTGTATGTGTATGTGTATAAATACATATATGTATTTATTTTTTAAACCTTTTTTTTTCTCTATCACACCAATTTGCCCTACCATTGTCATATTCGTGCAATCCTGTTTATTCATTGGTTGTCTGGAAGAAATTGCTGTCAGCAATAAGGCCCCCCATGGCATACTTCTTTCATATATATAATTTTTGTAATGTGTGTATGGTGTGCAATAAAGAATATTAAATAAATAAATACTACACAAGGGATGACTGCGCCAAAGTGATGGAGAAAACATAGAAAATTAGTGACCACTTTATTTTCAGAAGTGACTACTTCTGGAAATAAAGTGGTCACTGTTAACTGGCCCCCTCGATCGTGCGACTTAACGTCTCTCGATTACTTTTTATGGGGTTAAGACATTTGTTTATGCCGACAAATCAGCAACACTTGAAGCATTGGAAGCTAATACTCGTATTTAAGCCACCATTGACGCCATACGGCCAGATTTATTGGAAATTGACGATCGAGACTAGCTTTCCGTAATGCTTTTTTGTAGAACTTGGCGGCCTGCTTGAAAGTTATCTTCTTGGAGCTAATATCTGGAGCTTTGCAATTTCAAACGTCAACCTAGGATATGTACGCTAAATGCTTGCACTTTTTAGCTTGGGTGCATTCAGCGTTAAACCATGGGCAAGCTTTGCTATCGGTAGGGGCGTCAGAGAAAGGGATAAAATACTCCATAGCTAGAAGCAACACATCGGTTATCGCATCCGCGCAGCTCGACGGATCTCCAGAAGAGACACAGAACTCCCGCCAAAGATAGGATGCAAAAAAGTGTCGCATCTCATCCCAATTAGCTAATTTATACCGCTATATTCGTTAATCACCTTGGGACTCGTAATCAGGTGAAGAATATGACGATACAGATTTCACCAGACAGTGGTCAGATGTATCTAAAGGGGAGGTAAACTACTTCATACCTGTCTGGTTTGAAAGTCAGCAGAAGGTCTAAACAATTGCTGTGTTTCCGTCTACAGCGGGTACCCTAGTCGCTTCCTTTACCAACTGAGAAAGACCTAGCTTTAAGGCAAATTTCCACGCTTCTCTTCCAGCATGGTTGGTCTTCTGGTATGGGAAAAATCAGTCTTGGTGGCAGGCATTAAAGTCCCCCAGAAAGACCAGCTGTGCAAAAAGGTACCGATTTAGAGCCACATCAGCAGCCTCACATTATACCTTCACCGTAAAGGCAGCTCCTTCCTCATTTCGAAAGAAACAAGGACCGATTATGCCCCCAGCGTGTAAATTGCACCAACCAACTGGTATATAATAATATAAGTTTATTTACTATATAATATAATTATATAGTAAATAAACTTATTTTAATGGAAGTAATGGTGATTCGATAATTGCATGAGGATTGTCTTCTATATGGCAATTTTGCTTATTCACGAAGCTATTTGACCAGAAATGAGCCTCATCACTAAACATAAATCTTGAATAAAAATGCTCATCTTCGCCCACTTTCAAATTTGCCCAATCAGCAAAAATGCAACGGAAACGATGTTCATTTTTTTAGGCTTTAATTCTTGCACGAGCTGTATTTTATAGGCACGTAAGCCAAGAATCTTACGTAAAATTTTCCACGTAGTCAAAGGACAAAGTCCAACAAGTTGACAACGGTGACAAATCGAAATTTTGGCGTCTTTTTTATAGGAGTGGGGGCAGACGAGCATACGGCTCACCTAATATAAAGGAGAATGCTATTTTCTTGAATGTCCCTAAGTCGTATCGGTTCGGAAAAATTTCTTACGGTAGTCGATTCCACAAGAATATTGTACGAGGAAAAAAACTTATTTTAAATCACACAGTGGTGGAACTCCAGTCAACCAGATGGTATGGATGATATCGCGAGTTTTGTTGTGATGTGCGATGGTGTAATTGTGCGGCTGGAATTAGTCCGAACAATTCCTCAGAGCCCACCCAGTGGTAAATGCGATAAAATACGCAAAGAGGTACAACATCTCTACGCATTGCCAGTGAGTCAAGCCGATCGGAAAGAGTTTGGTCGCCGAAGATTCGAACAGCTCTGCGCTGGATGCATTCAAATGGAAGGAGTTGGCACTGGAGAGCCTTGCCCTATAGATGGGAACAGTATTCCATGTGAGGCCAAACCTGAAGTCGCAGGTGGTGTGCCGGCATGAAATATCCCTGCTCTGCAGAGCACGCCAAGCTTTTTAGAGGCCAATTTGGCCTTCTCTTCCAAATAAACATGAAATTGCACACCAATCGATATATCGACGCCGAGTACTCCGATACTTGCTAGAGTAACAAGGGGGAGTGCCCTGAAACAGAGGAGATATTACAAAGGGGTTCTTTTTAGCGGTAAACGCCCAAACTTGGATTCTTCTAAGGATTAAAATGGACTATATTTAGTCGCCCCCAATCCGAGACTTTGTTCAGCAAGGACTCGACTTCAGACACAAGCTTGTCCTTTTACTCGGCGACGTTATCCCGAGAAATATTGGCACGGCCGGTGTATAGAGCATCACCAATGCTGTCATCCGCATAACAATGAATGCTTCCAGTTTGCAACATATCATTGATATGCAGAAGAAAGAGCTTTGGTGATAGCACGCAGCCTTGTGGAACACCCGCATTAATAGGCTTGTAGTCGGAGCATGCACCGTCTACAACGACCTTGATGCTTTGATCTGCAAGGAAGCTGGTGATCCAATTGCACAATTTCTCGGGAAGCACATAGGAAGGGAGCTTCGAAAGAAGCGCTTTGTGCCAGTCCCGATCGAAGGCCTTCGCTATGTTCAAACTAACGGCCAATGCTTCCCCCTAGGACTCTACTGCCTCCGCTCATTTATGACTTAGGTAACCTAGAAGATCACCAGCCGAGCGACCACGACGGAAACCGTACTGACGCCGTAATGGTCATTAATCAGCTGGTGATCCTCAAGGTAACGCATAAGCTGGCTGTTAATAATGGACTCCATTATTTTATAGAACAAGGAGGTGATGGCGATAGGCCTATAGTTGAATGGATCAGAGCGGTTACCTTTTTTAGGGATCGGGTGCACGAAAGCTGTGTTCCATGATATGGGAACTACGCCTAGGGAATAGGAGTACCGGAAAAGACGCGTTGAAACCGGTGCCAACTCTGGAGCACTCGTCTTTAGCATAATAGGATGGACGCCATCAGGATCACTCAACTTGTTGACGTCCAGGGAGAGGAGTGCTCTGCGCAACTAGCCTTGGGTAAACAGTATATTCTGGATGGAATACTCACACCGCGGGTTGGTGAGCGGTGTGTTTCCCCGTCATGAAGAGTCGAGTTGGACACTCTTGCTTATGGCGAAATGCAATATTGCAGGAGCGACCAAACCATAGCTGGGTTAGGCTTCTATATATCTATATATCTATAGGTACCACAGATGATGGAATAAATAGTTCCATTCCCTGTAGCATTATAGTATAGATGCACCCGTATACGCGGGGATGGTCGTCGCTGTCTACGCGCAGCCACACGATGGACAGGTCCGTAACTTCAAGGCTGCCGAGGCGTCGAAAACAGATGTTCTCTCTGACGTACACGCAAACTCCAGCCCGGGGTACAAAGAAGTGTTCTAATTGTTCTAATCTGTACCGCGGGTGGAGAGATACGAGGGCTGATAAGCCGGAGAGGACACCTGTGTCTCCGTTAGAAAGGGCAATGGCGTTAAGGTTTGAATGAAGTCCCCTGATGTTGCAGAAATTCCATTGCCATTAACTTATTGCTCCGTTTGCCTTGAGCAGGTTTAGTCGAAGCGGAATTCCCCCCCCCCCCCCCCCCACATATGCAGGACAGCCTGAGCACGCACGCTCACGCGTGGATGCTCAGCGAGGGTTTCCCCGTCACCGGGGGTGCTGGTATGCTCATGGGGTAGTATATTATTTAACTCCGCTACCATGTTAGGCAGGGCCTCCAGCCACTTGCACTCAGCAGAAGAAATGCAGAAGCTGAGCTTCCACTTCACGCTGGTCTTCTGTGAGATCGTGGTACCACTCCGGTTCGAGGCGGCCCATGCGTGCAACAGCAATGATATTCTCAATTGTCAAAACAGAAGACACGGCTCTGGGTCCTAGCCCTTCTGAGAGTGTCACTATGACAACAAAGGCCCTGGAGCCATGCCAGAAATATACATTTATAGTATGCAAATATATAATAGAGATACTATTGTATACAAATAATACATAATTGAGAGTTTTTAGATTATTATCTAAAAACTCTCATTTATGTATTATGTATTAAGCTAACATCAAACAACCACAGGAAGCATGAATTTTTCAAAGTTACATAAGACATAACCTAAAAAGGTTACAATCTAAATATCTTTTTTTACGCCTTCTGAGGACAAAATTCTTTGAAACAGTTATTGAGGGACTGACGCTTAACATTTTAAGATATTTTTGATATATAGACGCTACCATTCCTTCTCAACTAATTTTATGTATGAAAATCTGCAATAGTTCTTTCAATTTTTTTTACATTTTACACAACTATTTCTTACTGTTATCTATGAATCACCCAAAGGGGCGTCTATTATGATGTCATAATATGTTGTATGATGTTAAATTACTTTTAAATAGTGCCGGCACTATACCGCTACGAAGGCTTAACCTACTTACATGATAATATCTATTGATTTAATGTATTCGTAGTATACATTAACTTACCACCGCTGCATCTTGGCTTTTGTTTCTAAATAATTATTTATATACATATTATAATTTATTTATATTAAATATAAACAATTATTTATATTGTAATCAAATAACTAATTTTAAAACAATTATCAAAATTACATAACATCTATGTATTTATTTATATTAATAATAATAACTCCTTTTATTCACATAATACCTGCAACTAATCTTTATCTATAAAAATTACGTGTCACCTTCTTTGTCCGCGATGAACTGATTTCAATGAAATTGCATACTGTGTGCAGTTTGGTCCAACTTGAGAGGTAGGATAGTTTTTATCCCCTTAAGTGACCCTTAACATTTTTTATTAGGAATTTCATTACAAATTATTAATTTAATTACAATAAAAAAAATTATAGGAGAAAGGGTCATCTCAGGAACGGGCAGAACAACGTCTGCCTGGTCAGCTAGTTATATTATAGAAATAAAGTGACAGTGATAAATAAACAAATGACCCTTGTCATAGTCTTATATAAATTATTAACATTAATTTTTAAATGTGGAAGGGAGTTATAATATGTGGAAGAACTGCTTTTGTGTCTAAAAGTCCGTCTGGGAAGGTATCACGTTCTAATTTATATCTGCCGCCAAATTGCAGTGCTTACACTGCAATGTTTCAGTCTCACGGGGAATAGGAAGCCAGTCAGTATATTAAAATAACAGCCTGTGAGTCATTAAAATACATATGAGGCTCTATAGTAAAACATGTATGTTCTTCGGATCAAGTAAACTTTAGGTATCCATGTGTTGTAGTGGCCACTTAGGTGGAGTGTGAGCCATTTCATCACCAAATTTTTTTAACAAAATACGGTTTTCATGTATTATTAAATAATTCATTATTCTTTATTCTATAAATATAATTAGCATCAGAAAATCACTCCATTCACCACCCTACCTCATTCTGTAGATGTAGAGGAGAAAAAAGTTTTGAAGGTCTGGTTACTTAAGATAAATAGCTGTAAACTATTTTATATTAATGGCATATTATGTTAATTACTAATACGGATGAAAGAAATCTACATCAAAAGCACGTCGCGTTGGGTTTGTAAATGCCGATCAGTCTGGTAAGCTTGGCAATTACCTTTTATTAACATTTCATTAGTATTAATCATTATCATCATCATCATAATTACAGCCCTTCACAAGTCCACTGCTGAACATAGGCCTCTCTCAAGTAATGTCATTTTTTGCGGAGGGAAACGTGCGCACACAAAATAATTGTTTGTCACTATGTACACACAACGATTAAAAAAATAAACTAAAAATATCACACACGCATAATATATCACAATTTCATAACAGTAAGGCTCGGTGCCAGCGAAAACTCGGATACAGGCTCGGATCAGTCGTTAGATCTGCACATTATATGAGAATAGAATAGAAAAGAATCATTTTTATTCAATATAGATTACAGTAGGTACATAATACTTATTTAAAGTCATTTTTTTACTTTTACCATTGGTTAGCAAAGCACCTTCATCCTGGGAAGAACCAGCAAGAAGCCCAACTATACCTTTTTTAATAAAAGGCACAATTTAAAATATAATATTTTAAACAATTGTTATGAAAATATTTAGAAACTGCATGGTAGCGATCTAATCATTCCCAAGGGTTATTATCAGTCATTTACTGTTTAGTAATTTAAACTTTTTGATAGATAAGGTCTGCATATTTTTTTGACTTTATTATAAAGTGTTTACATTGCCCCATGAAGGAATTACTGACTCTTTTGAGTTGAGTAACTTGTATAACTAACTTGTGCTCGTTTCTAGTATTTACAGAATGCACATCACTAATTTTAATAAAAACATATTTTTATCTACATACATTTAATTCTCGTAAATATATTGAGAGGCCAAGGTTAATATATATATTTATTTAAATTTTTCTTTAAGGGATTCCTTCGGACCTAGGTTGTAAATTGCTCTTATGAATCTCCTTTGCAAAACAAAGATAATTTCAATGTCAGTCGCATTAACCCAAAGCAAGACTCCATATGATATTATGCTATGGAAATAACTAAAATAATCTAGCTGTTACCAATACATGTAAGGCATCTAATCTTTTTTTACAGCATATGCTGCAGGCCTAAGTTTACTAGCTGGTTTAGATATATGAGAGAGCATATATGAAAAAGGAAAATCAACGTAGCATCATCAGCAAATAATACTATATCATGGTCAGTCCTTACCAAGTAAGGTAAGTCATTAATATAAACTAAGAGACCAATAACAGCCCTGAGGAACTCCCATAGATACTACCGATCCGGAAGGCAAAGGTCTTGTGTTAGTTAACAAATCCGATACAAAATGACCGTTATTTTTGTAATTTTCAAATTTAAAAGGAAATAAATAGTAATTATGTGTTTGAAAATTACATACAGGATTATTTTTCAAAGAGTAGCCAAATTTTAAATATAAGTTCAAATGTATTATTGAAATTTTTTAAAACAAGTGTAAATGAAACTTCAACTTCTATTTGAAATTATCCCAAATTGAATGTGATTTACTTAAAACAACGTTTTTGCCCACTGAGCGACCTTTAAAGATGTGTTCGTGCGCAGTAAAATCAGTTAAAATAATGCATTACCAAGCATTTTGAATATAAAAGGTATAAAGGCCAGATTGTTTGAGATTTTTTTAAATAATTTATCTTCAGCAATTGCCTTTATTACTTATTCTAAACCTTCTATACAAATTTGGTCGGTTATTGCAAAATAATCCTGTATATGAAAGGTAATGCCAACATTTTGTAAATTTGACGTGGTAGATCTCATTTGTAGCAAAAAATTTGGCATCTTTGTAGGACGCCGCTTCATCTGCGTAACTACATTTAGTCTAACTACTACTAATTATTCAGTGACCGTGTGGATATATGCTTTGATAGAGGGAAACGCCTACGTATAACTACTCCACTCCGGTCCGCTGGTGGACTGTGTTGCTCTATGTGAACAAGTCATAAAAACGACAAAAATAGTTTAAGCTTTCTGTAAAACATGTGATTTTACTTTCCGAGAATGCAATGATTCTTTTTATTCTTAAATTAGTATGACCAACGCATTCGTAAAGTGAGCTACAACGCAGTAAAGTGTAATTTGTGCGGGTGTATAATGAGTTAACTTATGAACTATTAGGAGTATAATATTTTTATTATTCACCATCGGTTTTATAAACTTTTTTTCATTCATTCATTCATTACAGCCCTTCACAAGTCCACTGCTGAACATAGGCCTATAAACTTAATATAAAATAATTCTTATATAGAGACATAAACTTTTAAAAGGATTGTTGTAAAAGATGCATCTCATTTTAGTCCTCATGTAAATAGTTCTTACCATAATAACTACTTACCATCATATAAACCGTGTACATGTTTGGTCATCCTTAGTAAAATAAAGCTACAACGTCTAAAAGTCCCAACACTAGGTACTGGCCTCCTGTCAATTTTAAAAGGATTATGGAGTATTTAGTCAACCGTGCTGCTCCAATGCGTGTCGGCGGAATTTACTTGTCCTCAATTTTAATTTCTTAGACTAGTTGTTCCCCGTGACTGCGCCCGCGTGTATTTTAGGGATTTTTTTGCGCGGAACCCTTATTATTATTCGAAAATTAAAGTAGCCTAAGTTACTCCTTATAATATCAGAAATTTTCCAGTGAAAGTCCCATCAAAATTGGTCCAGCCATTTCGGAGATTAGCGGGAACAAACAGAGAGACACAATTTAAAAAATTGTGTTTTCGTTGTATGTACCGTATATACTTTCATATGCATTTAGTGCTCGTAAAAAACAGTAATTAGACATTACAAACAGATACTTAAATTTTATTTATTTGTATAGATATTGAGGAGTTTGTTTTCAGTCACCGCAGTGCATGTGGTTAAACATCACCCATTCAACTGGGGTAAAAGTTTCAGAGATCAAAGATCAAAGAACTCAGAGAAGTTACCAATTTTATAATTCTTTTTTAAATATTTTAACTATTTTTGTACTGAAACACGCAATTAAATTCAACATTTTTATTATAATTTTTTTTAATATATATCGTTAAATTACTGATGCCTCGAATTCTGCCCCTAACGGTTGCGGACATGGTGGTTTATCCTGTAAGAAGCAAGTGATATTAGTATTCAACTTTAAAGGTGTGTCCAACTTTTTTAGAAGGTTAACAATGTTTTTGTAAATTTACCGCAAAATCTTCAAGGATAGCGAAGCTTTTTTATGAAAATAATGTAGATATTTCCGTAGGGTGTTACCACACCAATAAATCGATCGTCAATCGACGCCATTGATCGACGTCGATTGATGTCGTTCGATTTGTTTGGTACCTTTAACTGATCGACGGATACTCGTCGATAAAACATTGCTCAATCATCGATTGACGTCGACTAATCCATTCTATCGTCGATAGATGCCATCGATCAATTGGTGTGATAGAAATTATCGATCGACGTTGACTAATACATTTCACCATCCATAGATGCCACCGATCGACGATCAATTGATTGGAGTGGTAACACCAGTAGTGATCCTAATAAATTTAAATCAAGGAGAAAAAGTGTATGCAATATTTTTTCAAATTATATAAATAATAGTAATGGGTAATCATATTATTGTATTTAATCAATCATCAATTGATAATGACCCATGTTCAGTAGTGTATATTAACTGAATGGAACGGTGGTTACGAACATCGAGAATAAGAGTTCGGTTTGGTTTTATCTATAACTTTATAAACTAAATTGTGCTATGTTGTAATGGTGTACGCAAATTCATAAAGATCGACGTACATATAGAAATAGGCATAATTTATATTTGCAAGTACACTCACAAAATCACACTACAAAACATATTTTACCTCTGATTTTATAAAATTCAACTAAGAAAATTTAGAATGATTGTGGTAAGCATTCGATCTCTAAGAACCAGTATTGCAACCACGTTGTCTCAGTCGAACACAACTTTTGTGCATTTGTGTGTGTATTAAGATTGTGATTGTTATAATATTTCCCGCTGCATCGTATTTTATTTTTAATATAGTAGATTTCATAAGATATTTGGTGAAAAAGTAAACCTCACTTTTTCCCGTAAAAGGCAAATAGGGAAGCCTCAGATAGATCTCAAGACTTCCAATAGACGATAGTATAGCAATCTCATTTTCGCCAGATGTAAAATATTCAGACTGGTAATGAGAAGCTGTTTAAGTTGTGAAACGTCTGGTACTTATATCATCAATTTGTCTGTAAGGCGAGGTGGTTAAGGTAAATCCTCACTGCAATACGAAAGGCCGTGAAAACCTGCAATTGTTTTATCATCATCATCATCATTACATCCTATCAAAAGTCCACTGCTGAACATAGGCCTCCTACAAAGATTGCCTTATTGGAAGGATTTCGCTAGTGTTGGCATGCTTGACAATTGGGTTGGTAACCGCATTTTTTTATTATTTTCAGTTTCAGTTTATTTTATGCGCAGTTTACAGCTGCCGAATTTGAAAATTGTCCTTAATTTTTGTCAGACTTGTCTAGATTGTGACTTTTATAGACTAAGAGCCTTTTATTTTATAAAAGCTCAAAATTTCTCAGCGCATGCTCCCAACATAGGTAGGAGCGATGGGTTACTATGAAGCTTGGATCACCGTAGCTTTGGCAGGTAACAGGTAGCAAAGGTGTATCAAACAGCAACTTAAGTTTGTCACTGTGAACATAATAGACACTGTAACTTCAGAAAGCATTTTGGTGAAACTTGTCATGGTTAGAGCTTATGCCCTGTAATAACGTTTATGATATTTTTTTGTAACACCAAACAATAAGGAAGTGTCTTTATAAAATGGTTTAATGTTTATGTTTAATTTACAAGTAAATAAAAATTATAAATAAAAGTAAAAAACAATTTTAAATATCGAGTAAAACCATTTTTACGGATTTAATCGCGTTAAAAAAAAAACTGTTTTATTCAATGTGTAGTGCTAGCGTAAATATAAGAAATCATTAATTTTAAATATCATTAAAAATGACGATATCCTATCAAACCTTGGTTTTAACTTAAATTTTTAAACTTATCTTTATATTACATAGGACCTTATTGTTTCTATTCATTAAAACTTATGTAATTTAAGAAAAATTACATAAATATAGCACGCGAAATCACCACGCGGATTCAATGGAATAACTTAGTTATTTTTCTGCGAATTATTTTTAACAATTGTTTAAACTTTTTAATTTTCTTTAATATAATACCTAAATTGAACAATATTTTATATACTCTCTATTGCATGGGGTAACCCACTATTTTCATTTACGGAAAATATCTTAAATGATATGTAAGGCTATGCTACAAACAATCCAAGTTTCATTAGAATCCATCCAGTAGTTTCAAAGCCTATTATGTTCAAAGTGTCAGACAGACAGACACACGAAAACTAAATATAATTGATTAGTTTTATATATATATATATCGATATAGTAGTATAACGAAATTAAAATTTACAAAAAAATCCATAATATTTCAGATTTTATATTTTACTTATAAAGATATAAGAGGAAGATAAGATAGATAGATTTAAACTTACGGATATGTAGTCAGCAAAATCGTTTATATCGTATACAGCCGAATCTTGAATTGAGTTTAAATAATTGATCCTTAAAAGAGATGTAACAAAGGCCTCGTAGTGATATTCCTTGTCGTTTTTGTTTTTATAATGCCTGTTGTAGTCATGTTGAAATTTTTCGAACAACTGGGGGGCATCCTTTAAATCATAATGTGGCTTTTTTTCAATA
This sequence comes from Parnassius mnemosyne, assembly GCA_963668995.1. Classification (NCBI taxonomy): domain Eukaryota; kingdom Metazoa; phylum Arthropoda; class Insecta; order Lepidoptera; family Papilionidae; genus Parnassius; species Parnassius mnemosyne. The sequence goes on along the minus strand of CAVLGL010000079.1, from coordinate 7,530,841 downwards.
GCGTCACTATATGTCACAAAAAATAAAGCAAATACCAAGGCGTACTCTAAAAGAGACATCGTGTTCGTTTGTAACTGTAGAACCTTGACATAGTCTTATAAATGGTCTAATTTTTATAACCATGACGGTTGCATTAACCATAACTAAATTATAGGGCTTGTAAAGAAATAAATATGTATTTTATAATTGCTTAATTGTTCTTGATATGCACGTTTATTTCATAGCAGTTAGCTTATCAGTATTAAACATTGCATTACAATGTAATCGAAATTTGCATGCGTAACAAGAATTATATATTTGTTCCTTATTAACATCCAAGACTAATTATGTAATAAAATGCATTTTTTCCATAATTAGTCTTTGACGTTAATTAGTTAATTCTATCTAAGCGTAGATACTGCTATATATTTAATAATATGTACATAATTTAATCGTTCATCATTAAATCGAAGATGTCACAAATTCGTCATATCAAGACGTCGTCATATAAGATGAATAAATTATCTTTACTTGTAAGGGTCAAGTTTCCCTTTAAATTAAAATAGATCAATGAGTGCACCTCTGCTTAGTACCATGCCCAGGGTCAGAGAATAAGGTAAGCCAAACATTTTATTGTTGTTTGGTGGAGGCGTATTATCTGCCAGTGAAAATCCTAACAAAATCGGTCCAACAGTTTCAGAGATTAGCCGGAACAAACATTCAGACAGACGGACAGATAGACAGACAGACAGACAAAACATTAAAAAGTGTATTTTTGTTATTAGTACCTTATATACTTTCATATGCATTTAGTAAAAAGCTGTAATTTTGACATTACAAACAAACACTTCAATTTTATTTATTTGTATAGATAGATAAAACGTTTGGAATCATAAAAAATCAATTCGCGAGAATGTTCTTGATCCGTATCCGCTTTCAATATAACACGATATTTGAATTTAGCTCGTAAAAAATATCCATATGGATGGAAATTTGAAATTCATTATTCAATCATGTTTTCAAATATAATTTGACTGTCCAGTGTCCCATACAAATAAATGTTTTTTCACAAAACTTTTTGCGTAGACTGTCGTTAAATCCATCAATGTCTAAACATTTCGCAACTCAGTAATAAAAGTTCTGGGGTGATGAAATTTCAGGTTTGATAATTGGAATTTATAACTGTGCTATCGATTAGGTATACAATATATATCATTTAAAGACACGTCCTCATCTCATTGACAATGGTATAAGTATTCAATATGTAAGTGTAGGAAAGTGATATACATAAATAAGAGCAATTAGTAAAGTGTTGTAAATAAGAATAGGATAGTATATTTTTCTGACCCCAATTATATACACAGCAAGGCCTTTTTGGTTATGATTATGATGGTGCAATATATACCAATGAAAATCTTCATTACTAAATATAATTAAATACAATAAAATTCCTATGTTGGAAAGAGAAAAGCAAAATTACTTATGTTTCTTTCGTAAAACGAAACACACTTATTTTAAAATTGAACGAATGAATTACGCACGCACGCAAGCTCGCACGCACGAACGCACACACGCTCGCACACACGCACACGCACACGCGCACGCGCACGCACACACACACACACGCGTGCACGCGCGCACGTGCACACACGCACATACGCAAACATACGCGCGCGTATGCTCGCATACACGCACGCACACGCACGGACGCACGCTCGCACGCACGCACGTACGATGCACGCACGCACACACGCACGCACGCTCGCCCTCACGCAAGCACGTACGCACACACGCACGCACGCACGCACGCACGCACTCACACACGCACGCACGCACGCACGCACGCATTCACACACGCACGCACGCACGCACGCACTCACAGACGCACGCCCGCACGCACGCACGCACGTACGCACGCATGCACGCACGCACGGGTATTATTACAGAGGTGTTCGTAGTTTAAACTTTTTATTTCAGATTCAAAGGTAGTATGCATGGGGTACCTACCACTTTCGGTATAAATTTTTAAAATTGAGTCTGAGTTAAACAAGATTTAACCTTAAAAATTATTACTTCGGATAGGGCCTCGGATTATAAACTGGTACAGACATGTTTATAACAGCTACATAGACTTTTTAATGAACTCAGAAAAGCACAAGACCCAGAGTGATTACACGCACAAAGGATTTTACTTTTTACGCTTGAAAATTCAGTAAAGACAAGTTTTAAGTTCAAAATATATAAACTTAATAATGAAATGCGAAAATTTCTTGTATGTACATAGCCGATAAAAAAGGGTTGCGAGGATAAAAAATACAGGTAAACCCACAGTAAACAACACAACGCATATGGTATTTGCTAGTATGTTATCGATATAAAACTTTTCGCTCCTACTGGTATTTACGATTTATTGTTCATAAACTAACTTGCAACATACGACTGGAATTTGGTGTGACATCATTCTCTGACATAAATGTTGCTATGTTTTATGTTCATATTATTATGAACGTTTTTGCTAGTATTGCTTTTTATTTAAATCAATTTTTTTTTGCCAGTGAAATTGAAACAAGTTTAATGCTTACAAGAATAAGTGAAATTGAAACAAGGTTAATGCTTACAAGAGGGCTGGTTCTTTTCTTGCTCAAAGGCTAAGTAAAGCCACTCAGCGGGGAAACGCGGCCAGCGTTCTTGGCACGATACCGCGGGGAGTAGGACTATATGATAATTAAGTTTCTAGTTTTAGTTTTTTTATTATTATAGTTGTTAGATATAATAAAAATGATGATCGTCTCGTAAAAATTATATAGGCAGCTCTATAGGCATAGGATAGCGTAACTGCGTCGCATCGTATCGTCATGGATCTCTGAATATTTGCGTCGTTTTGCGCCACACCGCGTTTGCGTTGAATTCGTTCACGTAGAGATTAAATTATTTGTTTGCTGTAACGCTGTAGATTGCAGATGCTTAAGAGAAATTGAAAAACATCCTTAAGTTGTGAAAAACCAGTTAAAAGTCTATAATTTGATGCGATAATTTTCACGCGACGTTCCCAATTTCCAATTTTACTTGAGTGGTAGGTAAATGGAATTCCATGTACAATTATATTTAGAAGTGGCATTACTTTAAATCATTCTAAGATTCTGATTTATCTTATTTTTCGTCTTATTTATACACTTATATCAAATACTCTTGCTTTCTTGTAATTTGTTTAAATTTGATAGAAGAACCCTTTTATTAAATGTCATGCAAATCCTTAGAATGAATTTATATAAAAGTTATACATAATATTATTTTAAATTATTAAGAAGCCAAATGATATTGTGCTATTCACAATCACATACACACACAGTTTTGTGAAAACAGTCCAGGAACCTCCTCACAAATGTTGCACCATTGATGTTGCTACCTGTTGCTGGTTTGGGTTTATAAAGTCCAGCGTAAATGATATGGCATTTCCCACAGTCACCCGTTACGATACCTACAGTATAATAGAGGTGATGTATCCTTTTAAGCTGTCACTACACAAAATCGCATTCAAATCGTGTGTAACGTCGTACATAGGACGTGTCATCCGATTTCTTTGAAATGGGCGAGAAGGGCGATGACTGACATTTGTGTGATTGTGAATAGATGATACCTCCGGATCCAGATTATTTGCTGAAATCTGCTATGTACTGACGAGCTGCAACTTTTTACGTTTAGTTTTTGTCATAGAACATAATTCAGTTACTGATCGGTCTATTATTTTTGATGTTTTGATCTTTTATATTTATTGCAGTAGACCAATGATGCAGCTAATTATGGTAATAGCTCAAATAGGTTGGCTCGATCGGGGAAGGATCACACAGAATACTAGCAAAATATAGCAGCTTAGTTGCATTGTGTTTCGCATGGGTAGTAGAGAATCAGAGGGCCTTTTTACTGGGATTGAGGCATTCCATCTTAGCCTTCAGGGGTGTCATCGCTTCTGTATTTTGATTCTTTATCATAGATAGATGTAAATGTCTATCGGCCACAGCATTCACTTACCATCAGGTGGAAAGTTTGCTTATTTGCATGTGATTTTTCATTCAATCTCATTCTATAAAAAACCTGCAGTATGTATTTTGTCGTTTCTTCTCATTTCAGACTTAATTTGATGAAGCAGAAGAATTTTCAAATAAATTAACTAAGTTCTAAAAATATTTTATAAAAAAATGATTTTTGAAAGAGCAATGGCAGACTTTCATACATAAAATTAGTTGAGAAGAAATGGTAGCGTCTATATACCAAAAATATCTTAAAATGTTAAGCGTCAGTCCCTTAATAACTTTGTCAAAGAATTTTGTACTGAGAAGGCGTCAAAAAAAAGATATTTGCATTTGAACCTTTTTAGGTTATGTCCTATGTCGCTTGGAAAAAGTCATGCTTCCTGTGGTTGTTTGATGTTAGCTTAATACATAATACATAAATGAAAGTTTTTAAATTATTGTATCTCTATTATATATTTGCATACTATAAATGTATATTTCTGGCATGGCTCCAGGGCTTTTGTACCATAGTGACATTCTCAGAAGGGCTAGAACCCAGAGCCGTAAATCCAGTAAAAAAAACAGTGACATTTTATATTAGCTAGTGTTGGCATAACATTAAATGGAATTGTTACATAGTACTATGATTGAGATAATGTATTACCGTAGGAAATTCTTTGTAAGAGACTTATTCTCAGCCATATTACTTTTATTTTTGTTATTACCGATAGTACAGTTATTACTAATAATAACTTAATATAAAAATATTTTGTGTGTTGTGTTGGTAGTGTTACAAAGTGTATACGAAAATAGTAGGAATATACTAAATGGCAACATTTGAATAGAGTAAAATGATTTCAGTCATTTGATATTCCCAAAAATGTTTGTTTTTTTCTGTGGCTTTGATTAAAATACATTTTTATTTGAAAAATCATAGAAAAATAATAAAACTCATTTTATATATAACTTATTTCTAGACGCTATAATTTTTGTCAACTATTTTTCTGCCATTGCTCTTTGTGTCATAAAATCCAAGAATGATATATCACTGCAACAGAGCAAAAACTAACGTTATTATTCTATGGCCATGGGTGCTGAAAACTGTCTGAAATGGCAGGAATTAAAATTGTTAAAATTAAAAACGATAAAATCCTTAAAATTAGTTTTATTCGATGAATAATATTCGTGTAAATATAAAAAAAACGCCAACGTGCGAGTCGAACTCGCGCACCGAGGGTTCCGAACAAATCTGTAGGTATATAAGTTTAAAATTATTAAAAATATTTTTATTATATGATGTAACAAAAAATTTATGCTTTTTGCAATTTTTCCTTTATCTGTGCTATAAAAAGTTGCTTCGTACCAAATTTCAAGATTCACGGGAAGTACCCTGTTGGTTTTGATTCCCTTGCGAATGTCAAAAATTTACGGCATAAACGGCTGTATCTTTTGATTACATTGATTGACGAGATGATTTTTTCACAGCTCTAAGGGACATTAGACTTGAGTATTTGATATGAATTTCATCTTGATACCTTCACGCGTTCCTGAGAAAAAGGGTCTTACCGGACAGACAGACAAACAAAGTGATTCTATAAGGGTTCCGTTTTTTCCTTTTGAGGTACGGAACCCTAAAAATCATTATTATTCTATTACATTGCATTCACATTGCGTTATACTTAAATATTATATATTATAACGAATTTATCCAGCTATTAAAATAAAACAACTTTAAATATTACAAAGTATTCAAATAGTACTACGTTAGCCTTTTATCTCAATGATCTATCTTTTCAGCAAAATATTCATTACATTCTCAAGGTATAATGTTACGCTCGGGGCACTCACCTAAATAATTTCCCTAATGAGCCAGCTCATCTTGCCTCTTGGTTCTATTAATTCTTGTTAATGGAAGTTTCTATTTCCTTTGCCTAAATCAAGGCAACACTATCTGTTTACTCGACTGACCAGAAGAGGGGCTACCTTTATCGAGAATATATAAGTATTTATATATGTCTGTGTATATATTTATACGTATGTATTTATATATAGTTATATGTCTTTTGTGACCTAATAAATAACCGTATAGTGGTAGTGTACGAATATCTACTACTCCATATCATCCCGTAGGCGTGGTACTAAACGACAGGAGGATAATAAATCAGGCATTTTTTTATAAAAATAAAAAACTGCGATAGCCAACGCCAGCTACTATGGCCAATATATCCCTATGCGTTAATCAAAGGGGGAGACCTGTGTCCAGCAGTGAAATTTCGATCAACTGTAATCGTAAACGACCTCATGAAGTCTAATGAACTTGACGAATAAGTGTATGATGTGACTTGTGCTCGCTTGAAACTGTTCCTGGCAAGCCTGTCATAATTTTCTAGATCTGGTTCCTTTTTTAAAATGATTTAATAGTTTAATTTAGATATATTTATTTTATTGACCTTGCTCACAAGCGTTGGGTGGTGACATTTGAATATTTTTGCTTACCAGTATGAGGCTGCCACTTGTAAATCTTTCTTTCCCATCACTTATGAGTTTCTCAAGTTTTATGGCCACCCTAATGCCACTTCAGCTAAGCGAACTGCAGAGTGTCCCTCATTAGATGAATAAACAACTTGGTAACACATGCAAGAATTCGATGGATGCTGGTGACTTTGTTTTGTAAAATTCCTTGAGAGAGGCCTGTATTGCAGCAGTGGACTTTTTATGGGCTTCAATGGATAGATAGATGAATGGATAGATAAATGTATTAGTGCATTGATACCGGAGCGTTGTGTTGGTTCTTTTGCATAATATGATATATATGTGCATATAGCTTTAGTTCGCTGAAAAAAATTGGTAAACCGGAGTATGTGTGTGATTTTTCTATAATTTTGGCAAATGTTTACATACAACAAAACTGTTGGCTTGTATTCAAATTTTAATTTTGGATCTGAAGTGTATAATTCCTCCTGGTACAAGTACAGCACATCCAAATACAGTGCAATCGTATAAGACTTAAGAGGAACTATGGCAATGTACCAAAATATTTAAAGGATAAGCGCTTGGAAATTATTCAAGCTGACTATCTTGTTAGGCTCTACTTAATTAAGTGGTACATAAGTAATATTTTTAGTAACATTTAGTTTCATATTTTCAAACCAGTACTATGAAAAACTCTTGTTATTGATTTATTTTTTATAAATGCCTACTAATATAATAAATGCGAAAGTGTGTTTGTTCTTACGCTCAGCAACGGAGCAACGGATCGACATGATCACAGTTTTCCTTTAATGTCATTTGAAAACGTATTTAGTCCGTATTTTAATTTCATCTATGGTAATAATTAGTGTCCGATCGAAACAGGATTTTCAACCGAAACCGAAACCGAAAACGAACCTTCGGTCTGGGTGTCAGTTTCGGCCGAAACCGAAACCGAAACTTATTTAGACATTTAATTTTTTTATTGTATACTGAAATCTAGTATATTTAGTAAATATATATTCATACAGATAGATAATGCATGTTAATGAAAAACAGTTATTGTAATAGTCATGTAGCAATATATTTATTTATTTTAAAGTAAAAATTATTAAGTAAATTTTGTAGAAAAATTAACAATTAAACCTATACAAGTTACTCGCTAATTAAGAACATATTTTATTGTGTTCACTATTTTGTTAATATTATGCAATGAGAGCATTAACTTAATATATCACACTCACACACTTACACACAATGTACACATAACTTAACTAAATCCCAGAAAATAAATCTAGTCCAGTTTAATCCTCAGAAGACACAAGTTTGCGCGTTTACCGCTAAAAAGAACCCCTTTGTCGTATCTCCTCAGTTTCAAGGCACTCCCCTTCTTGCCTCAGCCAGTATCGGTATCCTCGGAGTCGACATATCGAGTGACGTGCAGTTTCGTGGTCACTTGGAAGAGAAGGCCAAATTGGCCTCTAAAAAGCTTGGCGTGCTCAGCAGAGCGGGACAGTATTTCATGCCGGCACACCGCCTGCAACTTTACAAGGCGCAGGTTCGGCCTCACATGGAATACTGTTCCCATCTCTGGGCAGGGGCTCCCCAGTGCCAGCTCCTTCCACTTGACCGCATCCAGCGCAGAGCGGCTCGAATCGTCGACGACCGAGCCCTTTCCGATCGGCTCGATTCATTGGCACTGCGACGAGATGTTGCATCTCTTTGCATTTTCTTTCGCATCTACCATGGGGAGTGCTCTGAGGAATTGTTCGGATTAATCCCAGCCGCCAAATTTCACGAACGCACATCGCGGCAGAACTCCCGATACCATCCACACCATCTGGATGATTGGCGGTCCACCACTGTGCGATTTAGAAGATGTTTTCTTCCTCGCACAACTTCCTTGTGGAATAGTTTACCACCAGGGATTTTTCCGGACCGATACGACTTAGGGACCTTCAAGAAAAGAGCCTACTCCTTTTTAAAAGGCCGGCAACGCATCTGCAATTCCCCTGGTGTTGCGGTTGTTCATGGGCGGCGGTAGTCACTTACCATCAGGTGAGCCGCATGCTCGTTTGCCCCCTCTCCTATAAAAAAAAAAAAAATATACAAAACCTGCTGAACTTTAATAAACTAAATTTGTATAAAAATGGTTATTATAATATTAAGGGATTTATGGATGATAATAACCCCTAGGAATGAGGTGATCACTACCAAGCTATTTCTAATTTATTTTGTGTTGTTAATTGTGTTAAATACATATTGTAAGAGTGGCGTATCTAGGGATGGGCAAGCCAGTCAAAGTCAAAGTCCCTTTAAGTGGCCCTGGAAGTGGCCACTTAAAGGGACTTTGACTTTGACTTTGACTTTGACCACAGATGACTTATTAATTTGATCACTTTTACGATCGAAAAAGAAAGTCACAAATTTAAGTGATTATTTGTGGCCTCGTAAGAAGCTCCTCTTAAATGCGGCTGCAAGGCCGTTGTAACTACCTTCAAAGACCGCAGTTGTTACATTGACGGAATCCGAGACTTGTCAGGAATTAATAGATATGAGTAGGTTTGTCGTGTCAAAACATGTTTGGTAGGATATATTTATTGGATGCCTTGGAACGAAAGAAAAGGGGCCTCGCTGATGCAACTTCGCCCACGTTTATATTCGTCCACGCTACGCCTCTGATTGTAAGCTATTATTAAAAAAAGTCCCGCTGGGTTTCTTGCTGATTCTATTTTTTCGAACCAGTGGTAATTAAACAAAAGAGTGACTTTCCATTAGTATTATTTACAATATGTATTGAATAAAAAAAGTTTCTGTTTCTGTATAATTATGAATAATACACGAGTCACGAATTCATCCGATCGACGCACGATAATCCACGAACTCTGAGTTTCGGCGCCGCCGAAGGTTCGGCAGATTTTTGCCGAAAAAGAAACTATTACCCAAAGTAGATTTTTTTGCCGGAACTTGTCGAAACCGAAACTGAATCTTCGGTCGATCACTAGAAAAAACCAAAGTTGAACGACAGATTTTGTACCGCATACTTTTGTTGTTGTCTGTTATAGAATTTGTACCATATATTAGGGCAACTAAGCCATTTATTTTTATGTTTGTACTGTTTTTAGAACTTCGGATTAATTAATAATACCAATAATTTTTTTAATAAATAAACGTAATATTTTTTTATAGAATATGGGTGACAATCGACCACACAGTTCACCTGATGTTAAGTGGTTGCTGTTGCCCATAGATATCTACATCTATCTTCGTTTGCGAATTAAAATGCAGATGCGTAATCAGCCGTGAGGACTAAGATTGACTCTTTTCCAGCAAAAAGAGTCTCCGGTTCTCTACACTCACCATACGATACACAGCAGCATTAAACTGCTATTTTATGCTGGTATTCGGTGAGAGCGTGGTCCTTCCCGCACTTTCCAGGACAGGAGCGTTTTCAGAACCAGTGGTAAAAGTAAAAATTACTTAATAAGAATTACTTGTAATCTATATTAAATAAAAAAAATATTTTCTCACTTATATACCAAATATGTTTCGTTAGTTTTGCATTTGACACCAAATATCAGTATAAAATAACCAATGAAATACTGTTTAAAGAGCTTCTTCAGTTCAAAGTAGACAACTTACACCACTTTATATACCAATTCCCTCTGTGCAGCCCTTGTTTAGACCTAGCATATTAGAAACACCAATCACCACAACCAATAGAAATATTAAAACATTATCAGAAACAGTGTGATGATGATGATTCTATGGTATACCCTAATTAAATTCCTACAGATGTTAAAAGACAGCGTTCCCCAATGTCACAAATTACATCAATATCTTATATTCAACCCTCTTCACTAAACAATGGACAACCCTCTACAATCATTTAAAATAGAAGTGACAGAATAAGTAAGCTCCATTAGTCAAAGTCATTAAGAATAGGCTGATTCTATGAGTTATGTTAACAAAATAATAGATCCTGGAAAAAGTATAGATTTTCACAAACAGAGAAAAGACGAATGCTGGTGTCATGAGTTTAAGCATTTACTCGAAGAAGAACAGAAAGATATTTTTTATAGGATAAGGTGACAAACGAGCACACAGTCCACCTGATGGTAAGTGGTTGCTGTGGCCTATAGACATGTACATCTATCCTCATTTGTGAATTGAAATGCAGATGCGTTGTCACCCGTGAGGACTAAGATATAATGCTTCTTTTCCAGTAAAAAGGATCTCCAGTTTTCTACACTCACCATACGAATTACAGCAGTGTTAAGCTGCTATTTCACGCTGGTATTCTGTGAAAGCGTGGTCCATCCCCGGTCGTGCCGACCCATTTGTGCTATAACTGTACCAGTAATATAGCTGCAGCATGGCTCTACCACGTTAAGGTAAAAAATGAGGGAGAGTATGAAGAACATATTAAATCGAGGTGATGAAGAATTTAAAATTTAAAAAATTTAATGCCATGTGAGATATTTCTATTATAAATGCAATAAAACCAACGCATTGAACTATTTTAAAATGGGCAATCGTCAGATTGCGCGTTTTAAAATATTTCAATGCGTGAGAAAAGTAAAGAGTTCAACAAGTGAGAAAGATATTCTCGATTCGCTTTTCTTCAAATTCAACGACTGGAAAAAATTAAGAAGGTAAGGTTAAGCAGAACTCGTTCGGACTATTCTTCTTATATGGTAACAACTTTGCACTCAGAACCCCTTTCATTAAAACAAGTTAAAAATAAAGACTTGATGGCTATATGTAAGGTGATGGAACTCCAAAAATTATCACTAAAATTCTCGCTTGTTGTAGAAAATGAAAATATAGAGATAGGAGCTAATAATTGTGACGAAGAGTTAACACTTGAGCATCTTATTACGTTGACCTAGAAATAAAAACTGATTAATGAAAGTTTTTTTTTATAGGATAAGGGTGACAAACGAGCACACAGTCCACCAGACGGCAAGTGGCTGCTGCGGCCCATAGACATCTACATCTATCCTCGTTTGCGAATCAAAATGCAGATGCGTTGCCACCCGTAAGGACTAAAATGGAATGCCTCTTTTCCAGTAAAAAGGGCCTCCGGCCACCTGCACTCACCAAGCGAGACGCAGAGGTAAACCTCTACTTCACGCTGGTATTCTGTGAGGTCGTGGTACCACCCCGGTTCGAGCCGGCCCATCCGTGCGACAGCAAAAGCTGCCGCGTGGCTCTACCACTGTTAAAAATAATATTTGTTAAGAACTTCTAACTTAGCCTAGAAGATAAAGTATCATTGATTTGTATACGTGTACATTATTGTAATACGATTAACATCTTTGTACTACTAAAGCGCATACTTTTTTGCATAAAGAGAGTTCCGCGCATTTTCTTGAAAACGATAAAAACGCTCAGTATTTAGGATAAACTTTTTGACGAGGAAATGCGACAGAATATTTTGACATGGACAAATGTAAAAATCGCTGAATACAAAATAAAATTCAAGCGACAAAATAGACCTGAACTAAAAGAATAAGATATGATTAAACTGAATGATTTTTTGAATAAATTGTTCTATTCAGCCGTCTTGAAATCTAATCATGAATATTCCAGTTACATTTTTGGATCAAATGGTACGGGTTGTGAGATTTTCACGTGCTGCATGTTGGAAAATAGATTCTTGATTATTCTGCAATACGTTTCTACAATACAGATGATCGCACAGACAACAGAATGACAAACTGACAACGATTTATTTAATTTTTGAGAAGTTTGTTTCTAATTCAAAAAATATTATCAAGACAAGATAGCGAACACGTAACTGTTGTTGAAATGTTAGTAAAAATTCGTGGGAGGAGCCATATTATGATCTCATATATGGCAAAAAAACCTGGAAAATATGGACTGAATATACGAGCCTCACGTGACGCAAAAACTTATTCTTTTTATAATGATTATATATATTCAGGTAAAACTTCTGATGGAATTGGATTGTCAGAAGAAGAAGAAAAAATTACTCATTCGCACTTAGTATGTTCTTCGTGTGACAAAACCATTTCAACAGTCGAACCGCAATGTGACATCCGACAACTTGTTTTAATAGATCGAACTAGTTACTAGTAGATGAGTTGTCCAAGAGAAAACTTACCTATATGGGGACTATAAAAATAAATAAGAGGGAGATTACACCACAATTTCAGCCTCACAAGTCTCGAAACGTTGGTTCTTCTTTATTTGGTTCACGTAAAACAAAACTATGTGTTCATATGTCTCAAAGCCTATGAAAACTGTACTACTGATTTCCTCAATGCATCAAAATGACAATATTGATAGCATTATAAAAGTACCAGAGATTATAAAATTCTACAACTCCATTAAAGGAGGAGTGGGTGAAACAGATAAGAAATGCTAAATTTACTCAAGCATTCGACGAACGAGAAGGTGGCCTATGGTCATTTTATATCAACCTATGTAGTGTCAATGCTTATGTTCTATACAGTCAGCATTCTTCCAAAAAAATAGAAAAAGGTGATTTCCTAAAAAAACTTGCACGATCTTTAGTCGTTACAAATATAAAAAGACGTGCAATAAAGCCAAATATAGCAAATGAATTAAAAATGATATTGAAGCGAGTTGTATGGGTAATTATGCTTCCAGAAAAACTTCCTGCTCAGGAGACTGACACATCAAAGCGAAAAACATGTCGTGTTTGTCCCCCAAAACTAAAGAGGAAGTCCAACTATACTTGTATAAATTGTAAACAGGTTATATGTTTAGTGTTCCAAACCCTTGTGCAAGGACTGCCAATAATTTGATACGTATTGAACCATTGTCAGAATTTTTATATTTTATTTTGAGAAGATGTTCATTTGATTTTATATTAGTATAAGCCTTAGATTAAAAAAAATGATGTTAATTTGTTTAAATTTAACTGATTTAATTTTCAGTTCTAAAACTAATCTCAAACTAATTTATGCCAAATAGTGCCTTTAACAGTTAACATGCTTAAATTATATAAGAAATAAATAAAGATTGATTAAAAGCATCCAAATTATTTCATTTTATTATGCTCAGATAATAATGAATATGATAGCATAAAAATAAAATTTATATTTATGTAATATTTTGGCTTCATAACATAGTGGCCCGACAGACCACGCGTCCATAGATGAAGGTTAATAATAAATATGTATATTTACGGGAAATTTTTGCCAAGTGCCACTATTATTTACACGCGGTATTACAGCAATCTATGAGGGACGTCTATGTTCAGCAATACACTTGTGATGAATTGTAATGACAATAATGATGATGAAACCAAAATTAGTATGTTTATAAAGATAAATATCAAAATATTTTATGTAATATATAAGGTGACTCACGATTAATTATTTGAGCCAATCTTAAATTAAGATTTATATCACTGTTTGCTCGTGAAGCAAAAGCGCTAATTGGCAATACGTCAGTAATTGTAGCAATTCATTAATTTATCAAATTCCGATGCCGAATATATAATTATGTTCTATTCCTTTTAAATCGTTACATCCGAATTCACATTGCTTTTTCAAAGACACTTGCTTCAAAAACCAAATTCAGTTCCCTGCTTCTGTTTACTTTCGATCGATTAAATGCTGTAAGGAGAATGTAACCATTTTTAATTTTTAGTTTTATATAAGGTACTGGTGACTACAATATAGCATACAAAAATACAGGGTAGGCCATAAGAGTGTTGACAATTTCAATCCTTAACTTCTCGGGATCGCAACGCGGGGCGGCGGGGAGTACGTTGCTAACCGTGTCACTTCGGAGCCGTACACAGGAGCGCAGCGTGCATTTTGTGTACGAGGCTATTACGAAAATAATAAATCAGTAATTACTGCACGACAGTTGTATCGACATCAACACTGTTTGAGCGATTTAAGTAAAGCTCCTAAGTTAAAAGAATGTTCGAAACAACCGGGTCAACAATAAAAATAACGCCTCATTGTCGCCTGGCTTCTGCAAGAATGGCTGACATTGTGGAGCAAGTTGACCCGTAAGAGACGTCAAGCTTTAGACATCAAAAATCGACTTTCTGACGAATTTTGAAGCGTGATTTGTATTTGAAGGCAAATTTTGTATATTTTCTGGAATGTTGTGGTAAAAGCGTACATCGCCCCAAGAATAAATTACTGACTCGATGGAGTCGAGTAACTGGTACTACTAACTTGTGTCTGTTCCTAGTATTTACAGAATGAATATCACTTATTTTGTAAAACTACTTTTATTTTTGTGTACGTACATTTCATTTTCATAAATGTATTGAGAGGCCAAAGTTAATATATTAATTTCCTTAAATTTTTGTCGCAGCGACTCTTTAGGCTTTAAATCATAAATTGCTCTTATGGCCCTCTTCTGTAAAACAAATATAATTTCAGTGTCAGCTGCATGTCCCAATAGCAAAATACCATACGACATTATGCTATGGAAATAGCTAAAGTAAACTAGTCTAGCTATTTTAACACTAGTTAGACTTCTAATCTTTTTTACGGAATATGCTGCAGAACTAAGTCTGCTTGCTAGTTTTGAAATATGGGGGCTCCATTGAAGCTTCGCGTCTAGTGTGATTCCAAGAATAATGGTGGTATCTACAAGACTCAGTTTCTCCCCATTTAAATTTACATTAGTATTTAATTGTTTGACATTTGGAGTCATTTGGAGAATTTCATACATTTCGTTTTAGTGCCATTTAAATACAAATTATTAACATTGAACCAATTTAGTTATTTATAAATAGCATTATTTACTTAGTCATATTTTAGTAATTATCGACTTAATTTGAATATTAAAGAAGTGTCATCTGCAAATAATACTATATCATGTTTATCCCCTACTATGTAAGGTAAGTCATTAATGTACACAAGAAACAGAAAGAGGCCGAGAGTTGAGCCTTGAGGCTCGCCCATTTGTACCATCGACCCGGAAGCGCTCATCTGTTAGTGACAACTTTTTGCATTCTCTTATTTAAATATGAAATAATTAATTTAAGAGCATCACTTCTTATACCGTAGTGTTGACGTTTCCTCATTAATGTTTCATGGTGAACACAATCGAATGCCTTGGATAGGTCAAAAAATATACCCAAAGCATCCTGTGAATTCGCCCATGCATTAAACATATATTTAATCAGCTCAACACCGGCATCAGTTGTCGAGTGACCCCTTGTGAAACCAAATTGATTTTTATGAAGTAAATTATTTATATTAAAGAAATATACCATTTGATCTAGAATATTTTTCAAAAATTTTACTAAGTGTTGGTAGTACAAAAATAGGTCTAAAATTGGCGGGGTCTAATGTACTACCAGATTGAAATAAAGGTATTACTTTACTATGCTTCATTAAGTCAGGAAACACACCAGATTCGATACTAGTATTAAAAATGATAGCTAAATGAGGCGCGATTGTATCTATTATAGACGCAATAACTTTAACGGAAATACTCCACAGATCCGTAGTTTTCCTAACATCAATAGTTTTAAAATATTTTACAATATCTTTTGATGATACTATCTAGTAATGATAATACGAGTATGTTGATTATGGGATAAATCTTTGTAGCTATCTATAACAGTTCGCAGTGTAGTAGCGACATAAAGAAATCTACCACCTAATATCATCCCGCGGGTGTCACAAAAGTTGACGAATGGACACTGGAACTGGAACAGGAGATTTGTAGCTGCATTTTCCTGAAAACAACTCTTGGTAAAATATTTGTGGTTGTCAACCCGCCAGTATTTATAGGGGCAGCTTATGTTCAGCTGTGAAGTTTTGTTGGAAGTTAATCGAAACATCTATACAAATAAATAAATTTGAAATGTCTGTTTGTAATTTCAAAATAACCTTCAAAATTTTAACAGTACTAGAGCCAAGCGGTAGCTTGTGCTGTCGCACGGATGGGCCAGCTGAACCGGGGTGGTACCACGACCTCACAGAATACCAGCGTGAAGTAGAGGTTTATCTCCGCGTTGCGCTTGGTGAGTACAGGTGGCCGGAGGCCCAATTCCCCCCCCCCCCCCCCTTATCAACATGGTAGTGGAATTAAATAAAAGACTACCCCAGGAGGGTACCAGCAACCCTGGAGAATCCATCGCTGAGCATCCACGACCAAACTACTTCACTCCTGAGCGTGTGTGCTCAGGCTGCCTCGCGTATTCTGGGGGGGGGGGGGGGGGGGGGCAAAATACCGCTCGCGCCTAATGCTGATTGGGTCAAGTGGAGCAATACAACCAAGGCGACCCCTGTCTCGCTATCCGTGAATTTTTGCAACATCAGGGGACTTCATTCCAAACTTAACGCTGTCCATTATTATAGAGACAGCGAAGCCGGCCTTGCTCTTTTTAACCGAGACTCAGGTGTCCTCTTCGGCTGATACTTCATATCTCTCCTACCCGGGGTACAAATTGGTACACTCCTTTGTGCCCCGGGCTGGAGTTTGCGTATACGTCAGAGAGGACATCTGTTTTCGACGCCTCGGCAGTCTTGAAGGTACGGACCTGTCCATCCTATGGCTGCGCGTAGACAGCGACGACCATTCCCGCGTCTACGGGTGCCTCTATAGGTCCCATAGCGTTAATGCTGACACAGACGTCCAAATGGCTGCAGACTCCGTGCTACAACAGGTCCCATCCGCATAGATCGTGATACTTGGTGATTTCACCGCCCACCACGCTGAATGGCTTGGTTCTCGTTTAACCGATCATGCGGGTAGATCTGTCTATGACTTTGCTTTGGCATATGGTCTAACACAACTGGTTACTTTGCCTACGCGGATCCCAGATGTGGAAGACCATGTACCTTCCCTGTTGGATCTTCTGCTGACCTCTCATCAGGATGGATATCAGGTCTCCGTCGATGCCCCTCTGGGCTCTTCAGACCATTGTCTGATCCGGAGTATGGTGCCACTCACGCTCCAATCACAGTTGCGATCTGCAGCTTGCCGCCGTGTTTGGCACTATAGGTCAGCTGATTGGGACGGGATACGGTCTTTTTTGGCATCCTACCCTTGAGGGCTTGCTTCTCGCCGGAAGATCCCAGCGTTGCTGTCGATTCTGTTGCTGATGTGGTACTTCAGGGTATGGAACTTTTTATACCATCCTCTGTAGTGCCCATCGGAGGCAGATCCCAGCAATGGATGGGTTGCTCCTGTAAAATAGCATCACGCTATAAGCAGAAAGCTACCGAGCCTGGGCTGACGGATCAACATCACGGGATGTAAACACCAGCGCACTTAAAACGAAGTATAATTCCGCCTCCAGGTCCTTCAAAAGCGTCATTGCCATGGCAAGGTCTGAGCACATCGGCAGAATTGGGGAAAAGCTAGTTCACCTTTCTTGCATTCTGGTCTCTCGCCAAGGCTGTCCAAGGGAACTTCTGTCAGCCATCTCTTCCATCTCTGCACAGAGAGGACTACTCACTGGCCCATGCCGCAAAGAAGAAAGCCAATCTGTTGAGCTCTCTCTTTGCGTCCAACTCGACTCTAGATGACGGGGGGAACACACCGCCAACCATCCCGCGATGTGAGTACTCCATGCCGGATGTGCGATTTACACAGCGCTCGGTTCGCAAAACACTCTTCTCCCTGGACGTCAGCAGGTCGAGTGGGCCCTATGGAGTCGTTCCCATTGTGCAGAAGTCGTGTGCTCCGGAGTTGGCATCATTTTTAACGCGTCTTTTCCGGTACTCCTACTCCCAAGGCGTAGTCCCGAATTCATGGAAGACAGTTTTGGTCCACCCGATCCCTAAAAAAGGCGACCGCTCAGACCCATCCAACTACAGGCCTATCGCCATCACCTCCTTGTTTTCCAAAATAATGGAATCCATTATAAACTGCCGGCTCATGAGGTACCTTGAGGATCACCAGCTAACTAGTGACCGCCAGTACGGTTTTCGTCGGGGTCGATCAGCTGGTGATCTTCTAGTCTACTTAACTCATATTTGGGCGGAGGCAGTAGAGTCCAAGTGGGAGGCAATGACCGTTAGTTTGGACATAGCGAAGGCCTTCGATCGGGTCTGGCACAAAGCGCTTCTTTCGAAGCTTCCTTCCTATGGGCTACCCGAGATATTGTGCAAGTGGATCACCAGTTTCCTTGCTGATCGGCGCATCAAGGTTGTAGTAGATGGTGTATGCTCTGATTTTAAGCCTATCAACGCTGGTGTTCCACAAGGCTGCGTGCTATCACCAACGCTGTTTCTCCTGCATATCAATGATATGTTGCTGACTGGTAGCATTCATTGCTATGCAGACGACAGCACTGGTGATGCCTTATATACCGGCTGTTACGGCCTGCAGCTGCCTAGCTAATGGTAGTATCCACCTAGGCCCATAGTAGTAAGATTCTACAGGCAGATACAGGTCGGGCTATTGGCCAAAGTGAAAATTTCTAATAGAAACAAACGAGGGGAAAGGTCACTACGATAAAGGCACTCACCTGCTCCAGGAGCGGAGACGATTCTCCGAGACCGGCCCGGCTGATGACAGTGTCGTGAGTGTATGTGTTATTGTATGTGCGTGTATGTTGACGGGCCCTGATCTGGATGACGCAATGCCGTCCGGGAGAAGGTATGCGCTGGTATCCTCGGAACTTTCCCCCTCTGGAGGCACTCTTCCTGGTTTGTCACGAAATGGGACAGCTACACGTAGTACTTCAGAGGTAAATCACTATTATAGTTGCACAATTAATTTAACAGAGTTAGTAGTTCCTGATGAACGATACGGTTCTCACAACGATTTACGCGGGTTGATACTTTCGTAACAAGTTAGGCGCGGAAAACGTCAGTCTAGCTCGCAAGAAATTCTACAATGAATCTCGAGAAGTCCGATCCCGCCGCGTCAGGCGGCCGGGGGGAGGGGGAGTTGACCTCGATATCGAGGCCAAGCGCGCGCGTTAGAATACGTTTCGAAGGTAAAAATAATAAAAATAAATATTCTTGCCTAAACAAAACCCCGCCCCGGACATAAGGCATTAGGTCCGCGAGTAGATTGGCAAACGGGACAAGGTCGCGACGGCACGTTGCAAGACCGAATCTCCGACCAAAACCGCGGCCACTCTAGGCACCCCATGCGCTCCATACGACAATTTAACAATGCGCCCACGGCGCCAATACAAAGGTAGAGCGTTTGGTTCTTTAATCAACACGAGGTCTCCCACCTGAGGAGGCTCCGTCTTGTCAGACCACTCAACGCGCTGCTGCAAAAGATGTAGGTACTCCAGAGACCATCGGTGCCAAAAGCTTTGAGTCATCTGTTGCAGCAGGGCAAACCTGCTAAGCCGTGAAGCGCTCGTTTCCAGGAAGGGGTACTCGGGCAGAGCGTTAAGAGGCTGGCCAATCAGGAAGTGTCCCGGGGTTAGAACTTCCAAATCATTCGGGTCGGAGGAGAGGGGACAGAGGAGCCGAGAGTTGAGTACCGCCTCAATTTTACAGAATACAGTGGCGAGCTCCTCAAATGTCAAAATAGCTTCACCAATAACGCAACGGAGATGCGTTTTTGCCACTTTAACCACCGCCTCGAAAATACCGCCCCAGTGGGGACACGCCGGAGGGTCGAATTTCCACTGGATGCCCCTTTTTGACATAGCATTGCCTAAATAAGTACGGTGGCTAGACAGAAACTCGACGACCTCCTTTAGATACCTATCCGTGCCCTTATAATTCGTTCCGCAATCCGACCGGATCAAGTCCGGCAACCCGCGCCGCGATACGAAACGGCCAAGCGTGGCCAAGAAGGCTTCCGTGCTGAGGGCGCTTACAAGTTCCAAGTGAACGGCTTTAGCGGAGAGGCACACGAAGACGCAAAGATAGGCCTTATGCGAACGGGCGTTACGAAGGTTAGAGGACTTGACGAGGAAGGGGCCAGCAAAGTCGGTTCCGACTCCAGCAAATGGTCGGATGGCCCTGACGCAGTCGGGCGGCAAGTCACCCATGAGGGGTGTGATATGGTGGCCTTCAGTTTATAACAGGATATGCAATTAAAGATGACGCTCCGGATAAGACGTCGGCCAGCCAAAATCCAAAACTCCCGCTGTAAAATAGCCGAAAGAGCGTTGCACCCAGCGTGGGCATTCTTAACATGGTGGTGGGCTACCAGCAATCGGACCAGGGCGCCGTCCTTAGGGAGCAGCAACGGGTGTCGAGCCCCGTACGGCAGTTGAGAATTTTTTAAACGTCCGCCAACGCGCAGCATCCCCGCGTTATCCAGAAAGAGGTTCAGGCGTGCCAGGGCGCCCTTGATAATGGAGCCACGCTTCAAGTTTTCAATGACGTGCTCAAATTGCTCCGTTTGGACCATACGGGTCCAATGCATCAAAGCTTCACGGCGCTCGCTAGGGGACAAAACTCTATCAGAGAGTCGGTGGGATGGGTATCTCGAATTGCGGACAAAGCGGCGCAACCAAGCAGTAACTCCCAAGAGCTTATCGGAGGAGCTGTACCGTTCCAGAAGAGAGAGATCCCGAGTGGACTTATCCTTGCCCACTCCTACTCGGGCTCGTAGGCCCGGCAATTCGGTAGGTTCGGAGTAATTGCCCGGGGGCCAGAATGACTGAGACCCAGATAACCAACCGGGACCCCACCACAGTGGGTGGTCAACCAGCGATGGGGCCTCACAGCCGCGAGAAGCGCAGTCCGCGGGATTCAACTCCCCTGGGACATGTCGCCAGTTGAGAGAAGTCTCAGAACTCTGGATTTGAGACACGCGGTTCGCCACAAAGACCTCAAGATTATGAGGTGCAGCTCGGAGCCAACAAAGTACTATCTCACTGTCCGACCATGCGTAGACGCCCGTAATGTCGATTACAGGCTTCAAGGAAGAGTGAACGTGGTTGAGGAGTCGCGTGAGGAGAGCGGCACCGGACAGTTCCAATTTAGGGATAGTTAAGCGGGACCTAATGGGAGCAACCTTGCTTTTAGCGAGTACGAGATGGACGGCAGTATGACCAGAGGAACTCACCGTCCGCAAATATACGACAGCAGCATAGCCCCTCTCAGAGGCATCGCAAAACCCATGTAGGGTAGCCCGACATTTCCCGGGGGGAAGGGAGCACCTTGGCATGGAAACCCGGTTGATATGCGGAAGGGAGGAGAGCATGGAGAGCCACTCTCGCAAGAGGGCTCCGTCAATCGGCTCGTCCCAACCCAACCCGGACATCCAGAGCTTTTGAAGAAAGCACTTAGCTAAAAAGATGACCGGGGTGATCCACCCATTAGGGTCGAAGGTGCGGGCTACGGTGGACAGCACGAAGCGTTTGGTCCATGCTTTGGGCGGTGAGTCAAGTTTTACTCTATACGTAAAGGTGTCCTGAACAGGCTGATATTGAATGCCCAGCACAGTCAACAAATTAGGATTCTCAGGGTGCTCGAACAGATGAGGGTCTTGTTGATCCTCTCCTGGGAGGTCCTTCAAAATATGAGGGGAGTTCGACAACCACTTGCGTAACTCATAGCCTCCAGACTTCAGGATGGCAATTAATTCGTCTCGCAAGACCAGAGCCTCCTCGATGGTGGAAGCGCCCGTACAAATGTCGTCCATGTAGACCGAAGTCTCCAAAATAGAAGCTCCCCGAGCGTATCTCAGGCGCTCTCTCTCAGCGAGTTCAAGGAGGGTTCGCATGGCGATATACGGGCTGGACCGGAGTCCATATGTGGTGGTGTTCAACTCAAATACCTGTATAGGATCGCTGGGCTTCTCGCGCCACAATATCAGCTGATATCGGCGGTCATCATGATGGACCACTGATTGGCGAAACATCATCCGAATGTCCGCGACAAAAACCACTTGGTGTCGACGGAATTGGGTCAAGATGTCGGATATGTCCTTGATCAGTTTAGGACCCGAGTGAAGACACTGGTTCAGAGACACACCGTTTGATGTGGGGGCGGAACCGTCAAAAATACCCGAATCTTACTCTCAGGGGTCCTCAAGACCGCATGGTGAGGGAGGAAGTAGTGCTCCTGTGAACGCCATTCGAAGTTGGACGGTGACATGTGACCCAGCTCCTGATACTCGCGCATGAACTCGACATATTTGTCGCGAAAGGCTGGGTCGCGCCGCATGCGCCGCTCCATGGAAAGCAACCTCTTCTCGGCCAGAGCACGAGATTGACCCAAAGAGGGGCGTGAGTCCAGAAAGGGTAAGCGAGTGACGAAACGACCGTCAACCCGCCGGCCGGTATTGTTCTGGCAGAACAACTCACACTCACGGTCCAGAGGGTCGACTCGAGCTGCATGTGGTGGTTCCTCAATTTCCCAGAACCGCTGGACGGCGTCCGATAGGGACACGCCCACGACGGAGAGCGGGTCGGCCGTCGGAGGGGGAGGAGACCACATAACCGGTCCAAAAAAGCTGTGCCCAAATATCGTGGAAATGGCTGACAGGCCATCGGGTTGCAGAGCTCGTATCTCACCTAACAAGAGGACACCCAGCGTGTCGGCCCCCAGTAACAAATCTATAGGCCCAGGTTGGGCCCACCGAGGGTCTGCCGGTCTCAAAGCCAACGCACAGCGCACAGCGCTGTCATTTATACGAACGTTAGGGAGAAACCCTACAATGTCATCGAGGACATTTACCTTGACTAAAATACGAAGGTGTTCGCTGTCAGGGCTGAAAACCAACTCCGCTTGTCCCCTAGGAGCAGGAGGCTCGGCACCTCCGATACCTACCATCGGAAGTGATTCAGAGCTCCAGGGGAGCCCCAGTCTTCCCACCAACCGAGTAGAAGCCACACTACGTTGGGAACCCGAATCCAATAGAGCTCGAACCGTTAAGCGGTCGCCGCTCGGGTTGTAAACCTTCACTGAGGCCGTCGGCAATAGAACAGTTTGACAGGTGGACTGCTGACGACTTATAGGCTCAGTGGAGGCGGCCATGGCGGGAGCTAGGGCGGCAGCCTCCTATCTGGAGCTGCCTCTGTTGGACCGGCACCCGAACCGGGGGCCCCGCCAGCGGCACTCCGACGGCGTCTCGATGACCCTTGACTGAAATTCCCCGAACGGGCCGACCTGGGGAAACTCGGGGATCCTCGGCTCCAAGGCCCGGGGCCGATACGCAGTCTCCGGAACCCGGTAGTACCGGCACCGACCAAAGGGGGGCGGGCGGCGTTCCAGTCGCGGCCACTCAGCCAACGGGGGCGAGAACGGTCTAGCTGACCACTGAGTGGCTGCGAATCCACTATCAACTCGCTGAGGGGGGGGTGAAGACCCCCCCGCCCCTGGGGGAACGACTCCCAGACCGATCGGGGGAGGGACTCCCCTCAGAACGAGGGGCGCTGTGGTCCACCGGTGAGCGCCGGGCGTCGCCCGACAGTGGGCGTGGCTGGGTGCCTCCGCCCGTGGGAGTCGGGGGGCTGGCAGGGCCCTGAGAGGACGAGCCGCGCGCACCCAGGCACAATATGACGTGGTGGTTGCCCTGGCAGTGCGTGCAGGGTCGCTGGTGCGGGCAGTCTCGTTGTTAATGCCTCTCCAGGCACGAGAAGCACCAACGGCGCTCCCTGGCGATGGTTCGCCTCGCCGTAGCCGGCTTGCGCAACAACTTCGGGCACGACGCCGCCCGGTGGTCGGATGCTCGACAATAGGAGCAGGGAGGCGCCTCCCGGGCCGCTAGGCCACTATAGGAGGGTACTGGGGGGCGCCCTCCCGCGGGGGCTCCGCTCGGCCTCAGGCGGTTGGGCACCGCCTTGGCCGGCTGACTCCGCCTCTCCCTGGGCACCGCTCGGGAGGCGGCCGGGGGACCCTCGACGGCGCCTGCTGCGTTCTCCAGCTGCCTACACTACTCCTCCAGGAACCACAGCAGGTCCCTAAAGGGGGGCATGTACGAAGCGCCATCCCCTCCGTACCTCTCCTCAAAATGGAGCCGAAGGTCGAGGGGCAGGCGGGACAGCACTATATGAAGGAGCAGAAAAGACCACTCGTCCACAGGTAAACCCAGCCGCCGCAACGAGTTGCACGCTACGACGACTGGATTCACTATGTCTTCACGTAATCTAGTCCGGTCCTTCAGCAGCGGGAGGTTCAGCAGCCTCCGAACATGTTCGTCCGCAATCCGCCGGACGTTGGCGTACCTTCCAGCGTGGAGGTCCCTGGCGTTTTGGTAGGCGTCGTCCGACAACTTAAGGTGGCCGACGACGCCCAGGGCCTCCCTATCCAGTGATGCCAGGAGGTACCTCATTTTTTGGCAGGGGGTCAGGTCCCTCCGGGCGTCCACCAGGCTGTCAAACATGCCGACGAAGGTCAGCCACTCCGAGAGGACCCCGGAGAACCTTGGCAGGTCCAGCGTGGGGAGTCGTCCTAGCAGCTCTGGCTGAGTAGGCGGCTTCCGCGGGGACTCGAGAAGGCTACTCAGCCGAGTTTCGCGCTCCCTCTCCGCGTCCTTGGCCTCGTTCAGGTCGTCCGTTAGCGCGAGGAACTGCTCGTAGTCCGCGCGGCAGGAGTCCAGGGCTCCCTTTTCCACCTCCGAGTCCTCGAGCTCAGGGTAAGCCTCCTCCACGGCAGCCCTTCGAGCATCGACCTGCTCGAGCCTCTTCCTCAGATTATAGACCCTGTCCGGTCGGCCTATCAACGCGTGTACGCTGGTAGCCCAGCGCAGCTCAGTCCGCAAGCAACGAATTCGTAGCTTACGGCATACTAAATACAATACAATAACAAAATAACAGAAATAACGAATAATTACTAAATAAAATAATAATAAATACTAATAACAAATACAGTACTACTAATACGATAATATCAATCAAAAATACAAGTAAATACGAAAAAACACAAATCAAATTAGCACGTAACAACCCTAGTACGATTAACAATTATCCCATTACGTGACAGCCTTATGTATCTAATCAAATACTTCGCCTCAATAATTCTCGCTGGTTACCTACGGGCGTGGCGTTCGCAACTACCTGCTAACAACACAGAAAAGGCGAGCCACTATGCAACAAAAAAGAATTATTATTTATATTAACTTTACGTATTACGGCCGGGCGTGATGGTAGACACAATCAACCACGCTCTGCTACCAAATGTTACGGCCTGCAGCTACCTAGCTAATGGTAGTATCCACCTAGGCTCATAGTAGTAAGATCCTACAGGCAGATACAGGTCGGGCTTTTGGCCAAAGTGAAAATATCTAATAGAAACAAACGAGGGGAAAGGTCACTACGATAAAGGCACTCACCTGCTCCAGGAGCGGAGACCGGCCCGGCTGATGACAGTGTCGTGAGTGTATGTGTAATTGTATGTGCGTGTATGTTGACGGGCCCTGATCTGGATGACGCAATGCCGTCCGGGAGAAGGTATGCGCTGGTATCCTCGGAACTTTCCCCCTCTGGAGGCACTCTTCCTGGTTTGTCACGAAATGGGACAGCTACACGTAGTACTTCAGAGGTAAATCACTATTATAGTTGCACAATTAATTTAACAGAGTTAGTAGTTCCTGATGAACGATACGGTTCTCACAACGATTTACGCGGGTTGATACTTTCGTAACAAGTTAGGCGCGGAAAACGTCAGTCTAGCTCGCAAGAAATTCAACAATGAATCTCGAGAAGTCCGATCCCGCCGCATCAGGCGGCCGGGGGGAGGGGGAGGTGACCTCGACATCGAGGCCAAGCGCGCGCGTTAGAATACGTTTCGAAGGTAAAAATAATAAAAATAAATATTCTTGCCTAAACACCGGCCATGACAATATTTCTCGGGAAAACGTCACCGAGTACCGGGACAAACTTGTGTCTGAAATCTAGTCTTTGCTTAACAAATTCTCGGATTGGGGCCGACTAAATCTAGTCCAGTTCAATATCCAGAAGACACAAGTTTGCGCGTTTACCGCTAAAAAGAACCCCTTTGTCGTATCTCCTCAGTTTCAAGGCACTCCCCTTGCTGCATCAGCCAGTATCGGAATCCTTGGCGTCGACATATCGAATAGTGTGCACTTTCGTGGTTACTTGGAAGGGAAGGCCAAATTGGCCTCTAAAAGCTTGGCGTGCTCAGCAGAGCGAGACAGTATTTCATGCCGGCACATCGCTTGCAACTTTACAAAGCGCAAGTTCGGCCCCACATGGAATACTGTTCTCATCTCTGGGCCGGGGCACCCCAGTGCCAGCTCCTTCCACATAACCGCATCCAGCGCAGAGCGGTTCGAATCGTCGAAAACCGAGTTCTTTCTGATAGGCTCGATACACTGTCACTGCGTAGAGATGTTGCATCTCTTTCCGTATTTTATCGCATCTATCACAGGGAGTGCTCTGAGGAATTGTTCGGACTGATTCCAGCCGCTCAGTTTCACCATCGCACATCACGACAAAACTCGCATTATCATCCATACCATCTGGATGATTGGCGGTCCACCACTGTGCGATTTAGAAGAAGTTTTCTCCCTTGCACAACTTCCTTGTGGAATCAATTACCACCAGCGAATTTTCCGGACCGATGCGACTTAGAAACATTCAAGAAAAGAGCTTCATCATCATCATCATCATTACAGCCTTTCATAAGTCCACTGCTGAACATAGGCCTCCCCCAAGGAATGCCACAAAGCACGGTCCTGAGCCACCTGCATCCATCGAATTCCTGCATATCTTACCAGGTCGTCACTCCATCTTGTTGGAAAGACACCCTACCGGTACGAGGCTGCCACTCAAGAACCTTTCTTCCCCATCGGTTGTCGGTTCTTCGAGCTATATGGCTGGCCCACTGCCACTTAAGCTTACTAAACCGTTGGGCTGTGTCGGTTACTCTGGTTCTACTGCGGATATCCTCATTTCTAAGTATATCACGCAGAGAAACTCCGAGCATAGCCCTTTCCATAGGCTCGCCAAGCGACCTTGAGCTTCCTCATACGGCCAGCAGTGAAGGACCACGTCTCAGTTCCGTAAGTCATCACTGGCAACAAGCACTGGTTGTACAATTACGTTTTAAGGTTTTGAGGTATGTCTGACGAGAAGATGTGTCGTAGCTTCCCGAACGCTGCCCAGCCGAGTTGAATCCGTCGATTGACCTCTCGGTCGAAGTTAGACTTACCTAGTCGGACTATTTGTCCCAGGTAAACAAAATCATCAACAACTTCGAGCTAAGTGCTCCCAACGATTACCGGCATAGGTGTGACATGGACATTAAACATAATCTTTGTTTTGTCCCTGTTCATCTTAAGACCTATCCGTTGGGAGACACTATTGAGGTCATTGAACATAGTGCTTAGGTCCTCCAGCGATTCTGCCATAAGTACTATATCGTCGGCAAATCGAAGGTGAGTGATAAACTCGCCATTGATGTTAATACCGTATCCTTTCCAGTACAGAAGCTTGAAAACGTCTTCCAATGCAGCGGTGAAGTTTCGGGGATATAACGTTACCCTGTCTTACACCTCTCTGCAATTGGATAGGTTTCGTACTCTGGTTCTGTACTCGGATAACCATCGTAGCTCTACTGTACAAACACTTCAGCACTTCGATATACTGACAGTCAACTTGGCACCGCTGAAGGGACTGCAGCACCGATCAAATTTTGACGGAATCAAAGGCTTTATCCTAGTCAACATACGCCAGGCATAGTGGCAAATTGTACTCCTCGGACTTCTGTACAACTTGCCGAAGGGTATGTATGTGGTCTATGGTGCTAAAGCCCTTTCGAAAACCGGCTTGTTCGGGAGGCTGGAAGTCGTCAAGTCTGCGTGCGAGACGATTCGTAATGACTCTCGAAAAGAGCACGTAGACGCGGCTCAAAAGGGAAATCGGTCTGTAGTTCTTCAAGAGAGCATTGTCACCTTACTTGAAGAACAAGGCCATCGCACTTCTGGTCCACGCCTCCGGTATAATGCCACCACGGAGAACGGAATTAAAGAGCATCTGAAGGACTTCCAGTACCGGTTTTCCATCCGCTTTCAAAAGCTCCGCTGTAATTTCATCCTCGCCAGGGGCCTTGCCGTTTTTAAGATGCTGGAGAGCCATTCTAATCTCGCTCAAACTGACGTCCGGGAAATCATCGGAATAGTGTCGGATAGGACTCGCTCTTGGATCGTTACTCACACATGCGTATGGCTCCAACGATGATGTGTACAGCTGCCCATAGAACCTCTCAATCTCACTCAAAATCTCAGGTGCCCCGGAAACGATGCTACCACACTCGGTCTTCAGCTTTGACAGTTGGCTTTTTCTGGCATTGGCTTTGGAGCCTTGGTTCCGCTCGATCGCTTCTTCAATACAAGCTGTATTGAAGTGGCGTAAGTCAGTCTGTTCAGTTGCCTGTATGCTGTCAAATCTGTTGAAAAATGTAGCTTCATCTTCCGTCTAACAGCCATGACATTGAGAATGTGATCGGAGAATTTTTGTGTTCGTCTGCGGCGGGTCTTGCAGAACTTATCTCCGACCGCATGGACAGTTTCCACGAGCTTGTCATTTATATCGTCCACTTCATTGCAGTTTTCTAGGCACTGAAAACGGTTTTGTAACTCGAGCTGAAAGGTTTCGGTACTTTGGAACAGAGCATGAGGGGGACGGAGCGTTGACTTCATTAGACGAGACCTCTCCGACTTAACGTTTAGGGTCAGTGTGCCTCTAACCATTCGGTGATTGCTACCAGTTTTCCCCTCGCGATCACGGAGACATCACTGAACAGTTGTCGTCTGGTCGTCATAATGAAGTCAATCTCATTTTTTGTCGAACCGTCGGGGCTCGACCAGGTCCACTTCCTGTGGGGCCGCTTCTGGAAGAAAGAGTTCATCATAAAGAGTCCCTCTTTCTCCATGAAGTCGGCTAGCTGCTGGCCCCTTGGGTTCCGTTGCCCTATTCCAAATTTCCCTACTTTCAGCTCACCGTTCTCTCTTGTGCCTAGTTTTGCATTAAAGTCTCCCATTAACACCGTATATTGGGTTTTGGAGGAATGCATGGCTCTAGAGATATCCTCATACATTTCCTCCACCTCCTCATCGGGGTGTGCCGAGGTTGGTGCGTAAACCTGTATGACCTTCAGCGAATACCGTTTGGTAATTCTGAGTATAAGGTACGCAACCCTCGTCGACACACTCCCGATCTTTACAACGTTGTTAACGAGAGACTTGTGGACGATAAATCCGACACCTCCTTGGGACAGATGGTCTCCCTCCCGGTGATAGAGCAAGTTGCCGGATTCGAGGATTACCGTGTCCTCCCCCTCTCTTCGGACTTCGGATAATCCTATAATATGCCAGCGCAACTTCTTATCTCTTCTTCCAGCTCCACGATATTCTCGTCAGTCCTCAGGGTGTGTGCGTTGTACGTTGCCAGGTCGAGTCGTCTAAGGTGGCAACCGAACCTCCACCGAAGATTCTTAGCACCCCCTGCCCCGCCGTTACCATGGTCGCCACCGTAGCCAGGAATAGCGGGGCAGCCAAGGACTGGGGATCGTCTGTCTGTTTGTTTGTAATCATTGGGGGGTATTTGCCATAGTTGCCACGATTGGCGAGCGGGTTGGCAACCGCAGTTTTTTTATTGTAATTTTGGCTATTATCAGGAAGATGCTGCTGCCCATCTCCTGCCTGTTTCCCTTTGTCGCCTTTTACGACACCCACGGGAAGATATGGGGTAGTGGATATTCTTGACCGCCACTACACGGCACGGCAATTTTCGGGACCGATACGACTTAGGAACCTTCAAGAAAAGAGCTTACACCTGTCTAAAAGGCCGGCAACGCATCTGCAATTCCCCTGGTGTTGCGTTTGTTCATGGGCGGCGGTAGTCACTTTCCATCAGGTGAGCCGCATGCTTGTTTGCCCCCTATTCTATAAAAAAAACCATTTTTTTATTAAATGCATATGAAAGTGCATATATACGGTACTTATTACAAAAAAACAAATTAAAAAATTTTGTCTGTCGATCTGTTTATTCCAAATAATCTCCGAAAAGGCTGGAACGAATTTGATGGGACTTTTACTGGCAGATAGCTAATTTTATAAAGAGTAACTTACGCTACATTTATTTTAGAAAAAGAATTAAAACCATCCAATTATAATAAATGCAACGTGGACGAAGTCGCAGGGAACAGCTAGTCAATGAATAAATGATGTATAACAGTTGATGCTCTCTACACAAGTGCCATAGTCAGCAATAGATTCAGAAATACTGTCGTAGATCATAGTTTATAGAGTTGTTTAGTCGTTTTTGCCATAGTTGGAAAAATGAATAGAGATCTCCCACTGGGCAGGTGTGCAGCACTGGAAGTGGCTAATGCGTTATAAATATAACACGAAGCTTTTGTATGTATAGCAGAGTTGTTCGAAAATGCCCATTGTATGATGGTGGCTTCAAAGATTATTCTATCCATGTTCACGCATCATTATTATAGTTCGATTTCTTGTCCAGTTGCCAAAGAATCCTTAATAATGGCGGGTAATGCATATTCACCATGTGTTAGCACCGTCAGACAATCCATCATCCCGTTTCGCCCCGAAGGTGTCGTAGGAGGCTACCATAGGATGTCTCATAAAGATCTTATTGCTTTTGACAGATGGCGGATACGCCACGGCGTTTACGACAGACGTATATACCCAAACTGGCGTCGGAGAGCAACGTCAAAGGTATGGAACGACTGCCATTACGACTGCTTATCTACGTTTAAAGCCTAGCAATTATGGCAAATCTACACTGCTCTTATCCAGCCGTGGTCTGCGGATATGAAGAAGGAAGAAGAATGGATACTATGTGTGTAAGCGAAATCAACGCTGATGTGGATTGCATGTACGACTAGCGTGGTGAGCGGGGCAGTATCGCCACACTGTTATATAATTTATTTGACTTGCTTATTTGACTATTTGACTTTAGCGCGACTTTTCTACTTAGCTATAAAAAATATTTTTAATAGTGATATTTAAGATGCGTAATTTAAGTTTAAATGTTAAGGACTTTAAAAGAAAGGATTCAATCCTAGACTTCTTTCAAATTTCTCGTCCGTCACCAATGTGAATTTTATTCTTATAGTATAATTATAACATAATAGCTTTAAAAATATGTTATTTAGCTTTGCACTTGTTTTCTTAAAACTGCTTAAAATTCTGTTCTGAAACTATGCTATGAAAACATAAGAACTCACGCATTCTAATGTAACTGTATCTAATGTAATACTCATGCCTTATTATCAAAATTGGTTGGATTACAAATGAGTAGGCATAACGCAGTGCTTCGAGCCCAGTCGGGTTATTTGAACGTTAGAGTGTTCAGTCTACTTGGTTACAGTTTAAACTGTCTTCGAACAAATGCAACTTACATCATCATCGTCATTATTATCGACGTTATAACTTATAATAGTCTACTGCTGGAGATAAGCCTGCCCATGACTTCCTTTATAAGGGGGATATTTGCCATAGTTGTAAAAATACTGTTAATAATGAAGGATAAATGTAAAATACGCATATCCTGCAAGTATTTCTAACGAACGGTGGCAGCTGCATTAACGTTTCATTGGTAATTTAAAGTATAGTAATGTTAATCAACATTGCGTTTTAACTTAAGTTTCTCGCTATCAAAGCAACTTGTAATTCGCAAAGCAATCAGCCTTTGAAATAGTGATCCTGAAGTGTTATAAATGAGACATTTATTTTGAAAGTATGTATTCAACGAAACTATCAAGAGCGAGAAATTACGTTCAAACCGTAAGTTTTACCTTTGATTATCTGTTGCTAATCAGAGTTGGACCATTTGAATCAAAGAATTTTGATTTAATTTGATTATATCGAAACGGCAGCCATTTACATTTTCTTGTTCCTTTTCAAATTAACTTTAAAACTATTTGTGTTATCTTCTACGTCAGCCCTTTAAAATTTCTACGGCTTGACATGGGCCTCAACCGCAAAACATAATTGTCTTTGAACAAATCTGTATTGCTTACTTTATTTGTAAAATATATTAAAAGTGTTCTATATTATAAACATTCTTCTAAAGGTTTCTACTAATTTTAATTGTCAATCCCAAAGCTGTTTTTCATTACCAAGTTGACTGTTCTATTGATGTGTTTCAATAGTTACGATATTTCTTAACTTTGTGAGGTATGTAAATTAATTTGGGATTTCAACAGTACATGTATTATCTTTTTATTTTTATTTTTGATGCATCGTGTGATGCTAAGATTTATTCGAAATTTTTGCGACATATTTATCCTGGGCAGTTGCATAGTTTTTTGCTAAGCTGGGAACAACTTTAAAATAACTATCTAAAGTTTACAAAATATGTCATTGTTTTAGTTTACGATTTGGCGGCCCAGGGGCTAAGATTAAATTTCACAGTACTTATCCATACAAAGTCCAAGAAATTAAAGTACCATTTAGTTTCAATGACTGTGTTATACATAAACATAAATTTAGTCAGAGTAAAAGTGTGTCCGTAATATTGAAATAGCTGGCTTTTATTAAACTCAGAGGGTTATTTGCATGCTATATGGACATAAATAACCATTTAACAATTGTCTATCTGTCTGTCCAAGCCAATTTTTCGATTGGCTTAACCAATTGTGATGAAGCTTTACGAACAGATACAGAGTTAGCAATGTCAGGAGGAATCTAGGATATATTTTATCCGAAAAATTTAAGGACATTTAAAATAAACGCAAAGTTGATAAAATAAATGATCTTGGACTTTCTTAAATCTAAATGTGTTATTTACATGAATAAATTTTATATATAAATTATATATAATTTAATATATAACTATAATTTTTTTCTCGAGGAAGCTGGGCCGGGTAAATTAATATAATAAGTGTCGCTGTGATCTCACAAACATACCACGGATTACGGAATGATACGGTACTTCCTATTCCTTGTTATTTGATGTTTTATTTGATTTGGTTCATTTATTGATATAATTTTAATATTCTTGCCACAGAAATAAATGTACTTCCTCGATTTTCATTTCATGATCATACTTTATCATTGTGTTTTTAACATATTTTTCATAACAAATTCGTAAACCAAAACTTATAAGAAGACATTGATGGGCTTCTATTCAATCTTCTATTCAATATTCTATTGATAGTGTCGATAATATCAATCCCATTGATAACATAAATATCAATGTGACCCATTGATATTATGACAATGAATATAATATTACCGATGCTGAATTAAACTAGTTATAGGGATTTTATCTCGTTTAATTTAACTCATTCTACTTATTATTAAATACCTACATTTCAAGTGCACCGACTGAGTAATGACGAAGACCAAACGAGGGGAACTGAGTTACTTGATATCCCGATGTTATAGTTTGCCCGGATAGCTTCAGTTTTTCAATATGAATTTTTATTGTCTTGTAGTGGCATGCTTAGCACGTATCTCGAGCAGATGGTAGCACCCATCCATTTTTTCTATTGATATTAGGATATTTTTTTTAAGAGCCTTGCTAATGATCCTTAGTAGAAATCGGTGTTCTTTTGCAAGGATTTGGGGTCTATCAAATCTGATGTAATGGTGGGGACGATCTTGAACTTGTTAATTGTTCACAGACTCACAGAGTAAATCATCATCGATGCTATCTATTTTATATTAGATACTATTGTACATTTATAACGATACTATTGTTGTCATTTATTCTTCTTATATTAAGTAAAGTTATGTGAAAAATTTAAATCAAAGTCGCATTTGAATCTATACAAATAAATAAAATTGAAGTGTCTGTTTGTAATATCAAAATAACCGGTTTTTACTAAATGCATATGAAAGTAAATACGGTACTTATGATTTAAATACAATTTAAAAATTTTTGTCTGTCTGTCTGTCTGTCTGTTTATTCCGGCTAATCTCGGAAACGGCTGGACCGATTTTGACGGCACTTTCACTAGCAGGGAGCTGATTTCATAAGGAGTAACTTAGGCTACTTTTAAAAAAAAAGTGTTAGGGTTTTTATGTTTTTGCACGGAACCCTAATTCTTTTCTTTTTCTGAAATAAAAGTAACCTAAGTTACTCCTTATGAAATCAGCTACCTGCCAGTGAAAGTCGGTCTGTATGTAAAATAATGTATAATAATGTATATCCTATATATGCTAGCAAAAAAGTCAGTCTCCCCACATTACTTGTGGCTTATCATGGTTATGTTGCGTCCAGGCTTAGATATGGAATAATATTTTGGGGAAACGCCACTAACTGGGATAAAGTATTTAAATCTCAAAAAATGTGTATACGTGCTATGTGTGTTTTAAAAAGAACTGATAGCTGTAAAGATTATTTCATGAAATTAAAACTACTTACCGTACCATCACTATACATATTTGAAATAGCTTTATTTATCAGGCAATATCCATTCTATTTAAATTAGAGATTTCGAGATTTCGCAATAGAAGCAAATTATATAATAACCTTGGTAGAACATATAAAACTACCTTGTATGGAAAAAGTGTGTTTGCTATGGCTCCAAAGATATACAATAAGATTCCGAATAACATCAAAGAGTGTAACGATATACAGATTTTCAAAGATAAATTGTTCCACTTTCTAATTGAGCATTCATTTTATTCGATCGATGAATTTTTTGCCGAGTGTCAGAGATAATAAAAGTCTAACGTATACTACATAATTTTATCAAAATTAAAGTTATACATAAATTAAAAATATTTTTATAATTTAAATGAATGTTTTGATACAAATATTATTTAATTTGATTTTCTATATTTTATTATATTTAATTTTCTTTTTCTTTTATTGTAATTATAATTATTATTATCATTGTTCTTTCTGTGACATGACAATGTGATTGTTAATTTAATTTATTTATTTATGTAATCTAATAATATAATTTAATATTTTATAATTGCTACGCCCAAACCGGGTTTCAAATGCGGACTATTTTTTAAAAACACATCTATTGTTACCATTTGATTGCAATAAAGATTATGAATTTTGAATTATTATGAATTATGAATAATATCAACTGTATTTATTTATCAATATTGTTATTGATGCGATACAATTTACAAAAAAAAACGGAAATGAATGAATGGGAGTTGCGCTTTGAGTGTTCCAAATAAATATGTCATTAGTCAATATATCAGACATTACTTTCGAGAAATCCATTATATTAAAGATTTTAAAAAAGAACTAGCTAAGGTCCGCGTAACGAAATAAAACGTTAGGTCTTACCTAGTTTGAAGAGAATTTTCCGCCATCACTTAATAGCGAGCACTATCCTCGTCACCACTAATCCCAACACCACTACAGTAGAAAAGAAACACCACCGTTGATAGTACGACACGTGTATCTAAGATCTTAGCGGCCAGCTACTGCAGAGTCTACTTGTTACTACATGTTAAGTTCATCTTAGAAACCGAGTCTCAACGATTTTTGTCTTTTTTCAACTTAAATTTTTTTAGGGACGGAGAATTACCACTAGCGAAATAAAAAGAATTTCTTTGGCTTCAAAAATACTAAAGAATTCAAAGTCCATCTAATTGTAAATGGCGACTGCAGACCATATAAAAGAGTTTAATTAAAAAAAGATACTTCACTAGGCCGGCAACGCATCTGCAATTCCCCTGGTGTTGCGGTTGTTCATGGGCGGCGGTAGTCACTTACCATCAGGTGAGCCGCATGCTCGTTTGCCCCCTCTTCTATAAAAAAAAAAACTATCAACATAACTATGGCTCGCTACAAGTCCACTGAAAGAAAAGTGAGTGAAATGTGATCTTTTTATTGTTCCGTTTTTTCTTTTGATATACGGCTCTCTAATAAGATATTAGTTTTGAATTAAAAACAAACATTACAAAATGTATCGAAACCAAGAACAAGAATTTATTTTAAATGTAAAAATTTAGCCTATAAAGATAATATATTTGCTAATAATTTAAAAATGACAGACCTGTGGGTCAGTTCGTTTCATCAGTATTTCATTACCGTAATATAACAATCCACGTGGGAATCCATCTCCGACAGCTGGCAAACGGTATCACTGACACAAATTATATTTTGAAACGTGTAACATTTTTCAACGGCTTTTACAAGAACAATGTATTCACATTTTTTATGAAACACTGGTATTTGGGATTGTTAAATGTACGTGTAGAAACGGTGTAAGTATATCCACTACCCTACACCATTCCATAGGTGATTTATGAGGCAACAGATATAAACTGAACCACGAGATCGGCAACAGCATATTCCTGATAACAGCTGCTTGAAGAAATTGTGGTTGCCAATCCGTTTGCCAAGCGAGGCAATTATCGCAAATATCCCTCTATGTGCCTTGAGTTCCATAGTAGACTTTTTGATTGATTGTATGAGTGATTGTCACCGAAAGACTCGTAATTTTCGAAGGACAATAACCAGTTAGCGTTAAGTATAACAAAATAAAATAATAAAGCTTTTTTTTAA
The DNA here is from genome assembly GCA_963668995.1 of Parnassius mnemosyne. Taxonomy (NCBI): domain Eukaryota; kingdom Metazoa; phylum Arthropoda; class Insecta; order Lepidoptera; family Papilionidae; genus Parnassius; species Parnassius mnemosyne. The sequence goes on along the minus strand of CAVLGL010000079.1, from coordinate 7,494,058 downwards.
ATAAAATATGGATGACGTAGGAGCACATAGTCCACCTGACGGTAAGTGGATGCTGGTGCTGTGGTAGACATCTATATTTATCCTTGTTTAAGAATCAAAATACAGGTGCGTTGTCACCCCTGAGGATGGAGATGGAATGCCTCGTTTCCAGTAAAAGAGGTATCCAGTTATCTACACTCACCTCTCAAACACAGCAGCACCAAGCTACTTGTTGACGCCTGATGCACTTTATTAGCAACCATGCGCCTCACATAGTAATAGTTTTTTTTTAAATTATAGCATTCCATGATGTATGTACTGTACCACTCATAGTAACATTTTTCAGTCACTATCTGCTTATATTCATAGTATCTCTGACTCTCGCATTATATAGTCCTTTAACAAATCAGTCTCTTTTATTATTTCAAAATTTGGGTTAATCCTCCACATGGTCCTGGATCGAAGCCGGATATAAAGACATTAATTGGATTAACTATTATATTGAAGAAGGAGCGTGAGTTAAATTATTTAAACCGTTTCGATTTGATTTCGAGTTGCAAACATTTGATTATTCAACTTGGAATTTGCACCAACACACAAAGGACAAAAGGCTAACATTTTTATTCAAACTCAACACTCTTAATGGTCAGGTCTCTGAGTAGCTCCTAGCATAGAGAGAGTCCTAAAATGAGAACAAAAGAGTTAATCAATAAGACCAATTAATTAGACCAAAAATTAAAACCAATTCTTTGTAGACTAGATTAGAACAGTTAATCTCATGTCCGATTAATAGCGATCATGCGTTGGTTTCATCATATAATATTATATTTAACTTTAGCAAAGTTAATTAGATCTTAGAGGATGGAATAGACAATCTATTCACAAAATTTTAGCGTCTACTTCAGACGTTAATTCAAGATTGTCCTGTCATCTCCCTGAAGAGAAAGTATGTGAGGAGCATTTTGTCAACACGTCTTACTGCCACTTGCTCAATTAATTACCCATTGCCACTTCACCTTACTAATCGGTTGGACTATGTCGTTCACTCTGGTTCTACTGCGGATATCCTCATTACTTAGTTTATTACGCAGATCTGGAGGTTATCCCATTGAAAATCTAGGAGTAGACTATACTGGTCGTATGTTATCTGCTAGTCGTCAAGGTCGCGGATGTCGTTTGGTAAAGGTGTACATAGCCGTATTTGTGTGTTTCGCTACCAAGGCAATTAATTTGGAATTGGTTGGCGATTTAACAAGCCACAGTTATATCCTGGCTTTACGAAGTACAAGTAGTAAGTACTAGAAAGTATTTCAGTAGTGCAAGAAGAAATTATTTCACGAAGGGGTAAATCAAGTAGTATTTACTTCGAACAACAGTACCTCGTTTATTGGCGCGTGCAATGAAATTTCTACTTTTTAAAACCAATTGCGATTTACTATCCGAAAAAATGGGTAATGATGGGATTAATTTCCATTTTATTCCTGCGTATTCTTCACACTTCGATGAATTCTGGGAGACGGGTGTTAAGTCAATCAAATTTCATTTACAAAGAGTGTTGAGAAATTGTAATGTCACTTATGAGGATTTTAACTTAATAAAACGCTAAAAAAACCGCTTCGCTACTAAATTGTAGCGATATTGAATTCTCGGCCTCTAATGCCATTGTGATTCGACGAAGAAGATTTAATGCCTCTAACACCTGGTAATTTTTTAATGACGCGACCGCTCACGTATTTACCAGAAAGAGATTACAGAAGTTATCAAACTAACTCTTTAACCCGTTTTCAACGAATTAAGCAGCTCCACCAGCATTTCTGGACAAGATGGTAAAAAAGTATTTTTCTGAACTCCAGCAACGAACGAAATGGCGTGTCGATAATGATGACTTGAAGTTGGGTTTTCTCGTTGTCGTGAAAGAAGACAATCTCCCACCATTGACATGGAAGTTGGTCCGAATTGTTGTTATTTATCCTGGACCTGACAACAACAGTCTTGTGGCAGATATCAAAACGTTTGCGGGACTAATTAGACGATCGTTCAGCAAGATTTATCCGCTCGCTATGCCTTCTTATTGAAAGACGTGATTCTAACGCCTGGGGGCATGTTGACACCTCATACATTTTATTAGCAACTATGCGATTCAGATAGTAATAGTTTTTAATTCTAACATTCCATATATGTACTTTATTTAACATTGTAACATTTTTCTGTAACTACCTGGTTATACTCATTGTATCTTTGGCTCTCGCATTGTCCTTATTGTAGTCCTTAACCAAATCAGTCTCATTTATTATTTCAAAATTTGGTTTAATCCCCCACACTACTATTTTACGCTGGTATTGAGTGAGAACGTGCTTCCACCCCAATTGCGACAAGCCATTCAAGCTGCAACCATAATGTAACTGCAGTGTGGCTCTGCCACGTTTTAAATATTTCTTTTGTATATTTGTGACATTGGTTTTTATTATTTTTGTTTATATAATATGAAGTAGTATTACAATGAAATACTATTAATGTGAACCTAATTTTCTTTCAAGAAAGCTGACTATGAGAAATACATTACGGCTTCCGATAGATAGCAGTATGACCATCTCGTATGCGGCAGACGTAAATAGCATAGACTAGCAGCGAGTAGGAGCATCACAGGTGCAAGACAACTTGTACTGCGGTTGCTAATCTGCCTACCAGTTGTGGTGATGAAGCGAAAACTTCCCTTTAAATGGAGTGTTACAACCCTAGCAGTGGACTTTTAAAGACTCATGGTGATGATATGGTAAAATAATGCCATGCATACACACGGCGATGTGACTACCTGTTAACCAACAGGTGGCATTAAGTATATTATACTACATTCCAAAATACCAAGCTTTAATTAATAGAATCAGGCGTTACTTTGCGGAAGTCCATTATATTAAATTTGACAAAAGATTACTTTGCGTACATCTGCTAGATAAAATAAAATGATGTGTCTTACCTAGTTTTAAGAACACCTCCCGCCCTCCCTCAAATGCGTGCACTATCCCCGTCACCACTAATCCCAGCACCACTACTCCCAACACCACTGCACTAGGAAAGACACCACTGACGACAATACGACACGTGTTTCGCCTCTACACGAGGCATCCTCAGGTAATATAGACTCTACGGTGGCTAACAGCTAAGTCTAATCAAAAAAAATCTTCACTCAGATTCTTGCTGAAGAAATGAAAAACATTTTATAAACATCAACTGTGGATACGAACAATACGAAGGTGCTAAAAATCAAATATTAAGGCATCTCCGATAACAAAGCAAAAACAGTTTTTCGCTGGATACCTGTAAAGAAACATTACTGGGTATATCGGTTTAAAAATAGTGATACATAAATTAATAACATATTTATACTGTCTATATATTATTATAATAAATCACGTTCATTAATGAATATCCACTACCCCATCTCGTCCCGCAAGAGGCGACAGAGGGAAACAAACCAGGAGATAATTAGCATATTTTAAATAACATCTAGAAAATAAAACGTGCAATTGCCAACCCGCCTGCCTAGTGTGCCAACTATCACAAAAATCCATAATATGCAGATGGCTCAGGATAACGCTTCGTGGCATTCCTTGGTAAGGCAGTTCAGTAGTGGTACTTGTAATGAGCTGTAACGATAATAATAGTGATGATAAATTGCACAGACTTGTAATGGACACTATTACCTCAGTATCAGTACCAGGAGCATGCGTAATGATTTATGTTCATTCCAATGCCAGTAGACATATTTTTGATAGGGCCAATAGTTAATAATAATCGATAAAATTTAATGAGTATTTTACGATAAAATTTCGATGCACTTATTTAAATTCAATGTCCAATTCGAAATTTATACTAATGCAAACGCAACAAACATGTTTTGGCATTAAATCGAATATAGAAAGTTTAGGAAAAAGAAATATTGAAAGATTTACTCTTTGCGAATGATCTCAAATTATTCCTGAGGATGATTTCCAACGAGGATTGCGACCGCTTATAATGTGATATTGATCGTGTGGTGGAGTGGATTCGGGAGAATAAATTGCTGTTTAATATATCAAAATGCAATGTGATGTTTTTCACACGCTCGAGGATCCCGATACATTTCAACTACCTCATGAAAGGGGATGTCATCAATCGCGTTGTCTGTATACGTGATCTTGGCGTCTTATTTACCGAGGACGTGACGTTTCGTACTCATATTTTACAGGTGTGTAAAAAGGCCTTTAAAAACCTGAAATGCGTTTCGCGCATTATGAAGCCCAGGTTATGAAAACAGGTTATGAAAACAAGTATAAACTTATACTGGAGAAAATACAGAATAAGTTTATCCGGTACCTCTACTTAAAGCAATATGGGGTGTATCCTTTTTATCCTCTTATGTATCCAACCCTCTTTGTAATAGGAATGGTTGGATATTATAAGTTGGAGGTTAGACGGAACTTTGCGCTACTTAAGTACATATACTTGATATTACGTGGTAGATTAAACACTCTGGAAATTCTGGAATCACTGATGTTCCTCCTGCCTAATCCAAGGCTGTGACGGGGGCTGAGAGGAGAGTTGCTGGACCTACCGGTTGCTCGTACAAATATATTGAAGTACGCACCGGTTGTTCGTGCAGCTAGAATGCTTAACATCGTAGCACAACGATTAGACATATTTAATTGTACATTGGCGGAATTCACGAGGGTGACATTAAACTATTTGTCTTTTTTACATTAGTGGCCACATTGTTGCATTAGGCTCCACTCCTGTAATAACAATTGTGAGTTAGTAAATAAATAATTCATCATCATCATCATCATTACAGCCCTTCACAAGTCCACTGCTGAACATAGACCTCCCCCAAGGAATGCCACAAAGTACGGTCCTGAGCCACCTGCATCCATCGACTTCCTGCATATCTTACCAGGTCGTCACTCCATCTAGTGTAGTCCATCACAAATAAAATAAATAAATAAAATAAAATATTTATTTAATATAAACACAATAGACAAGCAATACATGTTTCCGTGTGCTAATTAATATTACAATAAAATTAAAGGAAACGAATCGGATTTATAGAATAAAAACAAATTCTTAGTAGAAAAATATGTTTTTATAGTTACGTATTATTTATTATATCTTTCAGTAAGAACATCCTTCGTCATTGAAAAAAAAATGACCATAACTGAAATTGGAAGACGTCGTCTTTATGAACATTTAAAAAAAAATATTTGAATATGACATTTTCCTTTTGTCATTCGAAGAATACTCTTAATATCTGGATAGGATTTATTTTCCTTCGCACAATTTTTTGACCGATCGTAAATCAAAACAAAGCACGGGATTTTCTTTAGTCGAGGACGTTATACTTAAATGAGAATTATCTACTTAGTTACCTGATACGCCCTTATATTTTATAAATAAATAAATAAAATATTGTTATTTATTTATTTATAAGTATATTTATTTGATCAATCAATAATACATATAGCTCGGAGCTAGTCGGCTAGCATACTGCTTATAGCGGCAGTCAAAGATTCGGACGAGTGGCGTGATCCCGTGGCGCAGGCCGGGTATCGTAGGAGAGGGGATAGTGAAACATCGGGTGATATAGGTAAGTATCGGCGCGCTACATACTCCCCTTTTTGACCAAGAGGGAACATCACGAATGGTCAAACTAATAATTAGCGCCTAGCTGCCATCCTTACGCGGACGACCCCTACAACGCTTAGGAGCAACCGGCTCCGGACATTTTTCACCACCCCTGTCATGGTATTTACGCAGATCCGACACATGATACTTACCAACGACTTCACCAGTCTTCTGCGAAGTTAGAAGGTAGGTAGTTGTACTCACCTGTTTGGAGATCACATACGGACCATCCTGCTTCGGGATGAATTTAGAAGTAACACCCTTAGCAGCATTACTCAGGACATGTGACTTCATGAGTACGAGATCACCTTCTTGTAATGGATCCGAACCACGGCGATCGGAATCGGCTTGGAGCATACGAAGATCCTGTTGATGATCAATGTTCTCCTTAGCTTCCTAGAGAGAGTCGGCAAGCTTCAAAAGGTAAGGTGTAATCTGAGGGACTAAGTTTTCAGACTCGATGACCGCCCGTAGATCAGCCTGAACCGACAAAGGAGAACGGAGCTCACGTCCAAATGTCAAGAAAGCCGGAGTGGTGCCTGTAGAAACGGTGACTGAGCTATTAAGAGCAAATCGGACGAAATGCAATACCTCAGACCATTGCTTATGATTACCCTCAACGAGAATGGCTAGGTGAGCTTTAAGGTCCCGGTTCTTCCGCTCTACCGGATTCGCTTCTGGGTGATACAAAGGCACCAGGTTTTGTTTTACACCTAGTAAAAACAGAGCCTTCTGCATAACATCAGCCATAAACTGGACACCGTTATCGGAGATCATCCGCCTAGGAAGTCCATACCTCATAAAGATTTCACTTACAAGAGTTTTCGCACAGGTTTCGGCGGTGATCTCGGTTAGAGCAAACAGTACGACCCACTTACTAGCAGTGTCCTCCACTATCAAAATCCACCTTTCACCCTGAGGTCCCTTGGGTAACGGTCCAAAGAGATCGACGGCAATAAACTCGAATCGTTGAGCCGGTACCGGAGTATGGAGTAAACCAGGCGGTTTCAAGTTGGAAGACTTATACCGCTGACACTCAGTGCAGGTCTTCAGGTTATCGGTGATATAGCGTCTCATACCAGGGAAATAGAACTGCTGGGATATACGATGCAAAGACCGTTGAATACCTCCATGAGCGGCGGTTGGCAAGTCATGACACTCAAACATAACTCTGCCCCGCAAACTCTCAGGTACTTCCAGCTGAGGCTCCTCAGTATCGGTGGCGTCCACGTACCGGTACAAAACACCTTGGTTTACCAGGTACCCCCTCTCCGACCACCGATGAACTGACAGCTCATCAGAACTTTCCAAGTCGTTAAGGATTTTGGCTACTTCTGGATCAGCCAGCTGGGCTTCACGGGTCGATGTAGCGTACCAACGTGGAACATCCACAGACACAGGGCAGGCGCCACATTCCGTCAAAGTGCTATCGATGACTGGACGGCTGAGTGTGTCGGCTAGCACATTAGCCTTCCCTGGAGTGTATTCCATTTGAAGACCAAATTATTGTAGCTTTAAAGCCCAACGAACAAGCCTACCACTAGGCGATTTGACAGAAAACAGCCACTTCAGGGGTCACTTCTGACCACTACCTAGTGACCATCAATATACCCACGGAATCTTTCCACGGCCCAAACAACTGCTAGCGCCTCCCGCTCCGTAGTGGTATAATTTTTCTCGGCTGATGTGAGGAGACGGCTTACGTACTCGATTGGGTGTTCGTCCTGTGGAGACTCCCCCTGGAGTAAAGCTGCACCTAGGGCAAAATCACTGGCATCCGTCCTAAGGATGAATGGCTTCGAGTAGTCTGGCTGAACAAGAATGGGTGGTGAAGCCAGAAGGGACTTAAGATATACGAAGGCTTTGGACTGATCATCTTTCCATTGCCAGATCTGTGACTTTTTGGTAAGGCGCGTAAGCGGTTCAGCTACCTTCGCAAACTCTGATATGAACTTTCTAAACCAAGAGCAAGTTTGCAGGAAGGAACGAAGTTGCTGGAGATTAGTCGCTTCTTTCATATCTAGGACAGCACGCACCTTATCTTCGTCTGGAGATATACCGTTGTTGGATATCACCTGATCTAGGTATTTGAGCCGGTCCCTGGCGAACACGCACTTTTCGCGGTTGGCTCTTAACTTGAACATCCGAAAACGCTCAAATACCGCACGTAAATCAGACAAATGGAACTCAAAGTCCTCTGAAATTACTAATAGGTCATCAAGATAACCTAGAATACGCCTACCACCAAGTGAAGGTCCTGACCGGAAGCGATCTATGAGTCGCTGGAACGTTGCCAGAGCCCCCTTCAGGCCGAAAGGCATACGCGTAAAGCGGTAGGTCCCAAACGGTGTTACGAAGGCCGTTTTATTCCTATCCGACCTACTGTGTGACCTACCAGTACCCACTACGGTGGTCTAGCGAGCTCATTACACAGCCCTTCTTGGTCGACTGTAACAGCTCGTTGATACGCGGCATGGGGTATGCGTATATCTTTGTAACCACATTTAGCTTGCGATAGTCTACATAAAACCTATAGGTACCTTTAGACTTCGGTACCAGGACGCATGGTGCGGCCCAGGCGGATTCACACTCCTCAATCACACCATCAACCAGCATCTTGTCTAACTCGGCGCGCATGATTTCCTTCTTCGCAGGCGTGACCCGATACAGGGGCACAGCAATCGGTGGGTGGTCACCGGTATCTATATAGTGTTCGGCGAATGGTGTCGGTTCTCCGACAACATCTAAAACGTCAGAATACTCACCTAATTGATTCGCCATCGAACCGACACCACTCCGACTCCGATAGCGCGGTGGCCTCGTCCTCTCGCAACACGTTCAATGCGTCGGCGCACGCAAAAGGGGCTGATCAACTGTACGCCAATTCCATTTATCAAAATCAATAACCATTCTAGCCTTTGTTATAAAGTCAATACCTAACAAAGTATACAGTGGTAGAGCCACGCGGCAGCTTTTGCTGTTGCACGGATGGGCCGGCTCGATCCGGGGTGGTACGACGACCTCACAGAATACCAGCGTGAAGTAGAAGTTTAACATCTGCGTTTCGCTCGGTGAGTGCAGGTGGCCGGAGGCCCTATTTTACTTGAAATGAGGCATTCCATCTTAGTCCTCAAGGCTGACAATTGCATTTTGATTCGCAAGCGAGGAGAGATGTAGATGTCTATGGGCCGCAGCAACCACTTACCATCAAGTGGACTGTGTGCTCGTTTGTCATCTTATCCTATATAAAACAAAAGTATCGTTATTAACGGCATTCGGTAAAATAATAAACTCGATAGGTATATTTAATGAAGCAAGTTGAACATTGATCTCCGTGAGTAGCACCTCACTATTCCTAATAGTACCGTCGGCACCCAACGCAACAACTGATTGCTAAGCCACTGCGCCACGGAACCGTCATTATAACAAACAATACCTGAGTTAGAAGAATGAGATCTTTTGCTTAACTTATCACAGGAGTCACGGACGTGTCCTTTTGCAGTAAACACAGAATAGCTTTCTCTCACCATCACTATGTTTGCTCACACACTGATCACTACGCGGCACAGGCACATGGTCACGTGATGATTGCGAAGCGGAGTCGGGAGAGCGCAGTTGCGGTACCGTCGAACTCGAACCCGAAGTACTATGTTAAAGTCCCTCGCCATGCCTGCGGCTAGGTCTCGCGGGCACACTCAGCGGCGACGCCAGCGGTTGTGGCGGCGCGAGCGGCGGCGCGAGCGGCGGCGCGAGCGGCGGCAGCGCAGCGTTCTCCGTCAGCGACTCTTCTATAGCTCGAGATCTTTCAATGAGATATTCGATGTCATTCACAGTATCTCTCGACAATCGTTTTCTGATTCTCTTATGTAGAAGCCCGTAAATCATTTCTAATCTCGCTTCCTCTGGTAACTCATAGGGTAGTTTCGACAACAAAGCCCTTATCCTTCCGACGAAAATATCGGCACGCTCCGATCCTTGTTCGGCGGCAAAAACGTCTCGGTACAACTTATATGCAGGTCGTGGAACTCCGTACATCGAGCGCAGGCGTTTCACAGCATCCGACCACGAGTGTATTTCGTTTCGGATTCCACGCCACCACACTGTAGCATCTCCTTGTAGTAACATAGGGATACCGCGAAGTGTCATCTCATCACTAACTGATGCACAATCCTTATACATTTCCACCGCGTCAATGAATGCTTCCACTGCTTCCGGGTGTTGAGACGAACCGTCGAACCGTGCAGTGCATTTTACGAATGTTCCTGGGATAGATGACGACCGCGGTGACGTGACAGTGGCCGCGCCGGCAGCGCTTGAATCGTCATTCGGCGGCGCCCCTAAGTGCGATCTCAGAAGAGACTAGACGAGCTTCTGGTTTGCCTCGGCTTGAGCCGCAGAGAAAGCGACCATAAGCAACGACAGCTGGTTCTCGGACATAAGCACAGGTGCTGCAGGTGTCGGGTTTACAGGTGCCACAGGTGTCGGATTCACCGGTTCCTCATCCGAACTTGAGTCATTATTACGCGGATTTCGCGGCGGCATTATGACTGAGTCCTTGTAATTCGCGTCTCAATATCAAGGAAAAACGCGTAGGTACACTAGGCACACACTCGCGTTCGTCCTTGTGCACTAGAAACTTCGAGAGCCACCGTAGGTTCGTTCTGGCCCACCGTTGGGAGCCAATATAACGTTCACTGGTCACGCATGATGAATGAAACGTTACAAATAATCCGAATGCACAGTTTACACTTAAATTGTAACATACATATAGGCAACTATTGACACGTAAGTACATAAACGGCGTCTCGCGAACGCAGAGCGAGCGCGGGATCAATTAATAATACATATAGCTCGGAGCTAGTCGGCTAGCATACTGTAAAGGTACTCTGTGGCATACTGCTTATAGCGGCTGTCAAAGGTTCGGACGAGTGGCGTAATCCCGTGGCGCAGGCGGGGCATCGTACGAGAGGGGATAGTGAGACATCGGGTGATATAGGTAAGTATCGGCGCGCTACACTATGTATTTAATTGCAATATTAAGTGCTAATTTACCACGTGCCCGGCGGTGAAGGAAAATATCGTGAGGAAACCTGCATGTCTAAGAAATAAGAAAAAAAAAATATATATCTGAGATATGTGAAATCGCCAACACGCTCTGGGGCAGAGAGGCGTACATTTCCTTGCCCTAAAACTCTCTCAGAAATGAGAGGAGACTTGTGCCCAGCAGTGGAACGTATTTAGGTTGTGAGTTTAACTATGTATTACATACTAAGTACCTAATGGAATTTGTTTATTCTTGGAAATTTTAGTTTATTAAAATTAATATTTCAAAAATTCATTCATCATCAAATCATTAAATTAGCAACAGCAAATAATCTATCCAATTATATAAAGATGTCAGAAGTGTAATTACAAAAAAATATAATTAACTAATAAAATTTATTTAAACGATATTACATACAATGTTAGTTAATAATATAAATGTCAATAATGAGCTATAGTCCTATAAAAGTTGTCATTAGTAATTTAAAAACTCGTTTACCGAGTAAAATATATTTTAAACAAGCAACTGGTAATTTTTTTTAAGTATTTGTATAGGAATATCTTTAATTGTGTGTGGTATTTTATTATATATAGTACCCATCCAGTAACAACTTTTGCTAAAGCGTTTACTTTTTGGAATTTCACTAATATTACTAACTTTACTACTATTTTTTATTATTATCATTTATTCACTAATTTTACTACTATTCAATCTGGGTATCTCATGTTCATAGATACATTTCTTTATTAAGTCTATAAAAACTATTCCTTCTTTTAAAGGAAGAGAATTCCCACTTTTAGCTCATCTCATAAATTTATAATATTGCAATTACTTAAATAAATTATGGGTTATTTTTAATAAATTATAGTTATGTCATAAGTATTGTGTTAGTTGAGGTTTTACTTATGTCCTTTATTTAAAAAATAGCAGCTTTCTAATATATAATCTCGGAGCGTTGGCCGCTCTCTGGGCAGAACACCTTGCCCGGCGGGAGATCTCCCCATTTACTTTCACCGGCTACAGTGGTGACCCCGACGTGATATGAACACGCAACCAACAACCTTCGGAAACTACAACTTCAAAAACCTTCGACATCATCCTCAAGTACCCAATTCATTTGCTCCAGAGCAGATATTTTCTGCAGTCTTTACATTCTGTAAGCCATCTAGCTTTACAAAGGCTCATCGCAGCATTGGAATAATAATGCTTCCTGTTCCTTCAAGCTACTCTCTGCGCTACAGTGTTCGGCACGGCTCTGAGCCTTACTGCTCGCCTCTGCTTCACGGCACTCTCGCAGATTATACTTGCCTTCATATCGACTCACCGCAGACTTCTGGCACTTGTTCCGGCTCATCGTTCGTACCGGCGTCACTTGCTCTTACGCACACAGCATGCATTCCCTACCGGCATTAAGGACGCACCAGCAATCGGACTGCACTATCGACCTCCGGTCTGAGCAGAGGGGTGATGTGGCGGCGATGTCGTCGCGCCACAAGCGAAACACATTGGAGCCTAAATCGCGCTAACAAAATTCCGAAGTTAAAGCAGCATATATAGAATAGCTCCGAACTACCAATCGGAGCGTTGGCCGCTCCCCGGGCAGAACACCTTGCTCGGCGGGAGATCTCCCCTTTTTCTTCCACCCATCACACTCTTTTATTCAAATTCCACATCCGGCGATTTATCGACATTTAACTATCGCACAATTCGACATTTTTGAAATACATTGCACCCAGCAACACTTGACACAAAAATTGGGTAACGACTGTGATGTCACAAAAGATGTTTTGATATTTATAGGTATGAATTGACTTGTTAGTGGCTACACCGGCTCAGCCCACTTCCCGTTCTATTATGTACGTATCTATGGTATTAATCCTGTAAAAGTAGAAACTTGTTACTATTTTAGGCGACTCTCCACTCAATAAAGTGACGACCTGATAAAATGTGAAGGTTTTCGAGGGGTGAAGATGCCTCTAGGAAGTGCAGAAACAGAAACAGAAACTTTTTATTCAATATAGATTATAAATAATACTTATTGAAAGTCACTCTTTTGTATAATTACCACTGGTTCAAAAAAAAGCCTCTGTACTGGGAAGAACCAGCAAAAAACACAGCGGCACTTTTTTTTTTAAATAACAGCTTACAATCATGTATGTTACACAAATTAACAACACAACAAATCAGAAATAGCTTGGTAGCGATCACCTCATTTCCAGGGGTTATTATCATCTATAAATTCTTTAATATTATAATAACCCTTTTTATACAAACTTAGTTTGATAAAGTTTTTGAACCTTGAGCAGATCAAATTTTGTATATTTTCTGGAATTTTGTTGTAAAAGCGTATACATACACGTTTTCTGTACTAGTGTTCTGTAGTAGTATTAGTGATTTCTGATCATCTCTGGTGTACCTTATATTTATGCGGGTGGCTTACCTGCAGTTATTAATTGAAATGAACTGAAATTATGACGATGATGAGATTTAATAATTAAATTTGTCTCCAAAACTTTTCATCTTTGTAGGAACTAGCGGGAATACATGAGAAAAGGTTAATTGCTAAAAATAGTAAAATTGTGAAAGCGGATGTTCAACTTGCTCTCTTGCTTACGCAATAATTCATTATCGGCAATAAAACAGCGCAACTGCACTATAATACGTTCAGTATAGGCAATTACATTTCAACCATACTGTAATATGATTTCGTCATAATTACTCACTAGTGTAATTTGAAAGACATAATTACAGGATAACACCAAATAATGAAAACCAACAGCAACACTACCCATCCCAATGTAAGGCTGTATACAGAAAGAAAGCCGGCAGCCGGCGTCGACCTACCAGCGCTTATCGGCGCTGGTCTATTCTGGTAACAGTTACATAAAGCAAGCCGATTGAAGCAGAGCGAGCAAAATGTCGTACTCATCGGACGATGAATTAGTCTTTTTAGAAAATGTGTACTTTAAAATGCGAAAATAAGCTATACATCCTATTAATAGAGAAAGGAAACGTTTCGGAGAATACCATAATTTTATGTAAAACAATTAAAATTTGATGATCAAAAATTCTATAGATAAACAAGAATGAGTCAAGAAACATTTTAATACATTTTGGACTTAGTGGAAAAACATTTGATGAAAATTGGTGTAATTGGCATAAACAGAAGAAGGACTAAGTTCGAAAAAATATATTTATCGCTTAGTTTTTAAAATATAAAGTAATTAGATTTATAAAAAGATTATAATAAAAAAAGTGTTTAAGAAAAGATGATTATTTGTCCATTAGTCAATTCATACAAAATATTTGCCTTAGAACTCTAAATCTTTGTAATAAATATTAATTTAAATTGTTTAAACGTGGTTTAAATATACACTTGTACAGTCAACAGCAGATCAAGCGTAACACTTTGAGATTTAATGAACAACTATACGACAACACGTACAACTACAACACGCATATATTTTCTGCCGACTTCCAAAAAGCAGACGGTACTCAATTCGACTGTATGTTTTTTGTGAGTATGCTGAAAACGGTGCAATATCTTAGAATTCTGTCGAATCGAAATAAATTTTATTTTAAATATTAGACTTGTCTTTCAGAAATATCAGCAGTATTTTATAAAAATATTAGAAGCATTTCCTGTGTAATGATTAGCAATAACTAAATAAAATATGAAACTTAGACGGCAGGTACTTGGCGCGACGCCCACGCTCATGTATTAAAACGAATGCTCAAATTATACTTGATTGTGCCTATCGTTTGGAATCTATTATTTTCGTTACAAAGGTGTTGTTATTATTTTTGTTTTATTTATACATATTTTCCATAAACACGTTTATTAATTCATTAAAGCATGTCAAAAGTCCACGGCTGAACATAGGCCCACGATTGGTAGGCAAGTTGGCAACGACATTTTTATTGTATTTCCATAATATAAAAAACGCATTAAATTTCTAAGAAAAAAACACGTTAACTAACCTTACCTAACTTCACAATAAATAAAATCGTTGAAACAGGCAAAAATTGGTTGCAAAACGGTTCTGATAAAAATGTTAAATATAATAATATGTATATTGCGCCATTGCTACGTGCAACAACCTTCCATTGAATAAATATTTTATTCACGCGCGTCTTTCTTACGGCACTGTCGACACAATTTATTCAATCGTCGGAGCTGCCTTCCCAGTTTCCTGAAGATGTTTCCTTTACCGCTAAACGGAGCAACGGTGAATCTCATTTAAAGGGAACGGAAATTTAAAGTTTGTTTTGATGTTCAGTCATTTTTCGTTTGTGCGCGTAACCATCATTATTTAAATTGAAAAAAATATGTGGTAACTACTATAACATTCTTCGTTTACCTACGCAATGTCTCTGAATTAATCTGGGGATCCTTAAGTGACAAGTTTTGACGAGTTTGACCATCGAAGGAAATTTTATAAAGTGCTAATTTTGTGCACTAAGTAAACATTTGCAATGAATATACAAACGAGTATCATGATAAGTTTGTTAGTTTTTTATCTATACAATAAATGAAATTGGAGTTTTGTAATAACTAAATAACTGTGAGGTGGCGGTGTAGGAATATCCACTACCCCATATCATCCCTATGAAGCAACCTATGGTGGAGGCCTATGTCGAGCATTGTACTTTTATAGGCTGTAATGGATGGATGGCTGGAAATAATTGACTTTTATTGAGTTAAGAAGGTTATTTGCATGTCATTAAGACTTGAATAACTTCACGATCAGATAGAGAGCAATGCTAGATTTATAAAATATTTAGGCTAAATACTGTTTGAAAATGCTTGGAGTATTTTTTTGTGAAATTAAAAAAAAATATAAAAAATCTTTGATGACTATGTTAAATTTAAACGATGGCATAAATGATATTAATAAAAACCTAGGCCAAGATCTATCCTAGGAGCAGATCGCTAGTATAAAATAAGGGTAACTATCGTACACGCAGTCAACTTGACGGTAAGTGATGCTGTGGCCTAATCGAGATGCATACTTATGCGTTGTCACTCCCAATGATTTCGATGGAATGCTTCGGATCTCCTCACTCACCATACGAAACACAGCAGGATTAAGTGTTATTTTACGCTGGTATTCCGTGAGAGCGTTGTCTTTCCCCGGTTGAACCATTCATGCAATGCCAACCATAGTACAGATGCAGCGCGGCTCTACTAAGAAAATAGAAAAATCATATTTTAATATTACGAATCTTGATCTATGTGCTTATTTAAAAGCTATTTTTTGTAAGCTATTAAATATGTGCATAATCATATTTTATTTTCCATTTGCCATAAAACACGCCCCCCAAAGTGTTTCTATTAATTTCAATTATCAAACAAATGCAGTGTACTCTAGCAGTGATGGATGCCGAATGCTGGATTCGAAAAGACCCCGCCAAATCCAATCCCATCTCAGCCATCTGGTGAAAATTATGGATGCGGAGGACTGGTATGTAATTGCGCAGCACTTTGTTTTCGTCTGGCGGTCCGTATGCTGCCAGATACAGTGTCAGCTAATTATGTGAAGACGCCTGGAACCATCACCGCTTTACTTTGGGTAAGTCTTCGTGCACATATTAGGATGACATTATAAGTAATGGATCGAAATATGCTATTAAATACTGATTATTCTTAATGGATGGATGGATGCTTAATAAACTCAACGGAGCATGGACTATTTTAATAGCGAACTAATGGCGGATGCGGTCCTGAATCTGCTCACAGACTGCAGACTCCACGGGGCGTCGAGGTTTCACGTCGGCTATAATATAGCATTTCTTTGAATTAATCAGGAACATATTATGTATTAAAAAAATTATTTACTATATTATATTAATCGCGTAAATACAACAAAATCAATATGCCATCATTTTGCACAATAGAGTAGGAAAGAAATTTATTTAGCTTAAAAATTAACTTAAAATCAAAAATTGGTATGAGTTTCCTTCTTCCCCTTCTTTATATTTCTGCGTTTCGTATGGTGAGTGTAGAGAATCAGAGACCCTTTTTACTGATATCATTGAGGCATTCCATCTAAATCTTCTCGGGTGACAATGTATCTGCATTTTGATTCCTAATCGAGAATATGTGTAGATGTCTATGGGCCACAGAACCACTTGTCATCAGGTGGACTGTGTGCTTGTTTGTCACCCTTATCCTAGAAAAAAATATTTCCATTTAAATATATTTGTTAAGACTGATTATGTTATCAAATTCACTAATTTTTAATCGACTACCCGATTTTAAAATTCTTTTCCGGCATCAGAAATTTAGGATACTGTAGCCGTAAATTCAGTAGTTTGTATGGAAGTTCACACAAAAAGGGCTGGTGGTTTTCTTGCTCTGTGATAGATTTAGTTTTTAATTATTATACGTGGTAGAGCCATACTACAATTATATTATAATAATAGTACGAATAAGTCGACCCGATTAGGAACGACTGCGCTCTCATTTAATACCAGCGTAAAATTGCAGATTAAAGCTGATTTTTTTTTTTTTTTTATAGGAGAGGGGGCAAACGAGCATGCGGCTCACCTGATGGTAAGTGACTACCGCCGCCCATGGACAACCGCAACACCAGGGGAATTGCAGATGCGTTGCCGGCCTTTTAAAAAGGAGTAGGCTCTTTTCTTGAAGGTCCCTAAGTCGTATCGGTCCGGAAAAATCCCTGGTGGTAAACTATTCCACAAGGAAGTTGTGCGAGGAAGAAAACATCTTCTAAATCGCATAGTGGTGGACCGCCAATCATCCAGATGGTGTGGATGGTATCGGGAGTTCTGCCGCGATGTGCGTTCGTGAAATTTGGCGGCTGGGATTAATCCGAACAATTCCTCAGAGCACTCCCCATGGTAGATGCGAAAGAAAATGCAAAGAGATGCAACATCTCTTCGCAGTGCCAATGAATCGAGCCGATCGGAAAGGGCTCGGTCGTCGACGATTCGAGCCGCTCTGCTTGATTGTATCAAGCCAGCCCTTTAATGCCACAGCTATGATATAGTTGCAGCATGGCTCCACCACGTATATCTCTATAGTAGAAATGAGGCATTCCACAATCTATTCATTTATCTGAGGTGACATTGCATGAGCCACAACATCCACTTACCATCATGTGGAATGAGTGCTCGTTTTTCACCCTCATTCCATGAAAAATATCTTTTGTTGTCATAAATATCATATAATTTAAATGAAGATAACAAATACACAACATTTTTCTAAAAATGCATACTGTAATGAAAAACCTTTCATTACTACGCAGCATTAGTTAAGAAACGTTAATGTACACATTAATTATGCTTGCTTCAGTCCAAAGCGTTCCCTTGAGATCGCTGCATTAAGGCACGATACTGCATATGTGCTTTACTTCTCGCATTCAGTTTTCTTTTTAGAATGAAACCATAGAGCAGAACGCACTGTGGTAAACTTTTTGTTACGTAAAACTTGTTTTAATATTTATACATTTTTCCTTCTTATCTATCAGGCTGTAAAAACTACTATTGGACTACTGGCCACTGCTGCTTTATTGCACATAAAGTGCAAAATTGGTCGACTTAATGCCTATAAATTTTTACTAATATGTGAAGGTAATTTACTCCAAAGCTTTATGGCTTCAGCCTGAGACATAAATTTGAAATGGCGAGGAAAACACATAAGGTAAATTTCTGCCGGAAGATTGCAGGTTCCGATCGTGAGAATAACCCAATTTCAGTTATAGGGGCGAAAATAGCGTGCGAAATTCTAATGCATTTACGCATATGGATAGGGAGCCATTTGAGCTTAGAACGATTTAAGGATACATAAAATTATTGAGCAGGCGATCCAATTTGCACAAAAATACTTGACTTACATCAGGGTAGCACACATCAGCATAATCAATAACCGGTAAAATTATTGTCGGCATCAACAAATCTTTAGTCTCGGTTAGAAGGAAATTCATAAAACGATAAAGGCCTCGCAGTGTGATTGTTCCTCGCCGCTACCTGAGATGGCCAACAAAAAATTAGCATCGATAATTACCCAAGGTCTACAACTATATGACTAAGAGGAATAATTGTATGTTATAAACAATAGGCTCCAGTGACTTAAAATTTAGTCATGCTGGATGACGATTATTTATTTTACAACTTGTGAATGCATCACCATGTATTTGCTTCCCCACTTCTGAAAATTTTATGAAAATGAAGAAAATCGACACCTTAAACTTATTATTAGGTATTGTTCCACATTGATTTTTTTACTAATGTGGTTTAAATAAACGTGCTATTAAACAAAATCATAAATCAAACAAAAAAAAAAGGATTGCTAGGTTAGTTAAACGTACGTAGTTTCTTTTAGTCGTAATTGAAAAATAAGATTACCCAACTTTGACTCTGCTTTAAAAAAAATAACTGTACTACCCTAGGCAAGTTATTTCCATAGATTGCTTATTTATCCTAGACTCCAAAATGGTATAATAAGTGTCACTTTTATTCCTTAAAAAATAAAATAAAACTATTGGTGAATCCAATTGAGCATACCTTAATCGCGTTAAAAAAATTACGTATAACATTATTATACGGATTTTTTTAAGTAGTTTAAATACAGATAAATTTTCACTAATAACCTTTTTATACTTCCAATTTTCCGATAATTTTATGTCAAACTTCAATTTGAAAAAACTTTGGAACATCCAAAAGTGCACGACTCATCATTCATGTCACTCCATAAAATCCAAGACGTATTTAAGTATAAATATTACTTTTAGTACCTACTACTATTATTTATTCTGTGCTTTTAAAATATTGTAATAAAAATCTCTGATTATTATAATAATCAAGTAATATAAAATAGTCATTACACCGGAGGCGTGGAGCAGAAGTGCGGTGGTCTTGTTCTTCAAGAAAGGTGACAACGCTCTCTTGAAAAACTACAGACCGATTTCCCTTCTGAGCCGCGTCTACGTGCTGTTTTCGAGAGTCATTACGAATCGTCTCGTACGCAGACTTGACGACTTCCAGCCTCCCGAACAAGCCGGTTTCCGAAAGGGCTTTAGCACCATAGACCACATACATACCCTTCGGCAAGTTGTACAGAAGTCCGAAGAGTACAATTTGCCACTATGTCTGGCGTATGTGGACTATGAGAAAGCCTTTGATTCCGTCGAAATTTGGGCGGTGCTGCAGTCCCTTCAGCGGTGCCAAATTGACTGTCGGTATATCGAAGTGTTGAAGTGCTTGTACAGTAGGGCTACGATGGCTATCCGAGTACAGAACCAGAGTACGAAACCTATCCAATTGCAGAGAGGTGTAAGACAGGGTGACGTCATATCCCCGAAACTCTTCACCGCTGCATTGGAAGACGTTTTCAAGCTTCTGGACTGGAAAGGATACGGTATCAACATCAATGGCGAGTACATCACTCACCTTCGATTTGCCGACGATATAGTCCTTATGGCAGAATCGCTGGAGGGCCTAAGCACTATGCTCAATGACCTCAATAGTGTTTCCCAACGGATAGGTCTTAAGATGAACATGGACAAAACAAAGATTATGTTTAATGTCCATGTCACACCTATGCCGGTAGTTGTTGGGAGCACTAAGCTCGAAGTTGTTGACGAGTATGTTTACCTGGGACAAATAGTCCGACTAGGTAAGTCCAACTTCGACCGAGAGGTCAATCGACGGATTCAACTCGGCTGGGCAGCGTTCGGGAAGCTACGACACATCTTCTCGTCACACATACCTCAATACCTTAAAACGAAATTGTACAACCAGTGCGTGTTGCCAGTGATCACTTACGGAACTGAGACGTGGTCCTTCACTGCTGGCCGTATGAGGAAGCTCAAGGTCGCTCAGCGAGCTATGGAGAGGGCTATGCTCGGAGTTTCTCTGCGTGATAAACTTAGGAATGAGGATATCCGCAGTAGAACCAGAATAACCGACATAGCCCAACGAATTAGTAAGCTGAAGTGGCAGTGGGCCGGCCATATAGCTCGAAGAACCGACAACCGATGGGGAAGAAAGGTTCTCGAGTGGCAACCTCGTACCGGTAGGCGAAGTGTAGGGCGTCCCCCCACGAGATGGAGTGACGACCTGGTAAGACATGCAGGAAGTCGATGGATGCAGGTGGCTCAGGACCGTGCTTTGTGGCATTCTTTGGGGGAGGCCTATGTTCAGCAGTGGACTTGTGAAGGGCTGTAATGATGATGATGATGATAAAATAGTAAGAAATTTGTTTTTCGAATATTTAGTATTTATTTCTAAGCCTCTTTTTCTTATATTTATATAGATCTTTTTAAGCCTCTGCAAACAACCTATACAGTATCCACTCACAACGGCGGTTGACGCCGCGCCGTACTTCTCGGTGTATTTATTACTTTTCTCTATGCGCCGTATTAACTAACCGAGTGAGGCAGTATATTTACTAAAATGATTTCACACAAGGCTGCTCAAACACCTAAAATTTCAACATTTAATAGCCGAAAAACATTAATTATTAATAAACAAAAGAAAATTAAACTGCCATTTACATTCAATGGCTTCCCACGTGATAGATGAAGAGTTTTAAAAATATATTGAGTTGAACAATTGATATTTTCAAAAGGTATCGTGTTTACAAGCCTTGCGGACTTGATAAATCCACACCATAAGCCACTAAAACCAATTTTTTATGTAAAAATAGCAATAAATCGATTAAAAAAATATTAACAATTTCAACAATCATTTATCTTTCTGACAATGTGCTTTTTATATCATTTATATGTATAATGTGATTGCTAGACACGATTTCATGCGGCAAAAAGTTGGAATCTTGATTTTTAGGCGCTAGTAGAACATACCCATGCGCGTTGCGCTTACGGCATGCAATTTGATTTTCTGATATAAAACCTAAAATCATAACAGTTCCACGCCTACACCACAATATATTTCTTTTATAAAATATTTAATTCAAAAAATACATATGTACTGGAAATATTTTCGAATGAAATAGATAATAACGCCATTTCATGTGGGTTAGTGTGACAGATTGAGTTTAAAAAAGCAATTTTATGAATAAATTAGGAGACAAAGTATAAAACGAAACAAAGGTTTTATTAAAATATTTTATTTTAAGTTATAAAAAATGTTCAAATTGTTGCCTTCAGCATGAATGTAGGCGTAGAGCCTTTTAAAAAAAAAACCACTTCACTAATGTAATTTTTTTGATTTTTCAATAAAATACAGTAGGTTTTTGCATGATAGGGGTGTAATCTGCGACGTGAATTGATTGCGAGAATGCACAAAACCAATAACTGGTTGTCTTTTTTTCAAGCTGTTAATTATTTACGTTAGCAACAAAATGTCAGAACTATAAAAATTTTTAGGATGATCAGGATTTTTTTTGATTTTTTTTAGGATTGTCAAGACTTTTCAATTTTCCATCTGGTAACCCTATCCTCGATTAGATATCAAAATGCACATGCGCTCTCAACCCTGTGGACTTAGATGGAATGCAACCTGTACAATGCTTTATTATTCTCATCACTCACCATCACCACAAAACATTGCAAAGTAATGCTGCTATTTATACACTGCTATTCTCCGTGAGCGTGGTCTTTCTTCCTCGGAGCAGCTGACCTATTTGTGCGTTTTATTATACAACTGAATTGAAAAACGAACTTACAGTCTATCTGAGGGTAAGTGGCTACTGCAGTCTGTGCATACCGACAGCCAACTCCATTCCTGAGGACTGAGGTATAATTCCTAACAGTCAATAATTGGTATACTGGCTTTGGACTGGAACATAGCACTGCTCGCAGTGTTATTTGGCGTCAAAAAGAAGTAAGAGGTTGGTACCTACTGAAAAGAACAAGGCAGAATAGAAATCAGAACTTCTTTATTTTATAGGATAGAGCACAGAGTGCACCTGATGGTAAGTGGTTGCAGTGTGGGTAAACACCCATAAATGTAGCTGTTTATCCACACAGCTCAATCAATAAAGAATCAAAATACATATGCGTTGTCTATCCTCAGTAAAGAATCAAAATACGGCTGCGGCACTAGCGTAACATCCACACGATGAAAAGTGATACGTATTATAAAACTTTGAAATTTAAGATTAATGGGCCATCTTTTGAAGTAACTTGCCTAGTGTAGTACAGTTGTTTTTTTATGAAGAGTCAAAGTTAGGTAATCTTATTTTTTCAACGACGACTAAAACAAACTACGTTAATTTTAACTAAACTAGCAACCTGTTTTTGCTTGAATTGTGACTGCGATTAATAGGTCGTTTTTGAAAGACCACGTTAGTGAAAAAATCTGTGGAAAATTGAGAAATTGGTAGTCACAATACCTAATATTATGTTTTAGGTGTCGATTTTCCTCATTTTCATAAATTTGTCAATTATAACTGTAGGTACTTACTGAAATGGATATTTTTATTTTTCCCTGGGCTGGTATGATCGTCTTGCCTCGTGCCTGCTTGACGTTGAGTTTCGGGACACGTTTTATATAAGGAGACAAATTATACTGATTACATTCGAATCAATTCAGTGAGCCTTGTCGACGCTAGCTGTTACTCAACAATAATTCACGTAAAGTAATACTTAGTAAGATGAACCAAGAGATGTCAGAAAGTTTTTTTCTTTATATATACTTATAATAAATCTGTAGAGAAGTCAATTCTGTACATGAAATATTTTTCCAAAATAACTATGAGGGGGTGATTAGTGATCGATACTGATGCCAAAAATGCAAACAGTAAAATTTTTGTCTGCCTGTCTGTCTGTCTGTATGTTCGTTATAGAAAAAAAACTACTCAACGGATTTTAACGAAACTTGGTACAATCATTCCTCATACTCCTGGGCACGTTATAGTACCTTTCATCACGGTACGATCAATAGGAGCAGAGCAGTGAAGGTAAATGTTGAGGAAACTGGAGAAATTACTCCATTTTTTAAGCATCCGTCGCGTGTGCAGCCTTAATGGTTAAAGCTACACAGAGATCATGTATGACGGAAATGTTCTCCTTAAAATTATGTAAAAAATATCCCACGACAGCATATGTCTATCTTTTATGTACGATGTGCGAACGGCATGTACTATCCCGTGAGTCCGAAACCTACACTAAGAGGGAATTACGTCTCAGAGCTGACCGCGAACGGCATACATTATCTCACGAGTCCGAAACCTACACTGAGAGGGAATTACGTCTCACAGCTGATCGCGAACGTCATATTTTATCTCGAGAATCTGAAACTTTTACTCAATATGAAGATCGTTTGACAAATGATAGGGTGCACCATAATATGATAATATTATTCGATCTCTTGAAGATGAACATGAGCATGAACAACGACTAGAGTCGGGACGCGAATATTACAATTCTTTGAGACAAGAACGATTAATAAGTTTGTCTAATGAAAGATTAATAATTGAAAA
Source organism: Parnassius mnemosyne (assembly GCA_963668995.1). Classification (NCBI taxonomy): domain Eukaryota; kingdom Metazoa; phylum Arthropoda; class Insecta; order Lepidoptera; family Papilionidae; genus Parnassius; species Parnassius mnemosyne. The sequence continues at coordinate 7,469,969 of CAVLGL010000079.1, read as the reverse complement.
TATTCGGTCTCTTGAAACGGACGAACAGCGAGAGGCCCGTCTTATTGCAGACAGATTTCGACTTAGTCTTAATGACTTGATCTTGAACTTGAGTCTGATGTACACATAGAAGATCAATCTACAAATTCGGTGGCGTTGTCCGAAAAATATAAAAGTGGGTTTGCTTATAACCTCACAATTGATTACAGATCATCTTCTGTAATAAGCGATATGAACGTAGTATGTTCTTTTTGTAGTGCTTTAAAGTGGAGTAAGGGGTCAGCTGGTTTCTTTTGTTCTGGAAGTAAAATAAATTTGCCTTCGTTCGAAGATCCACCGGAACCTTTGAAGTCACTACTTTAGGGGGAACATGTGCGATCTAAACAGTTCTTAGACAATATTCGTACTTATGATAGTGCGTTTCAAATGACATCCTTTGGTGCTCAATAAATCTCAGAAGGTCCTCTCATGCCTACTTTTAAGATACAAGGTCAGGTTTACCATTTGATAGGATCTCTTTTGCCTGAAGACCAACCTAAGTTTCTTCAAATATATTTTGTATCCCACTACAAAGAACAGTCGAATATAAGAAATGAATATTTCCCGAATTTAAATACTGAACTTATTTCACAACTTCAGAACATGTTGCATCAGGTTAATTCGTATGTATGCAGTTTTAAATCGGCATTAGAAGCCCTTCCTCAAGATGGTGATAACAATTATAAAATTGTTATAAATGCCGAACTCAGCGACTGGCGTCCAACTCAGGAACACCCTGGGCGTTATAACGTTCCATCCACGAATTAAGTTGCTGTAGTATTGGTGAACCAGGAATGTGGTAGGCGTGATATCGTTATCCGTTCCAGAGACAATCGCTTGCAACGTATTTACGAAACTCATAGGGCTTACGACAGTTTGCAATATCTTATGATATACTCTCGAGGGGAAGATGGTTATAATTTCGCTTTATACCAAACTGATCCGCGTACAGGCGCACCTAATTATAATAAAAAGATGTAATACCTTCAATTTTATTGTTACCACTTGCAAGTGAGACGGAATAGATTTGTATACTTTCAACGTTTTTGTGGCTTATTCAATCAGTTTATTGTTGACATGTACGCAAAACTTGAAACCGAAAGATTAGTTTGTATACGATCTAATCAAAGGCCGCTGCGCGCTGAAGAATACGTGCACCTTCGCGACGCCATGCAGCAAGATAATGATACGGTAAATATGGGCCGTTTAGTTATTTTACCTCTTCTTTTACTAGTGGCCTACTCTACATGCACGAACGTACTCAAGATGCTTTTTGTTACGTAAGAAAATATGGACGTCCCGACTTATTCATTACTGTAACTACCAATCCCAAGTGGGATGAAATCACTCGGTAGCTTATTGAGGGTCAAGCACCGCATGACCGTCATGATATTATCGCAAGAGTTTTTCATTTAAAATTAAAATCAATAATAGATCTACTTACCAAAGATAACATTTTTGAAGATGTATTGTGTTATATGTATAGTGTTGAGTGACAAAAACGCGGCTTACCTCACGCACATATCCTGCTTTGGTTAAAAGATAAGGTTCGACCTAAGGGGGATGAGTCGCTCGCTTCCGTAGGCTTCGACCACCTAATCCTAGGCCCACCCTACACGTGTCCCCCGGGTGGTGTTAAACGAGCGACAAAGCCGAAACGACAGAATCGGCTCCTCGCCGTATGGTAGCGGCGTAAAATCTACCACCCCTTAGTTCGCACCATGAGCCAAGAAGAAAAAGAAATGGCCCCGAATTCCCGGCGCCCCTTTAATGGGGCAGGGGTGCGAAGAATCTCCGGGAGAAAAATCGGCGACGAGGTTCGCCACCCGTCACGTCCTGTCTCCCGGAGGGGGGCGAAAAGTGGATTGCGGAGGCCCGTCTGGCTACATTGAATGTATGTGGAGCAATGAATGATAAGATGGATAAATTATGCGAAATGATGAATGATAGAGGAATAGATGTGTTATATGTAAACGAGACGAAACGAAAGGGAAGAGATGTCACTGCACATGGCATGTATACCGCTTACTGGTCTGGAGTAGATGAGACCGAGCGGGCATGCCAGGGAGTCGGTGTCATCCTTTCAGAAAGAATGGGTCAATGTGTGAAAGAGTATGAATGTGTTAGCCCAAGGCTGCTGTGGATACGAATGAAAGTGGGCTTAAAGAAGTTGTTTGCGCTAGGGGTGTACGCCCCAGATATGTCTAAGCCCACTTATATCCGAGAGCAGTTTTGGGACATGGTAAGGCTGGTGTTGATGAAATGTAAGGAAAATGAAAATATTATTATGTTAGGAGATTTTAATGGAAGGGTGGGGGTGAAGAGGTCTGCTTATGAAAGGATATTAGTAACGTTTGGTGATGAAAGAATAAATGAGAATGGTGAAGACCTCCTCACCGTATGTGTGGAAAAGAATCTTTTTGTGGTGAACACTTTCTTTCGCCATAAGAGGATTCACATGTATACATGGGAAAGAGGGTATGATAGAAGCATGATAGATTTTATAATTGTGGATGAAAGAATGAGGAGCGCAGTGGTAGATACAAGGGTTTACCGGGGGTCCAACGTAGGGACGGATCATTACTTGGTCTTATGCCGAATTAGTGGTCTATTCAGACGTTGGCGGCATCGGACATCTGTGTCTACCACTGCGTTACAGCGTATAAGAATAGAGAGGTTACAAGATGAAGGTGTGAAAGAGAAGTATAAATGCAGACTGAGGGAAAATATAAGTGGGTTGAATGAATTATGTATGAATGATTTAGAATTGAAGAATGTATGGAATAATATTAAGAAAGTTTTGGTGGATGCAGCCACCGAAGTATGTGGTGTAAGTAAGAGAACGAATGAAAGGAAAAGTAATACGTTGTGGTGGGATGATGAGGTACGGATGGAAGTTGAAGCAAAGAAGAGAGCATGGCTAGATTTACTAGCAACTAAAGCTGGTAATTCTGGCGGTATGAATGATGAGATTGAAAGAAAAAAGGCAGACTTTAGACGTATAAATAAAAGAGTAAGATAAGTTGTTGAAAGGAAAAAGCAAGAAAGGATAGATAAAAATGATAGAAGGATATATGATAACTTCCAGGAAAATATTAAAATGTTCTGGAAGCTCTTAAGAACTGCCAGGGGAAATTCAAAACAGCCTAGAATGAATGCTATACGAGACGAGAATGGCTGCATGCTGAGTGATGAAGTTTCGAATTTAAAGAGATAGAAGGAATGCTTTGAAAGCGTGTTTAAGAGTGAAGAGTCATTTGAAATAAGTGAAATAGAAATTCCGGAAGAAGTGGAGAGAGGTAGGGAGATAAGTGTAGATGAAAACTTAAAAGAACGCAATTCCCAGTATCATTGTGTTATGCAATGACAATTAATAAGGCTTAAGGGCAGACTTTTCGTGTTGCTGGAGTAGATCTCGGTGTCAGTTGTTTCTCGCATGGTCAGTTGCACGTCGCTCTTTCCCGGGTTAGCAGTGCTAGAAATCTTTATGTTCACGTGCCGGATGGGTCAACTTTCAACATAATTTACCCGGAAGCTTTACGCTGAAGTATTTTTGTTCTATAAGTACTTAAGCCTCATGTGAACGTGATCTAAACAATATTACCAATATATTAACTTAATAACATACAAGGATTTACACTCCATCCAAAGCCCAGCGACACTATAACATATATAGGAATGACATCTTAGCAAAAGTTGTTTAGTCTGATGGGCATTTCCTGTTGACTTACAAAATTGAAAGATCTAGAACGTCTCGAATCGTCTCGCGAATCACGTTGTTTTCCCGTCCCCGGGCTCTTAGAATTCAACATCAGACGTTTGAGATCTTCAATTTTGACGACCCCATTGTCGCTGGCATAAGCAACAGGATCCGCGTACGAAGTCGGGGGCAGAAGCTAGTTTGATCTAATAAATCGATTAAGAATATTTTAATTTAGTATATCAAAAGCGTATTTAATATTAGAATACGTTTTCTTTTAATACGTCAATCCGCTTTTTTGTTTTCAGCCACTAACACAATTTAAAAAAAAATAAACCCCACGAATTCAGAATAAAATCATCGTCTCTTCCACTTAAAACAGCTTCATTGCATGAAACATTTGCAGAGCCTAGCAATGTAAGTGAGTAAATCGACCGCGTAAAGTGTTTCACGAGACTGAGCCTACAAAGATAAAACAATGCTTACAAAGCAATAGTAACGCTACGTCAGAGACATGTAAGTTGATGGAAATGGAGGGAAGCTATGGAAAGCTATATGAAACATCAACCTTGTGTTTCGCCTAATGTAGCGTCAAAAGTGTGTAGTTTTTATTTGATATTTTCGAGCATGGTTAAAATTAATGTCTTTATAAAATGTTAGTAATTTTATATGGTTTACGAGTAGCGTATGTTTTTTTTTTAGTAGTATATGGAAAAGTGACCTTAAATCTAGATTGTTTGATCATAAAGGTCCCATAATATATGTAATATATAAATTTAGCAGAATTTTATTAATTATATTACGAAAACGAGAAAGCGGCCCGCCGGGAAGGAAGTGGCTGCTGCAGGCATGGATGGATAAACAATTGAAATTCTCCGTTGTTATACCATTGTATAAAAAAAGTGATAGAAATAACATTAATAACTATTGACCAATTACATTAATATCAATACTATCAAAACTTTATGAGAAGGTTATCCAAAAAAGACTCTTAGATTTTTTTATAAGTTTAACATATTAAAACCAGAGCAGCATGATTTTTTAAAAAGGTCTACAACACTTGCTATTTTTCCCAAATAAAAATTGTAACAGAATGTATAAACAGAAAAATACCAATTTCGGCAGTGTATTTTGCTATGAGGAAAGCATTTGATAGTGTTAGTCATGATATTCTGTTAAAAAAAAGAGGGCCAGCTTACTCTTGGATACATAGCTATCTAAAAGATAGAAAAAAATGTATCAAAATATAAGAAAAGGATAAAAAACGACACGAAATTTTAAAATTTAAATATTCGTACTTACAAAATGATCACGGAGTGACGCAAAAGAGTGTTTTGGGTTTTTCACGTTTTAAATTTACATTAATGATCTACCAAATTACATTAAATATAAGACAATATTATTTGCAGACGACATTTCTATATTAATACCAAAAAAAATTTGTTCTAGTTGTAATAAAGTATATGAAAATGAAATAAATAATACAATTAAAATGTTGTTGAATGGATAAACAACAATAATCTAAGTATAAATCTATCTACAACTAAATTTATTCGATTCTACAACGTTAAATGTAAACCGCAATTACTTGACATTTAGTATAATGCTGAAAAAATTACTGCCACTGAATGTACCACAATTTTAGTTTAGACAAACATTGTAATTGGAAAGATCACGTAAATAAAGTTTGTTCCAAAATATTTATATTTTTTTACGAAGGCTAGCTTCAATCTCGTCAAGAAATAATTCTCTTATATCATGCATATGTCGTTGCTGTATTAAGACATGGTCTTATATTATGAGGAAACTAACAGACGTTAACCGTGCATTTGTAGCGCAAAAACGCTGTATACGAGAAATTTATGGCGTCAGGCCACTCGTTTCTTGCAAACCACTATTTAAAGAATTAGATGTTCTTACTCTGTCATCCATGTACATTTTTGAACTTTCAATATTCGTTAAAGGTATTCTCATATTTTTACTAAATTAAAATCTCTTGTCTTCGTTAAAAACAAGTCTGTACTCAAAAAATTGTTATGTGATGGCTGTTCAAGTGTTAAACAAAATCCCAAATGAAATAAGGCAATTATATTATAATCGATTTAGACGTAATTTATTAAAGTGGCTTTTGGAAAAACAATTTTATTCGGTAAATGAAGTGCTAAAAATAAAACAACGTTTCTAGTGACTGCTAAACACTGTTTCTTCTTTGATATTAAAATTGTAAACTGAAGGACGTTTAATTTTACTTAAATATTGTATTTTCTAAACATAAGTTTTCATATACCGAAATTGGTGAAATATGAGATATCTTATTATTTTATACGTACATCTTTGTACCATACTTAACGTTCTTTTATTTGGTGTATAACACTTGTGTTTTATTGTCTTTGGAATTGAGTAATGCCGTTTTGAAAATATTTGATTCAATCGTGCAGTGTTAGTGGGGACAAAAATAATTATTGTTAGTAGTAATTTTATTATGTAAAGCATAAGACTAAATAGGTAGGAATTTTAGTTATATATTTAAGATTACAAATAGCATAAAACATTTTTTCCAAGCTCCTTTATATGTCCTAAAAATATTTTTATATCAATATTAACCATTTTTCATTATGTATATTTTTTAGCCAAAAATATAATGATTTGAGATTATAAAACGGATTCGAATTTAGATCAAATATAACACAGCATTATCAGAGAACCGTTTTATTTTTAAATCACATAAATCGTTTTCGTAGATTATAAGTTGTCGTCTTTATGTAAGTGTCGGTAAATATTTGCCCACGACGCCATGACACCGTGCAAGCTTACGGGTATAGCGCAAGACAGCTGTCAATCGAGTATAAGGGTTAAATTGCCTCATAGTGTAGATATTTGCTATAGTTGCTACGCCTGGCAGGCGGATTGGCACCTGTAGTTTTATTATTTTTAGGTGATATAAGGGAGACGCCCTTCTCACTGTTTGTTTACCTCCGTCGCCTCTTACTTCCACTTCCAAGGGACTTCCACGAGATGATGTAAGGTAGTGACTATTTTTACACCGCTACTACCCTATAGAGGCATAATTCCCTTCCCAAGTCCTCCACTGAATATATGCGTCCCCCAAGGAAAGCCACAAACGCACGGTCTTCTTGCATGTTTTACCAGGTCGTCACTTCATTAAGTAGTGGACCGCCCGATACAGCTTACCGGTATGAGCTGCTTTCTAGAATATTTTGATGATCACAATGAGTGTCAATTGGTTCAAATAAGCAATTTAGAATCACTCGTTATTTGACTAAATTATTGAAACTTTCAAACCAATTCTTTTCCTTAATGATTTCTTATATTTACTCAAATACTGAACGTGGACTTAAACATGTTTTACGAATTTTATCGTGTTTAATTAAACTTTTTTCTTAATTGCCTGTAACGGTGAGAATTAAAAAAGTATAAATTAAACGCGATAAAATCCGCAAAATTATTTTAATTCTATTCTTTTCTAAATAATTTAGTAAAAATCCTACAAAATCATATATTACAGTTCTTAGAAAAATGTGGCACATCCTTATACTGAATAATAAATGAGTGTTTACTGTCAAGAAAAGGCCGTGGGTGTATTATTTCATAGCGATGAAATAAATAATATATTGAAACATATTTTTTGCTTCTGGACAGTACGATTATTTTAGTGACATTTCTTGCTGTAATAGTTGGTAGTGAATAAGTTAAATACAACTATATATCTATTCATATTGATGTTTATCTTTGTAATATCGAAAAAAACTGCCTTTTATTGGGCTCAAGGGTTATTTGCACGGTATTAAGGCAATTAGACGTACAAAAATTTACAATTTGTTAAATTTTTGTCCGTCTATCTGTCCGGGCTAATCTTTGGAATTGCTAAACCGAGTGTGATGAAACATCACGAACATATAAAGAGCAATTCCAGGGGTGACCTAAGCTATGTTTTATCCGTAAATATAAGAGTTTTTTTTTAAATTTAAAATGCATAGTCATTGATGATTATTTTAAATAATATAAATGATATCACATTATTTTTAATCAAATTCAGGCGCCGAGACGGGTCGCTGGTTATAAATAGTAAATTAAGTAATAATAAAACTTCAATAACGTATAGAAAAATTAAATTTACAGCCTTTTCGTCCCACGGCTGGGATTGTATCCTCCTATTTATGATATAATTCTAAATCAATTAGTCCGCTACGCTCCTATACTGCGTGTTTGTGGACATACTACTAGGTTGATCAAAAGGGTTTTGAAAACGCAATTAGACTCTAGGATAAGCATAGGTAAATTGTATTTATTTTTCAATATAGTTAATTCTCTTGTAAAAAAGCCAAAATAACTCGAAAAATTCTCTACAGCACACACCTTGTCGTCGCCGTCGAATTTTATACTCGTATCACAAAATTACTTTTTCACTTGATAAAAAAGGTTAAAATCACTCTGAACTTATTTCTGACAAGTTTTTACGTGGTAGAGTCATGCTGCAGCTATATTACTGGTATAGTTGTAGCACGAATGGGTCGGCTCGACCGGGGAAGTACCACGCTCTCACAGAATATCAGCGTGAAATAGCAGCTTAACGCTGCTGTGTTTCGTATGGTGAGTGTAGAGAACCAGATACCCTCTTTACTGGAAAAGAGGCATCCCATCTTAGTCCTCACGGATGACAAAGCATATGCATTTTGATTCGTAATCGAGGATAGATGTAGATGTCTATGGGCCACAGCAACCACTTACCATCAGGTAGACTGTGTGCTCTTATGTCACCCTTATCCTATAAAAAAATATAGTGGGTGCTGCATCAACTGAAACTCATTGGTACGGATGGCAGCACACAACATTGAGACACACTTGAGAACGCAGTTTTTCTCAACTTTTATTCTATAATTCTTCGCGTATTTTTTTTTTGCTTAATATTAAAGCTTTTAGAAAAATTTTACTTCGCAAATATCCGCGTTATAAAATAAAATGATGTGTCTTACCTAGTATGAAGAGCGGTTAGCCACCGTGGAGTCTATATCACCTGAGGATGCCTCGTGTAGAGGCGAAACACGTGTCGTATTATCGTAAGTGTTGTGTCTTGCCTAGTGTAGTGGTGTTGGGAGTAGCGGTGCTGGGATTAGTGGTGACGGGGATAGTGCACGCAATTGAGGGAGGGCGGGAGGTTCTCTTCATACTAGGTAAGACACATCATTTTATTTTATAACGCGGATATTTGCGAAGTAAAATTTTTCTAAAAGCTTTTATATAATGGATTTCCGCAAAGTAACGCCTGATTCTATTAATTAGTTTTGGTTAATGATTAATGACAATCTATAGTAATTGTCTCTCCCATACTTAAATAATAGATCATTATTATATCTTTCGCATCTCAGAAAACAGAGTTCATTATTTTTCCAGCGGACGCAGACACCTCGAATCTTTTAGCTGACGGGGAAGACGATCTTTTCCACTCTTTGCTTTGGTTTTTCATCAACAGGTCAGAGGGGTTTCATGTTTCATTTACGGATACTAAACGAGCGTAAAAAGAATCTGGGTCTTTTTAAATTATTGCTAAATTTAGCTTTGAAATGTTAAATCTTACTTTCTTTTGGGCGTCTATTAACGTTGCAGTAACCCAGAGCACGTCCGTCTTTTTGAAATTTAAAGTATGAATTAAAATAAAATAAAATTTTCCAAACCAATACTTTAGAATTTTAGCTAAATAACAGATGGTTTCACTTTGATCTACTTTAAAAATTATCTCGATTTTTTAACGTTTTCTTGCGTAGCGTCCGTTGTTGGCCGCCCGGAGCAATTGTCGTAATTGCAGGCGGTTCTGCTACGTTTAAAGCACACCAGTCAGTGCACCAGTATGCCACTAGAATAAGACGGAGCATTGTTTGCCAAAGTATAATGCAGTTTTTCAAAAATACTTTATGTGGGGAAATCTTATAGACAGAAATATTTAATAACGGCATGAAGTTCGAGTTTCTTCATTTCGCATACGAATTGACAAACCGAAAAATGTGAAGTTTGTAAAAAATGGGGGTATAATTTTTAATTTAGTTAATCAGGCCTTGGTTGCTTACGGATTTAAGATTTAAATAATTTAAAATTAAAAATTTTGTACAGCCGACTTCAATATAAGTTATTTAAGAATAACTTAAAAACTATTGGTCTGACCTTGATCAAATTCATATGGGACCACACGAGAAGTACCAGCTTTCAAATAAAAAAAGAATCATCGAAATCGGTTCACCCAGAAAAAAGTTCTGAGGTAACACACATAAAAAAAAACGAAAAAAAAAAACATACAGTCGAATTGAGTACCGGCTCCTTTTTGGAAGTCGGCAGAAAAATAGAACTCATTTCCATAACTCATTAATAAGTGTCCTATTCTGAAAACTTATTGATCAAGCTAGTATCTCCTAGAAGTACTTCATTCCTCAGACAGATATGCATGTCCGTTTCCACGACGCTTCCATTTACCGTAAAGCAAGTAGGAAACCAGTATTAAAATGACAATTAACAGCAATGGTCAACTCGGATAGCTGACCTATGAATTTTAAAACAATCTAGATCTCGGCATTATGCAAATTGCTACAAGTGTGGCAAGTTTGACGATGTCCAATATTTACAATAAGAAGTGTGTAAGAAATAAATGAAAGAAAAAAAATGTGGGATGCATTTTCTTTTACAACCACGTTCTGATGCAGCTAAAGCTATTTTTGACATAATAAAGTACCTATCAATGAATGTCGTCCTCTGAATCTATAACGTCGTTTTTGTTTGGTGATATAGTATGAAGGCACATACTTAAAATCAAGCTATCCAAAAAATCAGCGGCAGTCTAACTGCTGTAAAACCCTATATGAAATGAAGAGAGTTTTTTGATATTCAGTCTGTAACTAATTGTATTATGATATTAAATTTAAAAACTGATCGAGAAACTGATCAAGTATAATTATTACATAAATCATAAAAACAACAGTAACGTAAAATTGAACATAATATGGATTGTGTAAGAAGTTAGAGAAAGAGGGAGTCATTAATGCTTAAGTATCACATAAATAAGTAACATGACATGTACAAAGAAATGCACTCAGAACTTCTTTGCATGCTAGCACAACCACGATCTGATGCAGCTAAAGCTATTTGTGCCATGATTTCAATGAATCTCTCTGAATCTATAATGTAATTTTCGTTTGGCGATATGAGTATAGTATGAGAGCATAAGTGGGTCGACATACCCTTCTGGGTTCAAAGTTAAAAAATCTGACCTGAGCAGTCCAGAAGTCTATCTATTGTAAAACCCTATACGAAATGAAAATAATAAATGAAGGAGATTTGTGATATAAAGTTTGTAACTAATTGTGTTATAAGTTTAAAAAAATTAAATATAGTCTAATCATTCAATATATCGGAAGAACTATAATATCGGAAAACTTTATGAAGTTCGTTGTCTTCGGTTATATAACATCCCTAATTGGAAGCAATCTAAAAGGCTTCGCTTACAATTTTTGATACAATCTAGAAAATTAATAGAATGAAACCCTATTAACTTAAACTGAAATGTAAGTCCAACTTCGGTCGAGAGATCAATCTGCGGATCTTATTCGGCAGGGTAATGTTTGGAATTAAGCTATAGTATAAAATGACGCAATTGTTAGAATGTATTTAAAAATATGCTAAATATACCTTTTCACCATTGTATCATGTTTAACATTTTTATATGGATTTCATACAAAAAAGCAAATTCATGGCTGAAGAATAAAGACACAAATCGTGTATATATGAATATATCATATTTATGGAAAAATAGACAGAGTTTCAGCGTTCGATGTAAATTTCATAACCCATCAACCCGAGTTCGATACCGCCGGCACCAAGAAAATTCATAAATGCAATTTTATGTACTAATTTACCACAGGCCAGCAGGGAAAGAAAACATTGTGAGAAAGTTAGTATCTCTGAGAAATAAAAAAGGTTTCAAAGACATGTGCAGTCTACTAATAAGCACTGAGGCTGCGCGGCGGATACTTACTTCTCCTAGAAACCTCACAGAATTGAGAGTTCTGGGCCCATGAGTAAGACGTATAAATACTTTACATTAGCTTTTAGTCTTTACTTTTAAGAAGTAAGAAATAAATATGTAAATTATTTTTTTTGTGAATATATTATGAAGTGGAATTAGATAAGAATACTATTGTCTTATTTGCGAAATATACGTAAAATAATTTATATTACATTAAATTTAAATTATATTTGTGTGAAGCTTATTAAATATTAAAAACTCATTTGATATAATTTAAACTGCATCTACTACAGCAACGGGCATTCTGCACTAGTCTACAGCAAAGGCAAACAGGACTATTTAACCAACTTGAATAAGATGGAGGTATACTCAATTCAACTCTATGTTTTTTTATGTGTGTAACCTCATTACTTCATTCTAGGTGAACCCATTGAGATGATTCTGTTTTTGTTTAAAAGCTGGTGCTTCTCATGTGGTCCGTGGTTGATAGAAGTTTGACCAGTAGTTTTTGAGTTATCCTTAATAATTTATATTGAAGTCGGTTGTGCAATATATTTAATTTTACCACTTGTTTGACTTATAACAACAATGTTCGTTAAGTACGGAGTATGGCGCAAAACTTTATAATTTTCTGAAAGTTGCCTTACTGGTATTACAAAGGGAAGTCTAGAGCGTTTGCAAAAGAGTAAAATGAAATTTATCACTGCATAACTGCAGTTATTTGTAAATTTCAAGTTAAAATACTCATAACAGTACTTAGGAAATGAAATAGTTAAGATAATGTTGAAGTATACCGTGCCGTGTGGTAAAATGATTCGCCGCATAGTGATAGTGTTAGATAGTCCACTACCCATCAGCAGCTTGTTATCAGGAACGGCAACAGTTTCTTCATGATAAAAACTCAATATATTAAAACTGTGGCAAATATGCTAGTCATGTTCAGTCGTTATAATAACGATGATGATGATAATGATGAATAACACCCTCCCTATCGCCGAAGGAAAACTTCGGGCAATCACAAACAAATTCGCATATTATGCATATGCACACAAATACATTTACGCAACACACACAAACACGCACGCGCCCGCCCACATGCATACGCACGTTCACACACATACACACACACACACACACACACACACACACACACACCATGCGCGCGCGCACACGCGTTCACGCACATACACACGCACGCACGCTCGTACGCACGCACGCTCGCACGTACTCACGTATACACGTACACATTTATGTATAAATATATATTCATTTAAGAACCAAGGTAATTACAATAAAAAATAAATAAATTTGCTGACTACGCTACGCACACGTATTACTCGTTATTTTGGTCACCATCACTCTAACTAAAACATATTGCTCTTTGTAACTGTATGTTGTTATGAAATCGCTTATTTTTGTCTTTAGGCGGTTTTGAAGGGTTTGTCATTGTCTGCAAAATTTAATAGGTGATACGTGGGGCTATAAGTTGGAGAAAACCTAGTTTAATATATTGAGAGCCGTGGTGTCAGAGGCTTGGAGCACGTTTTAAAGTTCATTGTACATAAGCTGCATATGTTTGATCACCGTTTGAATTCATAATCGTCATTACAGCCTATCTGCTGCTGCTTTCACCAAGGAATGCCACAAAGAACGGTCCTGTGCTAAGTGGAATCCTGAGGTATCTGACGTCTTCTTGTATCTTTTACCAGGTCGTGACTGTATCAGTAAGGGGCTGCTTTAAACTTCCCCATAAATGCAATATTAATTACAAATTTAACAAGTGCTTGATGATAAAGGAAATGTAGAGAAGAAACCTGCGTGTCCGTGTGCAAATAAGCTTGAGTTGTTGTGAGCTTTTGTCCAGCCATGGATTTTATCTAGACTGTCATTGCAACTATTAATTTTTTATGACATATATATCTGGCCCATTAACTGCCTGAAACGCGGCTTCTAATAAAGTTTTAAGTGTTTACTACTCTGGGCATTACCATTAATATTTTAGGCGTTGTAAGCTAACTCCCATTAAAGAGCTTAAAACTTTTTACGTTATGAACATTATGGTTTGTGAATTTGTGTCACATGCTCAAAATTTGTAATTATTGTAAATATTTTGTGTCATAATAAAACTTAACTAGTGGTGGTCCGGTGGTAGAAATTAGATCATAATTAAATTTTTTTAAATTTCTGTTACATTATGCAGGTTATATTTTACAGGCTATATTATATTAAACAGGTTGTAAGTTACATTCAAATGCACATTATTATATTAAACACAACTATCGAATATATACAAAACAAGTATAAAATAAACCTTTTTCTACCATCACTCCCCAGATTATTGAAAAATGAAATTTTGAAATCATACAAAGTTCAGTGCATTCGGTCAGTAATTATTTGTTGCCAACATTTTAAATTATTTAGCGAAAATCTATACTCAGTGCTGCAGTATTTGACTACAGATTACACAGATTATTCTGTATTTGACATTGGTAGTATGAACGTACCAATGAATGTTTTAATTTATTTTATTTAATGTACACATATGATTATAAACGTAAAAGCTTTTGAGGATGTACGGATGTTCTTTACTCTTTCACGCTAAAACTACTAAACAGATTTTAATGAATCTTTACAATTATATAGCTCATAAATCACACTAACACGTAAGCTATTATTATATATACATAAATATAATGTAAGTCGTAAAAAAACACGACGTCTGTCTGAACAGGCATCACACAAAAATCTTATCTAATACATCCCACTGCTGGGCACAGGCGTCCTCTGATTTCTGAGAACGTTTTAAGGCAAGGAGGTGTCCGCCGCGTTGCACCAATTAGTGTTGGCGGACTGACGTGTCTTCGAAATCTTTTTATTATTTTTTAGACATTCAGATTTCATCTAGATGTTTCCTTTTCCCATCGAGCATGGCGTAAGTGTAATGGCACGTGGACATCTCGCTTATTCCTGTATGTTATGTCATCTCGCGTACCGGCGTTCACTGATAATGTCTCTTGGTTCTCATCAGTTAGGCTTGTGCGTCGTTCGCGCGCCGAGATAAGTGTTGAATTATTTTAATTTTTCATTATCTGTTAACACTAGCAAGACGGGAAAAATAGCTAACCTACAAAGGCGGCCAAGGGACATTAGACCCATCGGTATTACCTAGTCTATAATTATGCATATTTGTGTTGTAAAATTGTAGAAATAGTAGATAACATTCATTGTTACAAAGGCAAATGAAATAGTTTTGGTTTCTAGTGTTAATATAGGTTTAATAAAAAAGTTATTTACAGTTAATATCTCTAATAGTGAATATCTCAATAACATAAATGTGGTAAAAGTTATCTTGTTTACATTGCCTTGCATAGAGGGGTGGCCACAGGAAAATAAACTAAGACAATTTAAATTTAATGATGCATAACTTGACATGTAACAAAAATTTTTAATTGTAAGAATAAAAATGATAAATTTCATTTGATTGATATTAATAATTTAACTAAGAAGTTTTTGACATAAGATAGGTAATTCCTATCAAAGTATAGTTTAAGACTGGTAGCAAATCTTATTATTTATATTTTATCTCAGCTAATGGCTACCTTGACACCTGCTTCTTTTGAGCAACAAAATAATTTTACATTTGATTTGGAACCAGTTCCAAGTAGTTTAAATTAGATAATAAGACAATAGAGGTAATCTCAATTTAAATAGCTTAGAATGCAACTTACCAATATATCATTATGCAATTTCACAAAACAACAATAATAGAAACTGTATCAACCTGGTGCATCAAAATATACGAGGTATGTTAGGCAAAGAATTAGAAATTGATTTATTTTTAAATAGTAACAGTATACATATTTTATGTATTACTGAACATTGATTGGAAGATTACAACTCCATATTCAATTTCAGTAATCACCAGGTGGTCAGTTCGTTCAATAGAGATACTAAATTACGTGGTGGCTCTTTAATATTAGTTAATAAATCCTTATCATGTAAAGAACGTCAAGACATTGTGAGCCTCTATGTTGAGCGTACTGTAGAAATGGCATGTGTTGAGCTTGAGCACCTTATTTGTTGTCAGTGTTTACAGACCCCCATGTTCAAGTTATGGTAGTTTTGAAAAAATTATGGAAGAAGATTTAGTTAAGCTTACTAAACAGAATAAATCTCTTGTAGTGTGTGGAGACTTTAATATCAATCTCCTGGAAACTTCTTCCATCAGTATCAAATTTTGCTCTTTTTTCAAATCCTATAATCTTGATAATTTATTCTTTGAAGCTAAAAGTATTGCAGGGTATAGTGCAACTTGTATTGATAATATTTTACAGGTGTTGTACCAATCAACAAATCAATTATTAAAAAACTTAGTTCAGATCACTGTGGACAACTGGTTTCGTTACCTTATATGCACAAAAAATAGGTAATTGAAAAAATTGTGTTTGTTCCTATAAATGCAAAACGCCTGGAGAGATTTAGAAGTAATATTGTAAAGAACCTTCCATCGCATTCTTATAAGAACAATGCTGACTATTTATATGGAGAATTATTTACCCTTATAAACAATGAATTTAATAAAACATTTACTTCTAAAACATTCTCCAGAAACAGTCGCAAGGCATTTAATGAGTAGGCGACAGTATGAATTCATAAAAGCAGACGAAGGTTATATGATCTTTACCATGAAAGATCATCTAATCTTTCCGATGCTTTTAAAGAATATGTATAAATTATTCTAAAATGTTTAAAAAACTTTGCTCCACAGCCAAATCATTACATATTAGTAACAAAATTAAGACGGCTAAGAATAAAATTAAAATGACGTAGAGTATAATTAACAGTGAAACCGGTAAAGATAAAGCTTGTAACTCAAACTATCAATTAAAAATTAATAATGAACTGAATAAATCAAATCAGGAAGTTGCAGCGGTGTTTGAGAAATATTTCACTGATGTTCCTATCTTGACAACAGAGTCATTGAATACTTCTCCAACTGTCGCCGAGTCATTACTTAAACAGAATATAATACCTGTTTAAAAGAATCTAGATTTAAAAAAGTATTACCACATAATATTGTAAAATACTTCAAAACCATTGATGTAAAGAAAACCGCAGATTTGTGGGGGATTTTCATTACAGTGATTGCGTCTATAATAGATTTAATTGCACCTCATCTTGCTATTATTTTTAATACTTGTATCGCTTCTGGTGTGTTTCCTGATTTTATGAAGTATAGTAAAGTAATACCTTTATTTAAATCTAGTAGTACATTGGAGCCCGCTAATTATAGACTTATTTCTGTACTACCAACTCTCAGTAAAATTTTTGAAAAAATAATTTTGGATCAATTGTTAATTTTTTTTTTTACAAATTAACTACTTCATAAAAACCAATTTGGTTTTACAAAGGGTCGCTCGATGTCTGACACCCGTGTTGAGCTTATGAAATATATTTTTAATGCCTGGGAGAATTCACAAGATGCCTTAGGTATTTTCTGTGACCTTTCCAAGGCTTTCAATTGTGTTCATCATGAGAAATTAATCAGGAAACTACAACATTACGATGTAAAAAATTTGGCGTTTAGACTTATTACTTCATATTTAATTAACTTACTTACTTACTTACTTATCTTCACGCACAATCCCTGACGGGGTAGCCAGAGAGAACAGATCGCCAAGTGTCACGATCCTTACATACCTCTTTCGCTTCTTTCAGATTCATTATCTTCTTCATACATGCACGTCTAGGTATCCGAGTACTCTTGACCCTACCCTCTTCGAGCAATTTGCTCACATGGTCTTCGAAAGTTAGTCTCGGTCTACCTCGACACCTTTTAATATTAACTTTCGCGCTATATATTTTCTTCACCATTCGGTCTTCACTCATTCGCTCAACGTGCCCAAACCACCGAAGCACGTCCTTATCAATTTTTGTGATAAGGTCATCTTTCAAACCTGCCATATTGCGAATCTCTTCGTTTCGCTTTCGGTCGGCCATGGTAACGCCGCATATTTTACGAAGAAATCGCATCTCCACTGCATTCAACTTGCTTTTATGCTTCTTCTGGCATACCCAGGTTTCGCTGCCATATAACAAAGTCGGTACCAACACTGCTTTATGTATTGCAAGGCGTGCACTCTTCACTACGCCTTGCCTTTTGACTAACGCAGTCAGGGCACCATTGACTTTGTTCCCGGCAGCGACACGCCTGTCCACATCTAAATCACATCTTCCATCCCGGCTAAAAGCACTCCCCAAGTATACAATTTCATTTACTTGTTCTAGACATTCCTGATTTACCCATATTTCACACTTCGTTCTCTCTTCGTCCCTTTCAAATACCAGAACCTTAGTTTTATTAGCGTTCAAACGGAGACCTTTAATTTCACATTCCTCTTTCATACACGTGACTAATGCCTGCAGTTCTGCCTCTGATGGTGCAATAAGCACTGCATCATCAGCATACAGCAGACAATTTACTTTAATGTCACCCAATTTCACACCCAAACAGCTATCTTTCAGCTTTTGTAAACAGCTGTCGAGATACAGTATGAACAGCCAGGAAGACATGACACAACCCTGTTTTACGCCCGTTTGGACGCTAAACATGGGTGACAGGTCATGCCCTACCCGCACACAGGCTTTACAGTCACAGTAAAGAGACTGCACAGTCCTTAGCAACCGGCCATCCACACCATACCCCGGCAACAGTTCCCACATTTTCTTCCTTACAACCTTATCGAATGATTTCTCAAGATCCACAAAAGCACAGAAAATCTTCTGGTTAGCAGCCAGAAGCTTTTCCGTGGTCATGCGGAGAGAAAACATTTGATCCGTGCATCCTCTTCCAGGTCTAAATCCGCATTGTGCCTCCCATAGAAATCTTTCCGATTTCTCTTCATCCTACGTGTCAAAATCTTCGAGTAAACTTTACTTGCTAAACCGGTCAAGCTGATCGCCCGATAGCACCCGCAGTCAAAATGTGAACCTTTACCTTTATATAAAGGCACAATGACTGCGGATCGCCAATCATCCGGGACATCCCCCGTCCGCCAGCACAAATTGCACAGCAGATGAAAGCTGTCCCAGACGCGAGGCCCACCATACTTGACCATTTCAGCAGTAACTCTGTCTAGTCCCGCAGCCTTACCACATTTCAAACTTCGAATCGCACGTTCAATCTCTTTCATACTGATGACCTCAGTGTCATCGAGGTCCGGGTCTGGCGTAACAGTCACGGCGTCATCCCCGGATCCCTCACTAAGATCATCACACGCATTTCTCTATAGAATTCGCTCCATCGCTGCATGACGTCCGATTTTTCTGAGAGGACGTCATTAGTTCTCGAAAGTACTTTGTTCATTCTTAAGGCCGTCGCACCACTTCGGGTCCTTCCAACCTGTTTCCAGAAGAGTTTGGAGTTCTCCTTAAAGTTGTGCGACAACCTTTCGTCCGCTTCCATTCTACACCTTTCACGCACTTCCTCAATCAATGCTTTCGCGTGAACTTTCTGCAGCCTATATCTTTCTTTCATCTTCTCTCCCATATCCTTATCATTACTAGAGGCCAAGTAGTCTAACCATGCTTTCTTCTTCTTCTTTACAGCTTCTTTCACTTCATCATTCCACCATGCATCTCTTCTTTTACTACTGCCTCTTTTTATTGTTCCACACACTTCTTCCGCTGCACTTACCATTCCATCCCTAAGGTTCTGCCATGTTCTTTCTACACATTTGTTTCTGCCATCGATGGTGTCAAGCTTTTCGGCTACCCTCGCATGATATTTGTCCCTAGTATCCGCTTCCTGAAGCTTCCAGCTTCGGATGCGACAGACCGACTGTGGTTCTGTCACTGTCGTCCGGTAGCGCCAACCCGCGAACAGACCCCTAAATCTAGTAATCACTAGATAGTGATCCGTTCCCAGGTCAGCACCCCTGAACACTCGCGTATCCATAACCTGTTTTCGCAGTCGGTCATCCACCAGGAACAAATCAAATTTTAATTAACAGAACTCAAAAATTCGTAATCAATGGTAAAGCTTCCTCCGGATCGTTAGTATTAATGGGCGTTCCTCAGGGCTCGATTCTTGGCCCATTCCTGTTCTTAATCTATATTAATGACTTACCTTATTTTGTAGGGGACAATCACGATATAGTATTATTTGCTGACGATAACTCTTTAATTTTCAAACTCAAACGGCAGTCAATTAATTATAACGATGTAAATAATGCTCTATCGAAATTAGTACATTAGTTTAACGCCAACAATTTGCTCTTAGACGGCAATAAGACAACATGTGTTAAATTTACAATACCCAATGTAAACATTCGAAAACCAATGTGCTCTTAAATGGGGAGAAGTTGAGTCTTGTGGATACCACTGTCTTTCTTGGTATTACTATTGACGCGAAACTTCAATGCGGTCCCATATATCCAAATTAGCAAGCAGACTTAGTTCTGCAGCATATGCTGTAAGAAAGATTAGAAGCCTCACAGATGTTGAGACAGCTAGGTTAGTGTATTTTAGTTACTTTCATAGCGTAATGTCTTATGGAATTTATCTATGGGGTAATGCGACTGATATTGGAGCTATATTTGTTTTGCCGTACGGGCAAATAAAGGGCGTATAAGGAGTGCCGTACGGGTGATTTATAATCTAAATTGTAAAGAGTCCCTCAGAGAAAAATTTAAGGAAACAAACATATTAACTTTAGCAACGCAATATATTTATGAAAATGTACATAAAAACATAAATAGCTTTAATACGAGTATCAATAAGGATGTTCATACCTTAAACACTAGGAACAAGTATAAGCTCGTAATGCCAGGTACTAGACTCCACAGAGTCAGTAATTCATTTATGGGGCAATGTATACGCTTTTACAACAAAATCCCAGAACATGTTCAAAGTTTTTCCATAAACAAGTTTAAAAGTTTAATTAAAGAAAAACTGTACAAAATGGGTTATTATAATATCAAGGAATACATGAATGAAAATAACCCCCGGGAATAAGGTGATCGCCAGGATACTGGTTCTATGAAAATTTATTTAAAATTGTATAAGCAATATTACTGTTAAGTGAAATTATGTTTTAAAAAAAATTCCCGCTGGGTTTCTTGCTGATTCTTCCCAGGGCAGAGGTATTTTCCGAACCAGTGGTAAATAAAAAAATGACTTTGAATAAATATTATGTATAACCAATATTGAATAAAAATCATTCTTATCTATTCTATTCTATTCTAGTTATGACATATGCATATTTTTGATAGATTGCATCTGGCATAGTAGTGGTTTTTGCACAAGTCACACACTTTATTACTTTTATTTTACATTGAGGTTGATATCAAATACGCCTCCACCTCAACTCAGCTGCTTGTATTTTTGAGGCGATAGAATGTTGTAGTGAGGTTTCACGAGTGGGTTCTTCTAAATTGTTACCCAGTTCAACCGCTGATTGCAGAATAAATTCTCTTCTTCGTATTTTCTTGTTGTTTATTTCTTGGTACAACACCGAGGCATTTATTGCAGAAAAATATAAAATATTATAAAACACTTGTACCGGCCATTTTATAGAAGGTGCTTTGTGCTTTGTCTTCTCCATTTGATTGACCACGTCAACACCATATTTAGTGACATCCTATTGTTGTGAGAGGTTTTTCCATAAAACGATGTTCGAACGTCGCGTAATCTCCGTCGCCGAGAAGATCTATATGTTGCTCTCTGAATATATATATATATATATATATATATATATATATATATATTATTTTTAATCTTCACTAGAACTTGATTTAATTTACCTTGTAGAACACCAGCGTTAATAGGCTGGTAATCGGAGCACGCACCGTCTTCTACGACCTTGATGCTCCGACCTGTAAGAAAACTGGTGATAATGGATCATCAGATTTCGGAGGGAGCCATCTCATACGTTTTCAGCACAATAGGAGCGGCTCCATCAGGCCCACTCGACTTGTTGACGACCAGGAAGGGGAGTGCTTTGCGCACCGAGTGCTGTGTAAACTGCGCATTCTGCGTGGAGCATCGTCACTGAGAGTCGAATTTAATGCAAAAAGAGAGCCCAAAACATTGGCTTTCTTCTTTGCGATATGGGCCAGTGAGTCGTCCTCCCTGTGCAGAGACGGGAGAGATGGCTAACAGAAGTTCCCTTGGACTGCCTAGACGAGAAAACAGAATGCACGTGTTCCCGAAGTAACTGGAATTAAAGTCTCGCCAATACTGCTGATGTAAATTTTGATTGTGACATACTTAATGAATAAGTATAAAGTATTTTTATGTCACCATTAATTGAATTGTTTAAGTTTTGGCTGTTAAGTAATTATTTTATCATTCTATAATGAATTTATTTTATTGATTGAGATGATTTGTGCACATGATATGGATCACGGTTATCAGAAATAAATAAATTTTAATTTTGATTTGATTTAAGGTAGCAGAGCGGGACAGTATTTCATGTCTGCACACCGCCTTCAACATTACAAGGCCCGGGTTTGGCATCACATGCAATACTTTTCCGATCTTTGGGCTGGGGCTCCCCAGTGCCAGCTCCTTCCACTTTACAAGACATAAAAGATTTTTGATATTGATATGGTCACTACAAGATTTTGTTAGGTTAGCTAATTACGTAATAATTTAAGACAGAAGGACCCTTAAGTAGGGACTGAATAAATTAACCGACTTGGTATTATATATACATGGATCTCACAACTTTTTACAGTAGAAGAACTGAGTTGCGATACTTTGTTTTTATACAAGTTATGTTTTTGATGGCATCTCATTTCTTTTTGTAGATAGTTATATTTAGGTACCTTCTACACCTATTATTCCATTCCACAGAGTAGCACGGTGGGGTATAGAAAACAAATTGAGCTTAAATGTGAATAAATATTGTGTCATGAGTTATGGTCGTGCAAAAGCCCCTCATAATTATGCTTACCAAATGAACGGCCTCGTAATCCCTCGAGTTACACACATCAGAGACTTAGGCGTCGAAATGGTCCCGGAACTTAATTTTCGTAATCACATTTTAAATATTTGTAAAAAAGCTTTTAGGAATCTCGGCTTTATCTTAAGGCAGTGCAAGGATTTCCGTAATGTACTTACTATTAGAATTTTATATAATGCTCTCGTAAGAAGTCTACTTGAAACGAATGCCATTATTTGGAATCCACATGAAAGCAAATATAGTGTCATGATCGAAAAACTTCAAAATAAATTTACACGATTTTTATATTTCAAGCAGTACGGAGGCTATCCTAGTTTTCCACTCATGTATCCGAGTCTATTTGTACTTGGTATGGTCGGTTACAGCCGCCTGAGTGTGAGGAGAGACATCGCGCTTATTAAATATGTGTGGAACGTATTACGTGGATGGATACATCACCCAGAAGTGCTCGCTGCGCTAAAGCTACGTGTACCTGATAATTACGTGTGTTCTCGTCGCCGCGCCCCATTACTCTTCGTGCCCACTGCTAGGACGTAGTTGCTTCAGAATGCACCTTTGACACGTGCCATACACAACGTTAATATCATCTCACAGGATACTGACATATTTACATGTAGTCAGACAAAGTTCACAATTGCAGCATACAAATGCGTTGAAAATTGTAGTTTTTTTAATTAGTATTTTATTTTATAATCATGTTAATATTATTATTCATTATTCATTATTTTATAGTCATTTTTTATAAGTAATTAGTTTTCTTATATTTAGGTTAGTTATAGCATCGCATTGGTTAATATAACTGTAATGATGTTATAATTATGAAATAAATAAATAAATAAAAAATAAATAAAGTATTTTATACATAATATATAGGTACACTGATTCATTCACTGCAAATGTAACTTTGTAATCCTATATATTTATATGGGATTACAAAGTTATTTATGCAGTTGGTGTATCTCGAAAACTGGACCGAAATTGCAAAATGTATGAATTTTTCCTTGATTAATATATTAAACAATATTTGTATTCCAAATTTAAAGCTTCTATATCTGCTAGAACTGCCTTAGAGTTTTGATGATCTGGCAGTCAGATAGTGACAAAATTAAGAAACTTTGACTAGATATAATTCTTAATCTACTAGTTCAATTGTAATGAAATTTGAAATATACCGAGTTTATACAATGCCTACTTGGTTAGTGAAAACTTCTCCTTCTGAAGGCTTCTAGTTTTATCCACAACGAAGTTATAGTGATTTGAAAATGGCCTGAACTGCTTTGAGAAAAGGATGGTACGGCGGTGGCGTTTTTTTGCTCGACTTGGCGGGGGCACTGCCGTGACCACAGATAAAGCGCTGTAAAAAGTGTATTGAAATAAAGGGAGATTATATCTAAAAACAATTATAGTGGTATGTATATTATATAAGTTTATCCTTCATTTTATAGTTCAGGCCAAAAATTTTTGGACCTTACTAGAGGCTATAACTTTAACGTTAACTTTAAGCAAGGTGCCATGTGGCGCGGTTCTGACGCGTAATTTACACGGTTTTTATAATTAATTTCAAACAGTATAAATTAGTTATTACATTCTTCAAAATTGCATACCTGTAATGGATTTTACAGCATAATATTATATGTTAATGAATTCTAAATAGGCACGTATTTAATAAAAACACGGAATAAATGAAAGATGATGTTAATTAGACACTTTTGTTAAGAAAGGAAAATGAAAATATTATTTTTAATTACAGTGTACTAGAGTGACGTTAATTATTTATTATTAGAATAATAAAATGTATTCTCCAATATACGAGTATTTATATAAAATTAATAATAAAAAATAATAAGCCTTAATATTTTTTAAATAATGTTTATCTGTTCCATGAATCATATATAAACATTTCGATAATTTAACTATTTTGTCTATTTAGTAGACGTGTTTCCTTGTAAAATGAAAACCATCCTAATAAAAAAATCAGGCCAACAGAGGTAGAGAAGCGGAGGGCAGTGTGTACATTTCAATGGACGCGGAAGCTACGCTCAACTTTTCACGCACCCATATTTCCTCTTTCTATCTTTAACTGCAGGTAAAATTATATTGCTGGATGCACAAATATATCTCAGCCATGTTAATGTTTGCGTACGATTTTAGACGAATAATTTGACTACTAAGGTAAAACTGTATCTCCTTGTCAGCATTTAGATCTAAAGAGAATGTGTAACATAGTTTTGTTTATAGAAACAAATTGTATTTATTTTTAAACAAAATATGAGTTTCTTCGAAGATTTAAGAACTCTAAATATTTAATTTATATTTTACAAAAATATTATCACTTTTTTATTATGTTTTACCTTTTTAAAATTATGTCGGCAATAAAGCTAAAAACTATATAATATATATGTAATACATAGTTATTAGAGTTATATTTCCATAATAAAATTAAAAGAAAAAATGAAAACTCGACTTCAGTAACCTAAAAATGATAAAATAATTTCCACATGATTTAACAGCTTCTGGAGTTGAGACTTTAGTTTTTCGATACACTAAGCATAAAAACACATAAAATGTCTTAATAGTTACATTAAGAATTCATCCTCTATTTTCACCACCCTTGGGTTTTATTCAAATTAAAATAATGGTCCCATTCTATATCTCTATCTATCGCATATGTATATCTCATTTTATATCTTATTAAAAGTATAATCATTAATTTCGGTTCATATTTGGTAAAGATATAATATAACATATATAAATAGGATCAGTCAGTTGAAAACAGTGTTCTTTTGAAAGCGGATAAAAAGCGTGTCAAAATATCTTTATAATACGCAAATTTCCTCACAATCTGGTAGTAAAATCGCTGACAAAGCTGCTCTCTCAGTAACAATCTTTTATGAGATCCACTCAACTTGAATAATACTTTGTTTAGGCAAATATTTGATACTTCCGTCTTTTACGCTGACACTAAGTTTATGCTATCTTTTGAAGTCAAAGAAACATGAAACGATGGAACGCTTTTTTTCTGTGTTATGGATGGTATCCATATACTATAGTAACCACAGTCTTATTTAAAGTGGTAGATATATTCTTATACTACACACAAACACACAATTTGTAACAAATAAAATATTCTATTTTTGTAAATGTGACAGATTAGGCGCTTATAGGTTACGACTACCTTTTACTACCGTTAGACTTCTAGAGAGTAATATTTTTTTTATTAATTTCAATCTATCAAAATTCTACTGCTGAGCATAGGTGTCCCCATAGATAGTACCATAGGGTAGAAATTTGCCCACACTTGGTAAATTCGATGTTTTTTTAAATATCTTTGCTAAATTTTAATCAGGAAGATGATGCTGCTCATCTGTGTCAGTTTCCTTTTGTCGCCTCTTATGACACCTAGGGATGATATGGGATTATGGATTCTCTTACACTACAATTTCAAATATTTCATAAAATTTGATTCGAAATATTATGTTAATAGGGGCTTTGTTATACAATTTACCTTAAATAAAATCTTAGGTAAGTATACCACTTACACAGTCTGTTCAATGAGCCATTTACACAAACATTTAAAGTAATTATTTGCTGAATTATTTTCTATATAGTTATAAATATATACTAATTTCTTGATATAATCAATAATACAAGTGACTGCTTTGATGAAAATAGTATTTTTTTAAACACTTCAAGTATAAATATTTCTTTCCATTTATTTAATCGAATATTTTTAAACATTCCAACAGACTACAATGACCTTTATTTTAATTCACACAATTTTAATCTTAATTGAACCAAACAAAACTAAGTTCACCATTAGATTCTTGTCAAAAGATTATACTCGTATACAGATTTATCTGCGTAGTAGAACCACATTGCAGCGTAATAAATCTTCCGAGAAGGTTCACTCTCGCACGAAATATCAACGTAAAATTGCAGCATAAAATTGCTGTGCTTCGTAAGGCGAGTGATGAAAAAGGGTGATCGTAGGTCATACTTACTTCTATACTAAGGAGTAAATATAACATAAATTATAAAAGAAATAAATAAATAAATTACAAAAATCATTATTATAACAAATAAAATAAATAAATAAAGCATTATACAAATCGCCTTCAAGATAAGAGCCTACTCCTTTTTAAAAGGCCGGCAACGCATCTGCAATTCCCCTGGTGTTGCGGTTGTTCATGGGCGGCGGTAGTCACTTACCATCAGGTCAGCCGCATGCTCGTTTGCCCCCTCTCCTATAAAAAAAAATTGCAATGATATTAATAACAATTCATTAATTGATTGTAACATTGAAATAACAAATTAGCTAAAACTCGAAGCCTTAGTTTTATTAGTCTTTAAAATGTGTTATACTACCAGTCTTGTATGTGTACCTGCCAAGTAATTTTGTGTAATAAATAATATGTATGAACTGATGTACTTAAACTTTTTGCGAAGTCTTTTATCTTGAATTTTTATAAAACACTTTAATTATATCTCGTTAGCTTGATGCGATGAATTTAGTGAAAATATAATAATTTTAAACAAATTTATTGCCGTAGACAAATTATTTTTTTGTAGTAAGCTCCGCGTAATGAAATACTGTATGATGTCTTTAGTAAAGTCAATTACGAGAAAATTTCAATATTAATGTAGATAAGTAGGGAAAATGGTTTTTAAATTATAAAAATCTATTCAGAGAATTAAGTTTAATGAAGTTTTACATGAGTTCAAATAACATTGAAATAATTCAAACGAAGAATTTTAAAATTTTATTTTTTCCTTATATAATCAGTCCTTACATAAAATCGGTCTTTAATTAAAATTAGAGGCACGAATTTATGGTTTTTTTAAGCATGTATTTTTGTTACATTCATACGGTGGTCAAAGATAACACTGGGAGAAAACATTCATGTGATTAGGCTGATACAACAACACAGCATGGTCACCCTACCAATCCTATACTCAACAATCAATGTTAATATAGGGTGTTTTTTAAGAGATTGAGAACATTTAATAATAATACAAGACAGAAATATTGTTGGAATGATTTTTTTTATTATAATCTGGTAGATAATTTCATGGCATTTATCTTTTAAATATGATTTCCGGCATATGTCCACCGCGGCTACGAGTTACATAGTCCATTTGATCAGTCCAATTTTTCACTCCTTTTTCAATAAATCTGGCCGTATGGCGTCAATGATGGCTTGAATATTGGCTTCCGATGCTTCAAGAATTGCTGGATTGTCGGCATAAACCATTGACTTAACATATCCACATAAAAAGTAATCGAGAGGTGTTAAGTCGCACGAACGAGGGGGGCAGCTAACAGGACCAATTCTGGAAATAAAGTTGTCACCAAATTGATTTTGCAATAAATTGATGGTTAAGCATGCTGTATGGCAAGTTGCGCCGTCTTGTTGGACCCAAATGTTGTCGATGTTTAGCTGATTAATTTTTGGAAACAAAAAATCTGTCAGCATGGCTCAATAGCGCTCGCCATTCAACGTAACGGCAACTCGTTCCTCATTTCGAAAGAAATAAGGACCGATGATGCCGCCAGCGTGTAAACTGCACCAAACAGTCAATTATAATGGATGTAATGGTGATTCTTTAATGGCATGAGGATTGTTTATGCTCCATATAGGACAATTTTTCTTATTCACGAAACCATTCAACCAGAAATTAGTTTCATCACTAAACACAATTCTTCGATAAAAATGCTCATCATCGGCCAGTTTCAAATTAGCCCAATCAGCAAAAATGCGACGTAACCGATGGTCATTTGGCTTTAATTCTTGCACCAGCTGTATTTTATAGGCACGTAGGCCAAGACCCTTACGTAAAATTTTCCACGTAGTCGAAGGACAAAGGCCAACAAGTTGAGAACGGCGACGCGACGAATCGACATTTCGGCCTCTTCTTCAACACTTCGCACTACACCAGCAATATTCTCTTCGGTACGCATATTTCTTTGTCTTGTTGATGGCTTTGAATCGACAAGAGTAAAATTAATGCGAAAACGACCAATAACTGCACGAATTGCTTGCTCGCTAGGCCGATTATGTTGACAATAAAATGGACGAAGTGCTCTATGAACTTCGCGATCAGATTTATTTTTTCAAAGCAAAGAAATTTAAATATATAGGTATACTATAGAGCGGCCAATGGGAACATTTAACCGATGGTCATTTGGCTTTATTTCTTGCACGGGCTGTATTTTATAACCACGTAGGCCAAGACCCTTACGTAAAATTTTCCACGTAGTCGAAGGACAAAGGCCAACAAGTTGAGAACGGCGACGAATCGACATTTCGGCCTCTTCTTCAACACTTCGCGCTACACCGGCAATATTCTCTTCGGTACGCATATTTCTTTGTCTTGTTGATGGCTTTGAATCGACAAGAGTAAAATTAATGCGAAAACGACCAATAACTGCACGAATTATGTTGACAATAAAATGGACGAAGTGCTCTATGAACTTCGCGATCAGATTTATTTTTTCAAAGCAAAGAAATTTAAATATATAGGTTTACTATAGAGCGGCCATTGGGAACATTTATATACAAAATCTTTGTGCTAGTGCGCATGTGGCACCCTCTAGCTAAAAATATCAAAACAACGCTGCGCATTTTAGCTATTCCCCAGTAGGTGACGTTAATAAATATAACGTCGTATAAAATGTTTTTGAAGATTAGTAAGTTTGAAATGCTTTTCGATATAATAATAGGGAATATACATGATTGTTTTATTGTATAAATCCAGTTGTTTACGGGATACCTGAGGGCGCGTATTACAATAAAAATCAAAACTGACCGTCCTCATGTTAATTGATTTTTCTAACGCATTTAATTCTGTTGATCATGATATCTTGTTGGCCCTTCTTTCTCATTTGAATATCTCGTCTTCAGCTCAGGAATGATTTTCATCATATCTTCGAGGGCGCCAACAGGCCGTGCGCATTGGACATATGTTATCCGACTGGTATAATGTATCTACTGCCGTCCCTCAAGGCGGTATACTGTCTCTCCTCTTCTGTTTTCAATTTTTATCGATCTCATCATATTAAATCTCAAGTGTTCTTACCATCTATATGCTGATAACCTGCAGTTATATGTGCAAGTGGAACCCTCAAACATCCTAATGCTATATCATTATTAAATGATGACTTGAAATGTTTTCTTTCCACCAATACTAAGATTTTAATTGTCCAGTCATTTATCCTACCGATTACTGATTATGTCGATGTGTGTTGCTCAGACCTGTCTCAACATCATCTAAATACATTGGATCGTCTACTTAACAACTGTATCAGATACATTTATGGTCTCCGTAAATACGACCATATATCTTCTTTTCGTGCTCAGCTAAATTGGCTGCCTATCCGTCAGCGAAGATATGTCAGAATACTCTGCACCGTTTTCACAATTCTGAACGATCCATGTGCTCCTGAGTATCTGAAATCCAAATTTCAATACCTGGGAGATTCTCATAATCGTTCTCTCCGTTCTTCGGCTAATCTTAAGTTGCTTACTCCTTTACACCATACTGGTTATTTATCTCAATCTTTCGCCCTCACGGCCATCAGACTCTGGAACGACATCCCTCTTGACATTAAAAAAAGCTTTCAACAAGTTTGTTTTTAAAAATCAAGTCCGTAAGCATGTGAAATAATTGTTGCAAGTTTGAACTAACACAGCTCTTCTTTTCATACACATATTTATATTTCATATTTGTTCTGACATAGATAATATTTATATGTATTGTGTTTATATGTAGTGTATGCATGTAAATGTGTATGTATGTATTTATATATGTATATATTGTGTGTATTTAAGTATACATGTCTATGTATGTGTGTTTATGTATATTTATATGTATATAAAATATTTTTTAGCGCTTTCTATTTTCATTACTGCTGCACCGCCTCTTGTTTGTATATCTCTGTTTAGCCTAATGGTTGACTGGGAGAGAATGTCCTATGGCATTAAATCCACCATATGTTCAATTTTGTGCATGAAAGATTAAATAAATAAAAGAACATAACAATTACTTAATTATAACTCGACTATTGTTTTTTGCAAGTGTTTGCGAAACGTATTCCGACTTGTAGCATCGATATCTATGTTTTTACCAAACCAGTTTAGAAGTCTGCTTGCTCTAGGAATGAATTTGAGCCCAAAAATGTTGTGCGCAAGGGTGGAACTAATGGTGATATTTTTGTCCTAGGTAATTTGTGTGGTACATTGAATCTAAATTTCCTCAGTAAGACTGGACAATCTAGTTTGTTGGTAAATAATTAGGTAAGGTAATAAAAACGTCGCCGAGTACCGGAACAAACTTGTGTCTGAAGTCGAGTCTTTGCTGGACAAAGTCTCGGATTGGGGGCGACTAAATCTAGTCCAATTTAATCCTCAGAAGACAAAAGTTTGCGCGTTTACCGCTAAAAAGAACCCCTTTGTCGTATCTCCTCAGTTTCAAGGCACTCCCCTTCTTGCCTCAGCCAGTATCGGTATCCTCGGAGTCGACATATCGAGTGACGTGCAGTTTCGTGGTCACTTGGAAGAGAAGGCCAAATTGGCCTCTAAAAAGCTTGGCGTGCTCAGCAGAGCGGGACAGTATTTCATGCCGGCACACCGCCTGCAACTTGACAAGGCGCAGGTTCGGCCTCACATGGAATACTGTTCCCATCTTTGGGCAGGGGCTCCCCAGTACCAGTTTCTTCCACTTGACCGCATCCAGCGCAGAGCGGCTCGAATCGTCGACGACCGAGCCCTTTCCGATCGGCTCGATTCATTGGCACTGCGAAGGGATGTTGCATCTCTTTGCATTTTCTTTCGCATCTACCATGGGGAGTGCTCTGAGGAATTGTTCGGATTAATCCCAGCCGCCAAATTTCATGAACGCACATCGCGGCAGAACTCTCGATACCATCCACACCATCTGGATGATTAGCGGTCCACCACTGTGCGATTTAGAAGATGTTTTCTTCCTCGCACGACTTCCTTGTGGAATCGATTACCATCAGCGATTTTTCCGGACCGATACGACTTAGGGACCTTCAAGAAAAGAGCCTACTCCTTTTTAAAAGGCCGGCAACGCATCTGCAATTCCCCTGGTGTTGCAGTTGTTCATGGGCGGCGGTAGTCACTTACCATCAGGTGAGCCGCATGCTCGTTTGCCCCCTCTCCTATAAAAAAAAATAATTTGTACAAAAAGACGAGATTAAGCATTATACGACGGTTTTCCGAGGTAGTGTATATAAATGTTTCAATCTGGTTTTATAGGAAAACTCTTTTTTAAATTTATTGGCTGAGTAGGCTAGGTGCCAAAGATATCTCTTCTGAATCCATTCCAACCTTAAAGAGTAACATGCATAGTGTGTTTGCCATACTACACTGCAGTATTTCAGAATACTCAGGACAAAAGAGTTGTACAAAAGTATTTTGTTTGCAATCTCCGAAACTGCTTCCCAATTCTAATACTAAATCCAAGCATGTTTGAAGCTCTTTTTTATAACACTTTCTAAGTGGGTAGCAAAGGTTAACTTTCTGTCAACTATCACACCAAGATCTCTTATATGGTCAGCTTTCTGTAATTTTATACCATTCGTAAAATAATCAGTCTAAAGTTTTCTGTTTTCGGGTAAATTAGACGTAAATACATTTGCTTACATTAAGTTGCATTCCATTCCTTTTACACCAACGATTTAGGCTATTTATATCCTTTTGTAATAATATGGAATCCTGTGTTTTTATTACTCGTAGAAACTTCAAGTCATCGGCGTACAAGTACGGAGTAGAATACAAGATGCAATCAACAACGTCATTAACAAAAATGTTAAACAAAGTAGGACCCAGGTTAGAACCCTATGGCACTCCCGAATCTATGTCATATTCCTTAGAATTAAAACCGTTTACCACTACAACGAATTTACGCTTATTCAGATATGAATTAAATCAGTTCAACGAGGTTCCATTAATACCATAAATTGACAACTTCTTAATCAATATTTCGTGCGGCACCTTATCAAAGGCTTTGTTGAGATCTGTATAAATTACGTCTATTTCCTGGCGAATGTCAACGGCCTCCGTTAGAGTCTCAACAAAGGAAACCAAATTTGTGGCAGTTGATCTAGATTTCAAAAAATCATGTTGATGGACCGTGATAAATGGTTTCTCATAGGCGGAAATATATGGAAAGATCTAAAGAACAATGGCAGACTTTCATACATAAAATTAGTTGAGAAGAAATGGTAGCGTCTATATACCAAAAATATCTTAAAATGTTAAACCTCAGTCCCTTAATAACTCTGTCAAAGAATTTTGTACTGAGAAGGCGTCAAAAAAAAGATTTTTACATTTGAACATTTTAGGTTATGTCCTATGTCACTTGGAAAAAGTCATGCTTCCTGTGGTTGTTTGATGTTAGCTTAATACATAATACATAATTGAGAGTTTTTAGATTATTGTATTTCTGTTATATATTTGCATACTATAAATGTATATTTCTGGCATGGCTCCAGGTCTTTTGTATCATAGTGACATTCTCAGAAGGGCTAGAACCCAGAGCCGTAAAGCCAGTAAAAATAACAGTGACATTTTATTTTAGCTAGTGTTGGAATTGTTACATTGTACTATGATTGAGATAGTGTATTATTGTAGGAAATTCTTTGTATTAGACTTATTCTCAGCCATATCAACTTTATTTTTATTATTACTGATAGTACAGTTATTACTAATAATAACTTAATATAAAAATATTTTGTGGGTTGTGTTGGTAGTCTTACAAAGTGTATACGAAAATAGTATAAATATACTAAATGGCAACATTTGAATAGACTAAAATGAGATAAGTCATTTGATATTCCCAAAAATGTTTGTTCTTTTTCTGTGGCTTTAATTAAAATACATTTTTATTTGAAAAATCATAGAAAAATAATAAAACTCATTTTATTTATAACTTATTTCTAGACGCTATAATTTTTGTCAACTATTTTTCTGCCATTGCTCTTTCGAAGACCTTAGACATTTTGGAAAGGATCGAAATCGGTCTATAATTTATAACCAAATCACTATCACCAGACTTAAAAACTGAAACCACCTTTGCGATTTTCCACTCCACTCCATGGACTTCAGAGCACGAACTGGCACGAGCAGCGACACATACTTTTAGCAATTTTTATTCAATACAGCAAATAAAGTCCATTACTAGTACATATACTAGTAATGGACTTTATTACTAATAATGTACTAGTATATATATATTATTTGTATATTATATATTCGTATTATTCGTATTTTCTGTCAATATAATATGCAAATTGAATGAAAAAAGTCATGACGTTAAACTTATTTAACAATTCTAATCTTTTTTCAACAGATTTAATTTAGCAAAAATAATTATTTATAGTTACTTGATGCCGCGTAAACTAATTCTGCCGCCAAAAAGCAGTGCTTGCACTGCTGTTTTAATCTAAAGGATATAGAGAGCCAATAGAATTGAAGGGTGTGAAGCATAATATATCAGCCCTCAGCCTCTTTTGTTTGAAATTGGCTGCAGGTATCTATGGACTGCAGGAGCCACTTTCCATCAGGCGGACTGTAAATTTGTTTGTACCAAAAATTTCTAAAAAAAAAATTTGCTTTTTGGCTCTTTTTGTCGCGTCTATTAAATAATACAAAATGTACTGCTCAATCATAGTAAAATATATATTATATGTTAGATAAATAATATGGTAAGAACTGAAGCCCTCTCAAATTCTCACCGTATAATACCCTATTCCCGCAATCTCACATACATGAATGGAATGTATATTACAAGGAATGTAGCCCTGTGAAATTTCAAGATGTCGTCACGGTCGGGTCGCTAAATATTTGCATTCCTAGCAGTATTACCAAAATTTTGCTTTGTAGTTCGTAATATATTTAATATGAAAAATTCCAGTAAAATAAAAATATTTCTTCAGACTTTTTTTATTAGTATAGGGTGACAAACGAGCACATAGACCACCTGATAGTAAGTGGTTACTGTGACCCATAGACATCTACATCTATCCTCAAGAAAGAATCAAGATGCAGATGCGTTGTCACCCGTGAAGTCTAAGATGGAATGCCTCTTTCTAAAAAGGGTCTCAAAAATTACACGGACAATTAATTATCTGTAATCTATCTATAATATATCTAATATATATCTATAATATATCTAATATATATCTATAATATATCTAATATATCTATAATATACTTTGTGGGGGTCGGAGTATCCGTCTACAATTATAATAGCAGATCTTATTTTTGAATTCTTACCATATCAAACATGCAAGTAAAAATATAAATAGTTGGTAGTAGTTGATAGTTAGTAGACTTACTTAGTCGATTATCAGTCCTAGGTACTCGTCGACAACTTCAAGCGTCGTGCCCTAACAACTGCCTGCATAGGTGTGATATGAACGTTACAAATGATCTTTGTTTTGTTCATGTTTATTTGCAGACCTATCCGTTGCAAGACACTTTTGAAGCTATTGGGCATAGTGATGAGATCCTCTAGCGATTCTGCCATATGGACTATATCGGCAAATTTAAGGTGAGTGATGTACTCGCCTTACACCTCTGTGTAATTGGATAGGTTTCATACTCTAGTTCTGTACTCGGACAGCTATCGTAGATCTACTGTAAAACACTTCAGTGCTTCGATATATTCAACTTGGCACCGCTGTAAGGACTGTAGCACTTCTCAATTTCAACGGAATCAAAGGCTTTCTCTTAGTCCACATACGTGAGACAAAGTGCCAGACATTTTTCCGAAGGGTATATATGGTATGTATGTGTGTGTAATAATATTTTTGATTACTAAAAACTTTTAGATGGGCAAGCATTTCTTTAATGATTATATATAGGTATAACTGTCGAAATAAACACTATTGCAAATTCCTCTTTTGTAAGGCTTAAGAAGAACCCTGAAAATATATTACAAATGATCTACAATACGAAATGTATTGCTATTGCGATATATTTCTTCGCCTAAATATATCAAAGGAACTGATATTGAAAGAATCTTACAATTTATTTTAGTCCCAGCTAGGGCCTGATTGAGCACAATTTAGAGAGTCATCATTTTTCATATTTGAGACTTAAATATAATAATATGTAAGGAGAATATTGAACTTACTACGTTTTCATCATAACGTACGACTAGCATAATTCTATATTGTTTACGTTGTTTAATTAACTCTTTGGTACAATCCTGCAATAAAAATACTTTCAGCATTAATTGATTACAGCAATGGTATTATTTGTTCATATTCATATTCATATTATTTATTGCATCCATAATGTTACACTTAAGGTGTTGAGATCATTTTAAGTTTTAACTTAAAACTATGAGATCATTATGGGCCCTGCAGGGCACGGCAATTAAGAGAGACGAGGGCCATTATAGTTAGACAATAATGATGAATACACTTTGAAATAAAAATAGAATTGAATTACTTGGTATATGTTTAAAATTTATCATTTAAGTATTCGTTTAATGTGTAGTAGTATTTACAAATTAAAAAATCCTTAATTTTATTTATAAAAATAGTTTCTTTTTCTATATTTTTTATCGAGTCTGGGAGTTTGTTAAAAATTTTGATAGACATGACGAAGGGACCTGATGAATGCAGCTTAAGGCGAGATATGGGTAGAGTTAGTATTTCTTTATGGCGTAATTGGTATCTGGTATTGCTTTCTCCTCGTTCGATATAGAATTCTGGGTATTTTTTAATGAATTTGCAGATTTCCAAAATGTATATGCACGGTAAGGTAAGTATTTTATGTGTGACGAAGTATGGTTTGCAGCTATCAGTATTTTGTACGTTAAATATTATTCGAATTAGTTTTTTTGTAGGGTTAAAAGATCAGAAACGTCTGTGCTATTTCCCCACATGATAACCCCGTAGCAGAGCCACGAGTACGCATAAGCATAAAAGGTACTGAGGGCGGTTTGTATGTCGGTAGATTTTTTCACTTATCGGAGAGCGTATGTAAAACTTGCTAATTTCCTTTTAATTTTCATTATGTGGGGTTTCCAGTTCATATTTGTGTCTATTGTTAAGCCAAGTAGGGTGAATTCGTTTACTTTTTCTATTTTTATGTTATCGTAGGTTAATTTTATATTTAGTGGAACTTTTTGGTAGAGGTGAAAACTTATTATTTTCGTTTTGTTATTTCTAGGTTATGCTCTGCCATCCAGTTTTTTGTCTTTTCTAGTATCAAATGTAATTTACTATGGATGTTTATATTGCTGTCACATGAGGTAAGCAGGGAAATATCATCGGCAAACAGCACACAGGGTTCTTCTATAATTTTGGGGAGGTCGTTTATGTAGATTATAAATAACAGGCAGCCCAGAACACTCCCTTGAGGGATTGATGCGTTACATTTTTTTCCGTCTGATAGTACTGATTTTTTTTTTCATTCGGTTTATAATTGAAGTGGTTTATTTCTACGAATTGCTCTCGATTCTGTAAATATGATTTGAACCATTCGTATGCTTTACGGATCCCTATACCATAGAGTTTGTTAAGAAGAATTTTGAATTGAACTTTATCGTAAGCTTTAGACATTTCTAAATTAATAAAAAAAAAACTGAATATATTTGTACACTGCCAATGTTGTTGATCGTTTTTTACGAAATCCATTTTAACAATTATCAAAAATATTATACTTTTCACAGAAGTTATAGACGCGCTTGAACATTACTTTTTCGAAGACTTTAGAAGGTGAAGGTAGCAGGGCTATTGGACGGTAGTTGCTGGGGTCACTTTTATAATTTTTTTTTTATATATTGGTTTTATAATCGCCTTTTTAAGTAGGTCTGGGAGTACTCCTTCGTCAAACGATTGATTTATGAGCATGCTGAATGCTAAAGCAAGTTCAGAGGAACATTGTTATAATAAAGTAGGTGGAAGCTCGTCTATTCCAAAACATGTTTTATTTTTTAGGCTTTTTAGTGTCTTATTTAATTCGTAAAATCGACTGGGCTGAGAAAGAAGGTATTTTCTGTAGGGCTCAGGACAGGACGTCCAGTTGCTGTTGGAGGGCTACTTTCACCAATGGACGCGTAGTAAGTGTTAAATGCATTTGCAACTTTATATAGCTCCGAGGTAATGGTATTGTTTATTTTTAGTGATATGCTGTTGTTATCTCTAGTATTTCTTTTATTTGTAGGTTCATTTATAATACTCCACATTGTTTTAACTTTGTTAGAGATTTTTTTTAAATTTATGTATGTAATTTTTTTTTATAGAAGAGGGGGCAAACGAGCATGTGGCTCACCTGATGGTAAGTGACTACCGCCGCCCATGAACAACTGCAACACCAGGGGAATTGCAGATGCGTTGCCGGCCTTTTAGAAAGGTGTAAGCTCTTTTCTTGAAGGTTCCTAAGTCGTATCGGTCCGGAAAATTCGCTGGTGGTAATTGATTCCACAAGGAAGTTGTGCGAGGGAGAAAACTTCTTCTAAATTGCACAGTGCTGGACCGCCAATCATCCAGATGGTATGGATGGTAACGCAAGTTTTGTCGCGATGTGCGATGGTGAAATTGAGCGGCTGGAATTAGTCCGAACAAATCCTCAGAGCACTCCCCGTGATAGATGCGATAAAAAACGCAAAGAGATGCCACATCTCTACGCAGTGCCAGTGTATCGAGCCGATCAGAAAGAACTCGGTCGTCAACGATTCGAACCGCTCTGCGCTGGATGCGGTCAAGTGGAGGGAGCTGGCACTGGGGTGCCCCGGCTCAGAGATGAGAACAGTATTCCATGTGGGGCCGAACTTGCGCTTTGTAAAGTTGCAAGCGATATGCCGGCATGAAATACTGTCTCACTCTGCTGAGCACGCCAAGCTTTTTAGAGGCCAATTTGGCCTTCCCTTCCAAGTGGCCACTAAACTGCACACTATTCGATATGTCGACGCCAAGGATTCCGATACTAGCTGAGGCAGCAAGGGGAGTGCCTTGAAACTGAGGAGATACGACAAAGGGGTTCTTTTTGGCGGTAAACGCGCAAACTTGTGTCTTCTGGGGATTGAACTGGACTAGATTTATACGGCCCCAATCCGAGACTTTGTTAAGCAAAGACTCGATTTCAGACACAAGTTTGTCCCGGTACTCAGCGACGTTTTCTCGGGAAGCCCATAGGAAGGAAGCTTCGAAAGAAGCGCTTTGTGCCAGACCCGATAGAAGGCCTTCGCTATGTCCAAACTAAAGGCCAATACCTCCCCCTTGGACTCTACTGCCTCCGCCCATCTATGAGTCAGATAGACTAGAAGATCACCAGCTGATCGACCTCGACGAAAACCGTACTGGCGGTCACTAATCAGCTGGTGATCCTCAAGGTACCTCATGAGCTGGCAGTTTATAATGGATTCCATTATTTTGGAGAAGAAGGAGGTGATGGCAATAGGCCTGTAGTTGGACGGGTCTGAGCGGTCGCCTTTTTTAGGGATCGGGTGGACCAAAGCTGTCTTCCATGAATTCGGGACTACGCCTTGGGAGTAGGAGTACCGGAAAAGACGCATTAAAACCGGTGCCAACTCCGGAGCACACGTCTTCAGCACAATGGGAGGGACTCCATCGAGCCCACTCGACTTGCTGACGTCCAGGGAGAAGAGTGCTTTGCGAACCGAGCGCAGTGTAAACCACACATGCGGCATGGAGCACTCACATCGCGGGATGATCGGCGTTGTATTCCCCCCGTCATCTAGAGTCGAGTTGGACGCAAAAAAGGAGCTCAACAGATCGGCTTTCTCCTTTGCGGAATGGGCCAGTGAGTCGTCCTCCCTGTGCAGAGATGGAAGAGATGGCTGACAGAAGTTCCCTTGGACAGCCCTGGCGAGAGACCAGAATGCACGGGTTCCCGAAGGAAGGCGAACTAGCTTCTCGCCAATTCTGCCGATGTGCTCAGATCTTGCCTTGGCAATAACGCTTTTGAAGGACCTGGAGGCGGAATTATACTTCTTTTTCAGTGCGCTGGTGTTTACATCCCGAGACGTTGATGCGTCAGCCCAGGCCCGGTAGCACTCCTGCTTATAGCGTGATGCTATTTTACAGGAGCGAACAAACCGTGGCTGGGATCTGCCTCCGATGGGCACCACAGAGGATGGAATAAAAAGTTCCATACCCTGAAGTGCCACATCAGCAACAGAATCGGCAACAACGCTGGGATCTTCCGGCGAGAAGCAAACCCGCCCCCAAGGGTAGGATGCAAAAAAGACCGCATCCCGTCCCAATCAGCTGACCTATAGTGCCAAACACGGCGGCAACCTGCAGATCGCGACTGCGATTGGAGCGTGAGTGGCACCGTACTCCGGATCAGACAGTGGTCCGAAAAGCCCAGAGGGGCATAGACGGAGACCTGATATCCGTCCGGATGAGAGGTCAGCAGAAGGTCCAACAGGGAAGGTACATGGTCTTCCACATCTGGGATCCGCGTAGGCGAAGTAACCAGTTGTGTTAGACCATATGCCAAAGCAAAGTCATAGACAGGTCTACCCGCATGATCGGTTAAACGAGAACCAAGCCATTCAGCGTGGTGGGCGTTAAAATCACCGAGTATCACGATCTCTGCGGATGGGACCTGTTGTAGCACGGAGTCTGCAGCCATCTGGACGTGGTCGATTAGTCGGTCTGTGTCGGCATTACCGCTATGGGACCTATAGAGGCACCCGTAGACGCGGGGATGGTCGTCGCTGTCTACGCGCAGCCATAGGATGGGCAGGTCCGTACCTTCAAGACTGCCGAGGCGTCGAAAACAGATATCCTCTCTGACGTTTACGCAAACTCTAGCCCGGGGCACAAAGGAGTGTTCCAATTTGTACCCCGGGTAGGAGAGATATGAAGTATCAGCCGGAGAGGACACCTGAGTCTCGGTTAAAAAGAGCATGGCCGGCTTCGCCGTCTCTAGATGGGAATGGACAACGTTAAGGTTGGAATGAAGTCCAGATGTTGCAAAGATTCACGGATAGCGTGACAGGGGTCGCCTTGGTTGCATTGCTCCGCTTGCCCCGAGCAGCATTAGTCGCGAGCGGAATTTTGCCCCCCCCCCCCCCCCCCCCCTGAATACGCGGGGCAGCCTGAGCACCCACGCTGAGGAGTGAAGTAGTTGGTCGTGGATGCTCAGCGAGGGATTCTCCAGGGGTGCTGGCACCCTCCTGGGGTAGTCTCTTATTTAATTCCACTACCATGTTGATGGGGGGGGGGGGGGCAAGCGCAACGCAGAGGTAAACCTCTACTTGACGCTGGTATTCTGTGAGGTCGTGGTACCACCCCGGTTCGAGCTGGCCCATCCGTGCGACAGCAAAAGCTACCGCATAGCTCTACCACTGTTAAAAATGTAATGTAATGTAATTTTTGTGAAATATTTACGTTTTTTTTAAGTATTTTTTCATATTTTTTATAGTAGTTATGTAAAATTTGGCTTTTTGTTTTAGATGTTAGTATTTTTAAGAGTCGTTTATTTTTTGAAGATTCTTTTATGCCAGTAGTTAGCCAGTATTTATTATTAATGGTTTTTAGTTAAAGTTTACGTTTTGGTATACATTTATTTAAAATATCTGTCAAAATATTATGAAATTTAGTATAGTTTTCATTTATATTATTTTCAGGTCGCAATATATTTTACCAATGGATATTTATATTAAATTTAGATATTAATATATATATTAATACGAGTATCTAAATTTAATTTAGTTTGAATTGTTCTATATTAGCTAAATTGTAAAACCGTTTCTCAGTATACCAAGTCATTTGCTTAGTTTGTGATTGTGACTCTATTTCAATGGTGGTTGCAGCATGGTTACAAAATCCCAACTTCTCAACTTTTGTCAGTAAGTAATTTTTATCAAAATTCGTTAATATCAAATCTAAGCACGTTGATGATGTTTGTGTGAAATGTGTAGGGTCTTTAATATGTTGAGATAAGTTGTATTCAGACATAGTATGTAATAACTGGGATGTTTTAGAATTATTATCAAGGATGTTTGTATTGAAATCGCCGCCAAGAATAACTTTATATTTTGAGTATTTTTATCAATGAATTTCAATATTTTTTGCAACCTTCAAGAAAAGAGCTTACACCTTTCTAAAAGGCCGGCAACGCATCTGCAATTCCCCTGGTGTTGCGGTTATTCATGGGTGGCGGTAGTCACTTACCATCAGGTGAGCCGCATGCTCGTTTGCCCCCTCTTCTATAAAAAAAAATTGCTCATAGAATATTCCTTCTTCTCCCCTATTCCAATATAAAACTACTAACAATATATTTTCCTTGGGTAACTCTATTCCACACACCTCCAATATATATTCTATTGACATATTTGCTACATCAGTTTTTTCAATATATTCGAGATGATTTTGAAGTAAGATGCACACGCCGCCTCCACCTCTTGTTTATCGGCAGTATGATGCTGCTATTTTATATCCGGTAAGGTTAATAAGCTCCAATTTGGCCTGATTTAACCAAGATTCTGTTATACAAAAAGCTTGGTAAGTCGGATTCTGGGTTGTAAATGTTTCCAATAGGTGTTGTTTATTGTAGAAGCTTTGAAAGTTTTGTTAAAGTGCTTTAAATGATGTCAACTTGCTTCCGAAATGTCTGAATATTGTTACTTGCAAGTAAAAAAAGAAAACCTAGTTTTAATTTAAAAAAAACCTAAGAACTTGAGCCCCATATAGATTGCATCATAAGTGGGTTATTTGCCGTAGCTGTCACGCTTGGCCATTTGGTTGGCAAAGCGAGTTGGCCTACCTAGGAGTACAATGGCATTGGTAATTAAGTTGTAATCACGAAGGTGGTTCTGCCAATGTCTTGTTTTTGTTTCCTTCTGTCGCCTTTTACTACACCTAGTGAATTACGAGATTCATTTATTCCGTCACTTCACAGTAAATAGGAAAGAAAAAATAACGGTTAAATAATGTCCTAAACAGTCGCTAAATAAGTAGTCTGTATTTAAATGTTAATTAACGATTTTTTAGTTAAACAAGTAGCTAGCATCAAATTTTTCAAAAAACTTGAGCGCTTTTTCGTTTACTATGTGGACAAAAATTTTGCAACACTAGTATACGTGACAAGGATGTAAGTAAGATTTATGTTCGTACAGTCTGCACAGGAAGTTGTCACTTTCAATTTTCTTGTTTGAATGATTTATGTCAAGTTTACGAAGTGGTAGGGTGCAAAATGATCAGTCCTGAACAAATAAATCAAATTTTGGTAATGTTCTGCTAAAATATCTGTATTCAGTATGAATTTCAGTACAAGATTTTTTGTAGAGATTCTTTTAGCCAAAATGAAAAAGTCCACAATAGAATATTTTTTATTCAATATTGATTACATGTAATTCTTATTGAAAGTAATTTTTAACTTTTACCACTGGTTCGGAAAAAACTTTGTCCTGGGAAGAACCAGCAAGAAACGCAACGAGACGTTTTTTTTTTAAAGTATAACTTTCAATAAAGTATGTATATACTTGTTATGAAAACATTTAGAAACAACATGGTAGCGATCACTTCATAACTATAATCACCTATAAACATATCACCTATAAGCAGTTGGACATGTGCATCTCCTATTAAAGAATTGACTTAATTAGCTACGCTTAACATACGGATCAACATGTGTTATGTGTATGTCAGGTATGTATGTCAGGATATTGGATTCACTTAAGCTGCAACTACACGGCCTCATTTAAAAGTACGAGCTAAGTTTAAGCAAATATTTCAAGCTATACGTGGCAGATGGTAAATTAAAAATTTGATAAAGAATATAGGTAATAATGATAAGTTATTAAATATTTTATCGGTTCGGTGTAAATTGCTTTGTATAGGCGGCGTAAAAATATCCACTACCCTATATCATCCCGTGGGTGTCGTTCTTACCACAGATGACAGAGGAAATTTATACAGAAAATGGGCAGCAGTATCCTTCTGATATCGACTGACTCTAATAAAAGAACTGAGCTGGTGGAAGACAAGCCACCTACCAAGCGTGTCAACTATGGGAATCCCCCCCCCCCCTCTCATGAGGAAATCTATTGTGGAGACCTATGTTCAGCTATGGACTTTTGATAGGCTGTAATGAATGTATGAATGGGCAGCACATATTCCGGATGACAACTTATTTATAATAAAAACTGCGCTTCCAATCCGCCTGCCAAGCGCGCCTATGTTCAGGAGAAAAACATAATATACCAAAGATCTTTTTAATTTACGACACTAAAACTAATTTAATATTTTTATTTATTTCTCATAAGTTAACTTACTAAAGTTAGTTGTTTTAACTAACTAAAAATAAGTTAAAATATTAAATTCTTTTCACCCAGTTGAGCTTTATTACCCATTCATTTTTATAAGTTTCAAGAATTTTAATAAAATATTTTATAATGTTCTAAGTTTATAGGGGAACTTTTTTATGTTCTCCTAATTCCAATGTTAACCTTTAACAGTGGACTTGGTACTTGGGGTCTCACAGACCTTTTGAACTTGCTGATTTCTTAGAATAACCACCACCCCTCGCAGGTGGGCTTCTTAGTAGCTTCTAGTGTCTACAAATGTGTAGTATGCGCAAATCCAATATACTCATACCCCCTGTGTAA
This sequence comes from Parnassius mnemosyne, assembly GCA_963668995.1. Lineage (NCBI taxonomy): Eukaryota > Metazoa > Arthropoda > Insecta > Lepidoptera > Papilionidae > Parnassius > Parnassius mnemosyne. The sequence continues at coordinate 7,425,635 of CAVLGL010000079.1, read as the reverse complement.
AGCATGCCAATTACTATAAGGTAATTGACCCTTTATCAGATTTTTTTCGTTTGCAATTATTCAGAATCAACATTGTTGTTTTTTTAATTGAAAAATTAGATCTTAAGAAAAAATATTTTTAAAATAAATTAAAATAATTCTTAATATTTAAGTATTTTTTTTATTTTGTTCTTAATAGTTTTTCATATCTATTTAAACTCTTATTATATACAATCCAAGCATCCATTCTAAATTATTTTTCATTTATTTATTTGCACAATTAATATCAAATGACCCTAAACAATATAGGTGTTTGTCAGACCCCATGTCCATGCTAGTGTTACAAAACATAAGTGTCCATAGTAAAAGGAAAATTAAAAAACTTAATCATTTTTTAGCCTTCCAACAATATACTGAAATTGAGGCCGTTAGATGATGCAGAATTTTGTGGTGCACCTAGTGGATTTTCACGAGACGATTTTAGTCGATCAACTGTTTCTGATAAAATTGAAACGATTTGAACGGTCTAGATATACTTTAAATCAAATTGAATACAAAAATCGATTCAGTAAAAGTTTGCCGCCTTTCAACTTTTTTGGTTGAAAGCGATTTGATCTGCCACATTCAAATCGAAGTCAAACAAGCACTAATTTAAATCTAATCACGAAGTCATAACCGACATTTCTTTGGGGATTTTTTGCAAAAACACACAAAAATATTTAAATTCTACAACGTCAACTGAACAAAATCGCAACGCTTGTGCTCTCGCAAAAAATATTCAAATCCACAGTTTAATTACAGTAAAAGTGCTAATAACTGTATAGTGTTGAACTTAAGTGTTTATTTGTTGCTGTATATAGTGTACCTGGTAATATAATTGGTGTCATCATCATCATCATTACAGCCTTTCCTAAGTCCACTGCTGAACATAGGCCTCCACCAAGGAACGCCACAACGCACGGTCCTGAGCCACCTGCATCCATCGACTTCCTGCATGTCTTACCAGGTCGTCACTCCATCTCGTGGGGGGTTGTCCTACACTTCATCTATCGGTACGAGGCTGCCACTTAAGAACCTTTCTTCCCCATCGGTTGTCGGTTCTTCGAGCTATATGGTCGGCTTATTGCTACTTCAGCTTACTAATCCGTTGTGCTATGTCGGTTACTCTGATTCTACTGCAGATATACTCATTTCTAAATTTATCACGCAGAGAAACCCCGAGCATAGCCCTCTCCATAACTCGCTGAGCGACCTTGAGCTTCCTCATCCGGCCTGCAGTGAAGGACCACGTCTCAGATCCGTAAGTCATCACTGGCAACACGCACTGGTTGTACAATTTCGTTTTAAGGTTTTGAGGTATGTCTGACGAGAAGATGTGTCGCAGTTTCCCGAACGCTGCCCAGCCGCGTTGAATCCGTCGATTGACCTCTCGGTCGACGTTTAACTTACCTAGTCTACCTATTTATTACTTAATAGATGTAAATACTTGATTACAATTTTTAATACGCTATAATAAATACAGTTATCGGTTGTCTGTGGTGACATGCAAATGCTGTCAGTTTTGATTAAGTTTATTAAACGGCGTTCGCACCGACGCGATGTTGGTATCGGTTGAGGTTGGCAATGTTCGTTCGATTGGTACTGCCTTCGTAGCCTTCCGGGTGTATTCGTTACTATAACAATTAGTACTCGTTACTATTGTATCGTTACGTTACTCGTTACTTCTGATACCTTATAACATGCTATGTTATGTTAGACCATCGAGTCAAGTCATATTGCGTACGTGTACAGTATGACGTCGAGCGCCGCAACATTCATAATTTGTAGAAAGCATATTTATATATTAACAAAACTGTGTCTACATACACAATACCTTTAATAAACACTAAAAAACTTGTACGACGAATTACCAATTTATACTTTACTTAATAAACAAACATCGCTCTTTGTAACGTACGTTTTTAAATTCACCGGTTAAGCGTGCGAATGCTTAAAACATACGATCAGCAAATGTTTCAATACACACATCAACGGTACTTGGGTGAACTGAAACAGTGTAGTTACCCATACTACGAAAACTGCGAGTAACGAAATGCATTCGTGTGTAACGTTTCGTTACTCGGTACTAGGTGGCGCACCCGTTACTAAGTACCGAATACATACGGTTCGCTACAGATTTAGTTTTTATTGACCAGTTCAGTCCAGTCTTTTAAACGCCTTCAGCGCTAGACGCTAAACTAGCGGCGCTTGAATAATTTAAATCACTACATAGCTTCCTAGCTCGATTACATTTTCTATAACTTATTGTTTGTTTAGGCAAAAGCTCCGTGCATTGACTCGTACACACACGAGCGTGCGTGTACGCTATAGTTGTTTCCTATAAATCACTTTTTTTTTACGAGGTAGAGTCATGCTGCAGCTATATCAATAGTATAGTTGTAGCACGAATGGGTTGGCTCGACCGGGGAAGGACCACGCTCTCACAGAATACCAGCGTAAAATAGTAGCTTAATGTAGCTGTGTTTCGTATAGTGAGTGTATAGAAACGGAGACCCTTTTTACTGGTAAAGAGGCTTTTTATCTTAGTCCTCGCGGCTAACAACACATCTGCATTTTAATTCGCAAACGAAGATAGATGCAGATCTCTATGGCCCACAGCAACCACTTACCATCAGGTGCACTGTGTGCTCGTTTGTCACCCTAATTCTATAAAAAAAATTAAATTCGAATATTTTCAGATAAATGTGGAAACCTTATTTACGCCTATTTTTAGAAATATAAAAAGTGTATACCAGTATTTATGTGAACCTTCTGTCGAATCTTTTAGTAGATTTCTTAGTTTAGGGATCAAAACTAAGTGTAACGGTGCCAAATCAGGCCCGGGTAGGGTCAACTATTGAGTAACAGAAATCTCATGAAAGCTGAATATCACGCTTAAATTTTCTACATCAATTTAATACAAAGCGGGCACAAAGAGATCAAACGAATAAGGAAATCAGGGTAGTAAAGAAGGTGACTTTACTGACCTGATTTCCTTATTCTTTTAGACTTATTTTGAGCGCAGATAGGATAAGTGCATTGTCTAGCCCTGAAGTCTGAGTCCAATGAAGCTGTAAAAGCCAAAAGGCTAACAGCACTAATATCACAGAATCTAGATGTGAGACGAGTCGTGTCAAGTGATCCCGAGTGGTGGTAAGGCACGCCAAACGAACCACCATATATACGTTGCCGCTCATCTGCACTCGGCCATCTGGGTGAGCGACGAGGAGCAATAGCGAGGCTAGAGCGTAGAGCGAAGAGAGATCCGTCTTTAGTCGCCAGTTATTAACCGCAGTAAACCTGACAAACATGTGGTAGATTACTATTTGGCATTGAAGCTTATTTTCTTATAGGAGAGAAGGCAAACGAGCATGCGGCTCACCTGATGGTAAGTGACTACCGCCGCCCATGAACAACCGCAACACCAGGGGAATTGCAGATGCGTTGCCGGCCTTTTAAAAAGGAGTAGGCTCTTTTCTTGAAGGTCCCTAAGTCGTATCTGTCCGGAAAAATCGCTGATGGTAATCGATTCACAAGGAAGTCGTGCGAGGAAGAAAACATCTTCTAAATCGCATAGTGGTGGACCGCCAATCATCCAGATGGTGTGGATGGTATCGAGAGTTCTGCCGCGATGTGCGTTCGTGAAATTTGGCGGCTGGGATTAATCCGAACAATTCCTCAGAGCACTCCCCGTGGTAAATGCGAAATAAAATGTAAAGAGATGCAACATCTCTTCGCAGCGCCAATGAGTCGAGCCGATCACAAAGGACTCAGTCGTCGATGATTCGAGCCGTTGTGAGCTAGATGCGGTCAAGTGGAAGGAGCTGGTACTGGGGAGCCCCTGCCCAGAGATGGGAACAGTATTCCATGTGAGGCTGAGGCCGCCTTGTAAAGTTGCAGGCGTTGTGCCGGCATGAAATACTGTCCCGCTTTGCTGAGCACGCCAAGCTTTTTAGTGGCCAATTTGGCCTTCTCTTCCAAGTGACCACGAAACTGCACGTCACTCGATATGTCGACGCCGAGGATTGCGATACTGGCTGAGGCAACAAGGGGAGTACCTTGAAGCTGAGGAGATAAGACAAAGGGGTTCTTTTTTGCGGTAAACGCGCAAACTTGTGTCTTCTGAGGATTAAACTGGACTAGATTTAGTCGCCCCCAATCTAAGACTTTGTCCAAAAACAAAGACTCGACTTCAGACACAAGTTTTTTCTGGTACTCGGCGACGTTTTCCCGAGAAATATTGGCACGGCCGGTGTATAGAGCATCACTAGGGCTGTCATCCGCATAACAATTTATGCTACCGGTTTGCAACATATCATTGATATTGTAACGAACCCCCCCCCCCATCTTTTTTTTCTTTTCTACTATATATCCACTTATACTTGTATTTCTTTAGAATCTATATCTGTAAGATATATAAATATATCTAATTTACGTGACCAGTATAACTTGATCTTTCTAAAGGTTTAAATATTATAGGCCGTTTAATAAATTTATGGCGTGATCGTCTTAGTTAGGACCCTTTTTTACGTTGTATTTGTATAGTCACTTAGTTCTTTTAGGTGTATCTTGGAAGAATGAATATTCACGAGAGCAATGGAAAGCTGTTGGTAGAGTCTTATAAGCTAAAGAACCCTGTTCACGAAGTCAGAGCTCAAAAAGGTTAAGAACAATAAATTGTCCCTATTCCACTTGTATCTGGTTCACAACAGTCAATTCCTTATTAATTAATCCCTTCCCGCTTGGAAAAGGCTCACAATATTTATATCAAATACCAGTTACAAGGGCTTCGCTCTCCCACATTTTAAAAAAAATGTGGAGGAGGTACACGGCCCCACACACGCCGCGCACGGTGAGCGCCAACCATTTTAATGCGCTCCCCCGAAGGGTACGCAAAGTTGGGAACTGGACCGTAGTCCACAGCAAAATAACTGGCGAACCAGTAAAAGAGGACTTGGCCCCTTGATAGTGCGTAAGCACAAACATCGACCGAAGTCGCGCATGTCAATGCGTGTAAACGCCATACAGAATACGATCAAATCCAGCCACAGTGAAATGTACGTCACACGGGTTAGGCAACAATCGGCACACTGACCATAAAAAGCCCTCCGTGAGCGCCACCACCTGCCAGACCGCCGTTTCTGCAGACGTGATGTAAGTGTAAGGCATCACCACCAATTGCATGGTCAGCACGGCCAATTGGCCGCAGAGCGTGTCATGAGTCTACCGCTCACCTCAAGGGAATGGGGTCCCACGTTGCGCGGCTTTCGGCCGCAGCCTTGAGAGCCTCCTCAGAATCTCCCTCCAGCTACCACCCGCATGAGGTCAACACATATGCTCCACCAACCAATACAATGGCAGATATAGCCAATAGGCAGTTATAAGATAATATTAATAATTCGCCATCAGAAAGGGTTTGTGTCACTGACGTTGAGTATATGCATTTTTCGATCATGTTTGTCTCACCCACCAACAAGTTGCCTTCAATCTCTCAAAGGTGGGAACTTTATAGAGATATATTATTAAGTTGTTATATAAAACATCATGGAGGGCAGACAGTCTGCAGCCCCGCAATGAAGGGACCCGACTTGGGCAAAGCTACTTAGGTTGTGAGTCAAACCAAGACGCAGAGAGCGCCATTGAGAATAGCGACCCGCCAAACAACCGTCGTAGAGACGCAATGCTACAGAATGCAACAAGCATCAATACGACTATCGTCGGGCTTACACCATCCCAAGGTCCCCCATACAGTCCCAGCAGACATCACCACCCGCATACCTCCATCGACCAGAACCATAAGATGCATCGAATCAGGTGCAGCACACCCGCAGATCCATCACAAGACACAATACTGCAAGTAGCAGTAAGCATCAATGCAACTATCATACGGATGGCGCCCCCTCACAACACACCTACATGATCCCTATCGACTTTGGTAACAAAATTTGATAATGTTGTTAACTAAAAATACCACCAACGTATCATAGTAGTACGGTACTAAGACGTCAGTAGCCAAAACTCCACGTATCATAGCGCTATTGCACTAAGACATGAAGTTGAGTATGCTTGCTGCACTTAAAAGTACTACCAAACACACTCACCCTAATCCGAAAGATAGCCGACGTATCATAACGCTATGCGCTAAGACGCCGCCCACAAACGGTAGGGGTGTGCGATGTCCACGGGCAAGTCGTATTGCTACAACAAACCCGCTTACCACCGGCACTAAGATGATATGTCTAGGACACATCGGTTAGTGAGTCCAAGTTTACCTCGGTCTCAGAGGCTGCGAAGCAACCTACACGCCACTATAATAATCCTTTTCAAGTCCCATTTCTTTCAATATAATGCTTTTACATATTTGAGACCTTCCACATATTTGCTTTATTTCATAGACCATACTACTGTATGTCTTATTCATATGGGACTTTAAGTCATAACTCTGCTATCATAATGCTTATGCATCATAGAGACCTTCTATATTAATGCTTTGGTTCGTCAGACCTTACTATGTTAAGTCCCTAATATAGGACTAGTCATTGTGCAACCTTAGTACTAGCAGTCGGTCAGCCGACCACCCCATATATATGTACAACCTTGGGTATGTGTCTCCGACAACGCCCCAATATAAGGGAACATTACAAGAACACGTTCATTAACTTAGAAATTTTCCAATTATTACACCAACACCTTCATCAACTTAGCAAATTTTAATCCATTTTTCTATTATATTACAAATGTTATTTATCTTTGTTATTGCAATATAATCGCCTTGTATTTATATGATTTGATACATTTTGAACATTTGAAGCAGGTCTTTAATAAATTTAGAGATTTTCAGAGACATTTTATGCGTTTACTAATATATATAATATTCAAAATTCCAAATGGATATTTTTGAACTCTATGCTTATTATTTGCATTTTATTGTTTAAATTATAATTTCTAAGACATTTTTACATGTCTGTATAATGAATTTAATTATTATTTATTAATAATAATTATGAGGCGTCACAATATGCAGAAGAAACAGCGTTGGTGATAGCACACAGCCTTATGGAACACCAGCGTTAATAGGCTTGTAGTCGGAGCATGCACCATCTACAACGACCTTGATGTTCCGATCTGCAAGAAAGCTAGTGATCCAATTGCATAATTTCTCGGGAAGCCCATAGGAAGGGAGCTTCGAAAGAAGCGCTTTGTGCCAAACCCGATCGAAGGCCTTCGCAATGTCAAAACTAACGGCCAATGCCTCCCCCTTGGACTCTATTGTCTCCACCCATCTATGAGTTAAGTAGACCAGAAGATCACCAGCTGATCGACCCCAGCGAAAACCGTATTGGCGGTCACTAATCAGCTGGTGATCCTCAAATTATCGCATGAGGTGGCAGATTGTAACGGATTCCATTATTTTGGAGAACAAGGGGGTGAAGGCGATAGGGACTGTAGTTGGACGGGTCTGAGCGGTCGCCTTTTTTAGGGATCGGGTGGACAAAAGCTGTCTTCCATGATTTCGGGACTACGCCTAGGGAGTAGGAGTACTGGAAAAGACGCGTTAGAATCGGTGCCAACTCCGGAGCACACGTCCTCAGCACTATTGGAGGGATTCCGTCAGGCCCACTCGACTTGTGGATGTCCAGGGAGAGGAATGCTCTGAGAACCGAGCGCTGTGAGAACCGCACATTCGGCATGGAGCACTCACACCGCGGGATGGTCGCCGGTGTGTTTCCTCCGTCATCAACAGTCGAGTTGGACGCAACAAGGGAGCCTAAAAGGTCGGTTTTCTCTTTTGCGTCGTGGGCCAGTGAGTCATCCTCCCTGTGCAGAGATGGTAGTGATGGCTTACAGAAATTCCCTTGGACAGCCTTGGCGAGAGACCAGAATGGAGGAGTTCCCGAAGGAAGGCGAACTAGTTTCTCGCCAATTCTGCCTATGTGCTCTGACTTTGCCTTGCCAATAACTCTTTTGAAGGACCTGGAGGCGAAGTTATACTTCTTTATAAGTATTCTGGTGTTTACATCCTGAGTCGCCGAAGCCGCAGCCCAGGCTTGATAACACTCCTGCTTACTGCGTAATGCAGTTTTACAGGAGCGACCAAACCAAGGCTGAGATCTGCCTCCGATTGGTACCACAGATGATGGAATAAATAGTTCCATTCCTTGTAGCACCACATCAGTGACAGAGTCAGCAACAGCGCTGGGATCATCCAGCGAGAAGTAAACCCGCCCCCATGGGTAGGAAGCAAAGAAATACCGCATTCCGTCCCAATCCGCCGACCTGTAATGCCAAACACGGCGGCAACCTGCAGAACGCAACCGCGAGGGGAGCGTGAGTGGCACCACACTCCGGATCAGACAATGGTCCGAAGAGCCGAGAGGGGCATCGACGGAAACCTGATATCCGTCCGGATGAGAGGTCAGCAGAAGTTCCAACAGGGAAGGTGTATGATCCTCCACATCTGGAATCCGCGTAGGCGATGTAACCAGTTGTGTCAGACCATATGCCAAGGCAAAGTCATGAACAGATCTCCCCGCATGATCAGTTAAACGTGAACCGAGCCATTCGGCGTGGTGGGCGTTAAAATCGCCAAGGATCACGATCTCTGCGGATGGGACCTGTTGTAGCAAGGAATCTGTAGCCATTTGGACGTGGTCGATGAGCTTTCGATTTTCTTCGATTACGTGTAGACCCCGACAAAGTAAAAATACTATCAATCGAATTCTTACTTACGCTTCTTAATCGCATCTCTTTAGTAGGTGTTAATTTTGAAAGAGCCAAACCGTTGACTGGCGTTGCGTTTTTGGTTCGTATACGTTTGTTAATATTGCAATTACCAGTTCAGATATCGAGCGAAACAGCGGACTCTTTGAGTGATGAGACAGAGAAGTTTTAATTTTGTATTTTTTATAACTTATGTCACAGAATAATAATTGTGTAGTTATTGCTGATTATCTTTTCGATGACTGGATTCTTTGTACAGAAAAATTTGCAAAGTGAAATTGGTACAGCAAGGTATAAAAACAATAGAACAATAGAGACTCTTTTTGAAGCTAGAATTACGCTTTGATTCTATTAATCAATTAAAGACAAGGCGGACACAAAGAGATCAAATGAATTGGGATACAAAGCAATTTAGAATTAGGAACAAAATAAAAAACGGAAAATTTCGAATAAAGACAAAGCTGATAATTCTATTTGGTATTTCCAATTACTTAATTGCACAGAAATTTCTGACAGCTGATCTTAAGTATCTTTAAAGGATTTTTAATGAAGCTCATCATTTACAATTTACAAAATAGGAACCTAGAGCATACTCAATTACTGAAATGTACAACCAAAATCAGAAAAAGGCATTCTAAGTAGCGAACATCAAAACAAAAAGTGGCAAATTTTGTATTTTTATTTTTAACCAAGGATAGATTAGGACATAGCTTACATTTAACATCAGATGGACTATGTCCTCGTTTGTGCGTTTTAGGGCAAATTTTTCAATCACCAGTTAACAGTTATCGTTCAAGTAACATAAATGCAATTTTAATTAATTTATGTCGTATTTTTATCCTTTGAATAAATCTCTAATAATTAATAGTATTATAGTATTAATTATTTTATACAAAAAATATTAACATTTTTTACAATGGGCGAAGCGGAGAGCACGGAAGAATATATTTTCCTAATTTCCTAATCTAGGACCACACCTTAAATGGGACGCTGTGATATTATGCCAATAGGTTTTGTATGAAAAATGTTCAGATTCACGTCAAACCTGAACATTTTTCAATTATAATAGCAATTAAACATGAAATATAACAAAATTCCGACATAATACAAGGGAAGACAAACTATTTATTCATGTGTGCTCAGAAAAAGTACAAAAAAAAATTTGTAGTGTCGAAAGCTTGAGAACAGTGTTGAGTAAGCCAATTCCATATTTACTGCACTTTAACTTTGTATTTATGTGAAATTGACGACAACAAATTTGAGTTTCACATCTGATAAGGTAGTGCCCCTTTTCGTTCAGTCTTATTTAATCAGGCACGCTTAACTTGGATGCCGTGGCTGGGGTTTCAATTCCTGTTAAAAATCCATTTGGCCTCTGATCAAACGGATTTTATAATAATAATAATAATAAGTGAGTAAAAAAGTAACAGCATTAACAGCCTTTTGTCCGGTGTGAATAAGACGCACGCATATAACGGTTGGGTCATGCCTGTTCTCATGTATACCTTTGGCATACTTAGGTGGACTCAGACCGAACTAAACGCTCTGGACAGAAAAGTCCGCACTATAATGACGTCCCACAGGATGCATCATCCGAGATCGTCAGTAATGAGGCTATACTTGCCGCGGAAGCATGGTGGGCGCGGCTTTTTAAGCGCGCTTACCATGCATAATCGCGAAGTGTGCAGCCTCCGTAATTACTTTCTGACGAGAGCGGATGATCCATACTATAGGGACATTATTTCTTGTGATAAAGGACTGACCCCTCTATCGTTAGCCAACGAGCAATGGCAAGACCCAGCAGTACAGTGCATTTCCGACCGGGAGGCCGTATGGAAGGAGAAGGAGCTCCACGGGAGGTTCTACAAGGCTCTACATGAGCCTTTCGTAGACACAGTCGCCTCCCTTCACTGGCTACCTTTCGGTGACCTCTTTGGGGAAACCGAGGGTTTTGCCTGTGCGATACAGGATAAGGTTATTAAGACCAACAATTATCGGAGATACATCCTAAAGGATGGCGCCGTCGACATCTGTCGAGCTTGTCGCCATCCCGGTGAGTCACTTAGGCATGTCATCTCCGGTTGTTCGGCGCTTTCTAACTCTGAGTATTTGCACAGACATAATCTAGTAGCCAGGATTCTACACCAGGAGCTCGCTCTGAAATACGGCCTCGTGGATCGGAAACTGCCGTATTATAAGTACTTGCCGGAAGCCGTGCTCGAAAATGACCACGCCAGGCTCTACTGGGACCGGGCCATCATCACAGACAGGACTATTCTTGCGAATAAGCCTGATATTGTGCTGATGGACCGGACACAGTCAAGGATCTTTTTGGTCGACATTACCATTCCTTATAACTAGAACCTCGTGAAAGCCGAAACAGATAAGGTGACAAAATATCTGGACCTGGCTCACGAGGTTACCAGCATGTGGGGTGGTCTGCCGACCGAAATTATTCCTGTGGTCGTTTCTGCGAACGGGTTAATCCCAGTCAGCCTACCGGGTCATCTGAGGTGACTGGGACTCCGTGACCGACCGCTCCAGGCTCAAATGCAGAAGGCGGTGCTCCTCGATACCGCCCGCATCGTCCGCCGGTTTCTTTCTCTTTCCCCCTAACCCTTGGCCGTCTGGTCTCCCCTGCCGAGGGCTTCCATCTGGTTGGGTTTTTATATATTTATGTATTTTTATGTATTTATTTTATTTTATTCATATTTATGTATGTTTACCTTTTTATTTACAATTATATATTTATACTGCCCAACCAGATGAGAAAACTTTATAGATACCCCAACAATAATAATAATAAGCATTTACTCACTACCACCAATAAAGTTAAAATGAGGACATCCAGTAATGACAAGAATTACATAATGTAGTAATGAATGGGCTCTAGCTCAGCATAAATGTTGCAGTTGCCTACAACGCTGTTATTCTGCCAGCGCCCAAAATATGAACAGTACAGTACGCGCGCTTTCCTGCTCATATTGCCTTTAATCACAACTGTTCACATTAGAGTTATTTTAAACAAGAAGCTTTGTCAAGAATCAAATAGGTATAAACTACCTACCTTGTAAAAGATAGAAAGTCATGACCACCTTTACCTTGCCCTGTTGGAGAAAGTCTGTATAACTGGAATGCATTATTAGCACACACACACACACATTTATAGGAAACTCTATCATTCTTGTAGTAGTAGTTGTGTCTACATGGCAAATAATCAAAACTGTTGCCTCCAGAAAACAGGCCTGTACACATGCGAAATTAATAATGTTTTTACTTTATAAAAAAAATAAGTAATAGTGATAAACGGGCGCACAATTCTCATGTATAAGATATTTAATAAGAATGGTTGTACTGTAATGATTCAATTATTCAGAAATGATCATCACTACACCCTACCAAAGTCCACTGCTGAACAAATGCCTGCCCTATTGATTGCCCCCTTAATTGCCTTACGCTTAACAGACAGATTGGCAAACGCAGTTTTCATTATTTTGAGTTATTACTAAAAGAAAAAGTTCTTAATGACATGAATATTTACTACTATTCTAAATCAAAAGAAATAAAGTTTATTTAAGACAGTTTGTTTTGACTAAGCCGCGGTTAAGTTGTTTGTAGTAGAACTTATGTTTAGAGAATAAACGATAGAGAATAAAACGGAAAGAAACTTGAGGTTGGTCCGTGTTTCATTAGGGAGTAAACAAACAATTACTTGTTTACTGACAACCAACTAGAATGTTACCAATTTACATGTGGTATACGAATTTAAATTCTTGTTAAGCTAATATGGAAATTGGTAGCTCAGATGGTTAGCGCTTGCTGTAAGTTTCACAGTACTCGAGCAACCCGGGTTCGATCACCGCCGGAACCAATGAAATTGTTAGTTGCAAATTAAAGTGCTGATTTACCACGTGCTCGGCGGTTAAGGAAAACATCGTGAGGAAACCTGCATGTCTGAGAAATAAGAAAAAGAAATTCGAAGACATGTGAAGTCCGCCAACGCGTATTGGGGCAGCGCGGCGGACATTTCCTTGCCCTAAAACCCGGGATGTAAATAAGCTGCAACTTTACTTTACTTTTAATATGTAAATTTATTTATTTAATATTCTTTGCACACCATACAAAAATTACAGAAAATATATATAAGAAGTATGTAATGGGCGGTCTTATTGCTGACAGCAATTTCTTTGCACTTATATGACAAGGGTAGGGCAAAATGGTGAGATAGAGGAAAAGGAGGTAAAAAAGAATAAACATAATAAAGAAATATATTGCATTTAATTAATTAAATGCAAGCGATATGCTACAAGAAGAACCGACAACCGATGGGGAAGAAAGGTTCTTGAGTGGCAGCCTCGTACCGGTAGGTGAAGTGTAGGGCGACCCCCCACTAGATGGAGTGACGACCTGGTAAGACATGCAGGAAGTCAATGGATGCAGGTGGCTTAGGACCGTGCTTTGTGGCATTCCTTGGGGGAAGCCTATGTTCAACAGTGGACTTATGAAAGGCTGTAATGATGATGATGATGATGATATGCTACATATAATATTATATTTAATGGCTAGTGTGGAAGTGAAGTTAGAATTTAAAGAGCGATTCTTGACTAGTTTTTTTAAATACCGGTAGAGATGCGCGTTTTACTACCAATAGGAGTTCATATCATAAATGAACGTTCTGTACAGTAAAATACTTGTTCATAAATTTCTAGTGTATAGCGGCAAATTCAAATTTAAGCTCTACTGATCTCAAGTTACACGAATTGGAGTCATGAAGAAACTCAAAACGAATTTTGAGGTAAGAAGGATCAAATAGAACACTATAGAGAAGATGAATTATGTGAGCATTCCAATGAAGTCGTATTGGCAACCAATTGAGCTTAAAACGAAAAAGAGAGACGTGGTCATATTTGCCTAATCCAAACATAAACCTTATGCAAAAATTTTGAATTCACTCAAGTTTATCGAGCTGAGCTTCGGTGAGATCTAGATAGCTTATGTCTACGTAGTCAAAAAAAGGGAAACTTGGCATGCATAGTTTTAGTAGAAATGGGAAGAAAGTTTCGTAATCTACGTAAGGAGGCTGCGGAGGTATAAAAGCTTTTACAAAAATTTACTTCGCAAATATCCGCGTTATAAAATAAAATGATGTGTCTTACCTAGTACGAAGAGCACCAGGACATATGAATGGAGACCAAATACGGTATGTATATATGAGAGATATTTAAAGTGGCGTTATAACTGATACGATCATTGACAAATTAAGTTTTGGAGACCGACCTTAGTCACTAGTCGAGTATGTTCTCAATTTAAACTGTATATTGTCCATCTAATGTAAAAACGTTTGCGGAATACTACGGACGTACGTTAATAGTTTAGTGCAGTTTTTTTTTTTACATCTAGAGTATATTATCTAAGAGCTCTCGAGTTCGCAACACATTTAATTTTTCATATTTTGTGTATTGTTTTGTTGTGTAATTTTACTATAGAACATGCTCTGATTACCTATGGATCTGTTTCTTTTCAATTTTGATTAAGAATCTTTAGTGTTATTGGTTTTAAAAAAATGTCAAGCAAGAGGATAACTGTGGAGTTTCTTTAAAATATTACATTTAGATTAGATTTGAGATTTCTTTCTAGATTAAAATCATGTTGACGTTTGATAAACGAAATTTTAATTTCCCGCCCTCCCTCAATTGCGTGCACTATCCCCGTCACCACTAATCCTAGCACCGCTACTCCCAACACCACTACACTAGGCAATACACACCACTGACGATAATACGGCACGTGTTTCGCCTCTACACGAGACATCCTCAGGTGATATAGACTCTACGGTGGCTAACTGCTAAGTGAGCGGCGAGCCAAAACAAGTGCCTTTTATACAGACCGATGATGCAACCGCTCTCTACCTAAGGAGCAAGCGATTGCGTCATGCGATAAAACATGCGACCAATCACCTCTGGACTTACGCAGCCGTTTGTAAAATTAAAAACAAACCGCCGCGCAACGCCCACCCTCCAACCATGCAACCAATCGCCGATCACTGTGAGGGTGACAAACGACCATTTTGCGAGGCTCTCTATTATTAGAGAGCAGGCTTGAAGATATTTAAGAGAGGTGAGTTAGTAACATTTGTTTGTTCATTCAGCAATGCAACGGTATTATTATTACTTTTTAATATCTCTAACTGTTCCAGCACACACAGCCGCAGCCCTTTATTACACGTATGTAAGACTTTAAAGGAGTGGTCGTTGGCTAGGTTGTATCCAGTGTCCAAAAGATGTTTGGCAAAATGGGATTTATCGGGATTGCAATTCTTGTACGCGGCTAAATGCTCTTTATAACGTGTCTCGAAATTGCGAACAGTCTGACCCACGTAAACGACGTGGCATTCGTCACAAACAAGTTTGTAAACACGTGACTTTTAACGAATATCCAACTTATCTTTATTATTACAGATATTTCTGAGAGAATTGTTTGTTTTGAACGCCACATGAACGCCGTTTTTTCAAAGAGTATTAGCTACTTTTTCAGATATGGGGCCTAAGTAGGTCAAACTGCTCACATATCGATGAACACTTTGAGATTGAACCGCGTACAGAGAGTTGCGAATAACATGCTTTTGTTTCTTTTTAATTAAATTGTTAATGAGATTTTTTGAAAAACCATTAGAGACCGCTATTTGATAAATTATATTAAGTTCTTTTAAATAATTTTCTTTACTTAATGGGACAGTGAACAAACGGTTAATGTAACAATAAAAAGCAGCTACTTTATGTTGCCACGGATGACATGATGACGCGGGGATGACCGTGTCGGTGTGAGTTGGCTTTCGATAAATTTGGAAAACATGTGACGATTCTTTTCTTGTTATTGTTAAGTCGAGAAAATTAAGGGAACAATCTTGTTCCAAATCAAGTTTAAATTTTATTTTGTCATGGACTCTATTTATTTTATTGAGGAAAACATCCAGTTGTCTCCTTGCGCCAGTCCAGCAAATAATTATGTCGTCTATATATCGATAGTAATATAAGATATTTTGATTGACAACTATATGTTGTTTTTCGAAATTATCCATGAAAATGTCCGCCATAAGGGGACTTAGAGGGGACCCCATAGCTAACCCTTCTTTTTGTAGATAGAAATGGTTATTAAACCGAAAATAGTTTTGTTTCATACAGAGAGAGGTTAAGTTAAGAAGATCATTTGTTTCCCCGGGATGTACACGACGTTTTTCAAAGAGATCTGCGAGCATACGCAAACAGTCAGGGGATGGGACATTTGTGAAAAGACTATCAACGTCTAAAGATAACAATATGGATTTAGGAGGAATACGAATATCTTCAATTTTGGAAATGAGATCTAAGTCATTTTTAGGCTGTAAGTGGGGTTGAATCCAGATTTCTCTCGAAGGAGGAAGTTTAATTTTTTAGCAAGGAAATAAGCTGGTACACCAATATATGAGACAACTGGACGAATAGGAACATGTTCTTTATGTATTTTTGGTAACCCATATAAAATGGGTGCTTGAGGATTCATTGGAACAAGATTGCTCCGAGACAAGTTGTGATCGGGAAAAACAAATGATGACTGTTGTATACATAACTTAATATCCGAAGTAAACTTTTTGGTTGGGTCAGACTCCAATAGCTCAAAGTCATTACCTTGGATAACATCGTTAACTTTCTGGCTGTACCCACTACTCTCCATAATAACAACAGTATTGTCTTTATCGGCTTTAGTAACAATAAGGTCGTTTTCCCTTATTCTCTGCTTTAAGGACTTAAAAACAGGGAACTCAGGATTGAAATGGGAAGACGCGGGCACAGCCCGAATTTCATTAGCTACCAAACTTTTAACGATGTTATCTTTCTTCCCGATCACAACAGTCACCTCCGCATCAACAGCCATTGTCTCTAACGATTTTTGGGAGACCGAAGGTGTTAAATTATACTTTAGGCCTTTATGTAAAAGGGACAACTCATCTGTTGGAAACTGGACATCGGAAAGATTTTTAACTCGGGGATAAAATTGGTGATATTCTGTATGTATGAAGAGGATACAAGTTGTTGTAATTTACGGGACTGAATTTGATATTTCTCATAAACAGCCATTGAAGCAAGTTCTCTGGCTTTCCCATCCAAGATATCAAATTCAATATTATGTAATTTATATGAAAGTTCAGAGTATAATACTTTAAGGTAGATTTTTAAATTATCTCTATTGGAAAACTTACGACGACACTCCTCATTAAGCCAAATGTTCTGAGCTTTAGAAATAGCAATACTGGCCGCTCGACTATTTGTGCTGGAACGTATTTGAATATAATTGGGAATAACATGAAGTTGTTTACACTGCTGATTGAACCAAACATTTTGGGCAGCAATACGATGGAGTTTTGTTTGCCGAGGTATAAACTTTACGACAAATTTCTTTGATGTGCTGTCCCTACGACAGATTCTTATCTATGTGGATCCCTAAGTACTTTACTGAATCTCTGTAAGGAATAATAGTTTTATCAAATACTATAAGAGGCAGGTAATCTAGGCTCAACTTAACCAACATTTGCGCGCTGCCCACAATAATGCCTTGCGATTTTGCTGGTTAACGTGAAGGCCGTATGCATTACTCCACTCAAGAATTCGATCGAGATCTGCATTAATGACATTGATAGCATTGGCGAGATCGTTGAGACAAGTTTTTGTATATATTTGTAGATCATCTGCATAAAGGTGGTAGGAAGAAGTTAAATTATTAGATATTGAGTTTGTAAAAACTGCAAAAAGTAAAGGAGATAAAACGCCTCCCTGCGGTACACCAACACATACACATTACACCAAGATGATAATGTATCGCCGATACGTATACGTTGCTGGAGACCAGACATGTAACTCCGAAACCAACCATTCGCTGTTGGAGATACAATAAGAGAGGGCATTATGCCGAGTAGGACATCATGTTTAACGGTATTAAAAGCATTACTGGAATCTAATAAACAAAGAACAGTCACTTTACCGTGTTCATTTCTAATCGGACATCATCGGTGGTAAATATTTTGAATTATAATTCAACTTTATCAAATATTAGTTTTATTACACTTAAATTATTTTGTCTAATTGTATATGATTAGTGGATTCAAATATATAGATAAGTCTAATTGTATACTTATGATTATTTATAGCATATCAGACATATTTATGAATAGACATCCATCCATGGATTATTAACGTTACTCTTAAACTATAAATTGCTTCTGTTATCGTATAGGGGTATAGATGAATTTCACCTGTACAGACATCCAGATCCAGATCAATTATTGGCAGGTGATACTATAGAAAACTACCTTGCAAAAGTCGCAGAAATTCGACGGATGCAGACCTATGTCCAGCAGGTAATTTGTGAAGGGTATGTAATAATAATAATAATAATGGTGATGATGAACGTGATGTGATGATTCTATGCAGTTCTTTTAACCCGCACTACGCAGCGCCACCGACTAATATTTACACTGCACCACAGAGCCGTGAAGTTCTATTTTTTTGTATTTATAATTCAGCTTCAGAGTTACTATTTGAATCAAAAATTAATTTAAGGATTTTAACTGACCAATAATCTATATTAGTAGTATAAGTAGTATTTTTATTAGTATTGTCTTCTTTTTTAAAACAATATTTTATATAAATGCTCTAAAAAGAAGAAAATAAACTTTAAATTAAATCAAGCCCAATTTATTACACAACACAATTTATATGATATAAATGTTTGTCGCGAGACTTACTTATTTTATAACAAAACTTTTTTTCTTAGAATTACCTACTTATATCAATATCAAGTTACATATTTTATTCTTGTTTATGTATACAGGTTGTAAGCCGCAGGACGAACAGAGATAAAGTGGTATCTACATTTTATTATGTCCATAAGATTTAATAGGAGTGATGAATTCCCTTACACTATGACCAAGTAGTTCATTTGCAATTAAATAGATTTTAAATCAACGTTATCACACTGTCACTGAAGTTTCCGTCCCCATTTTAACCTTGCGATTGTGTAAAATGTGATAACCAATGTAAAACAAAAAATAAAAATGTTTTGCGAGAACTTAAAACAAGTTCCCGTACCTAAGCAGCTTACTGTTAAAGTTGAAGTGAAAAGATGCTATTATAAGGTTTCATGATCGACTTGATGAATAATGTACAATACTGTGTACAGGAAATAACTTACTTCAATACTTTACTTACCTAATTTCGTAGATTTTTTTTTCATTTACAAACAAAATTTAAAAATAATAAATCGTGTTTGATCAAAAAATATGATAATATATTAACGTTTCGAGTAGCAGCGTAAGATACTTCACTACTACATTTTATCTCGTGGGCGTCGTAAGTGGAGACACAGGGAAACTAAAACAAGAGATCGGCAGCAGCATTTTTTACATCTTCTTAAAAGAATAAGAAACTGCAGTTGCCAACCCGACTGCCAAGCACGGCAACTAAGGCGTGGTCCTGGCTCTGAAAATATCTCCCTGTATGGCAATTTATGGGAGGAGGCCTATATTCAGCAATAGGCTTTGATAGGCTGTCATGGTGATGATGATGATGATGATATAAACATTAAAACAATAAATGGGTTATATTTTAATACGCGATAAAGTCATGATCACGCTTCAGCAGATTATGGTTGCAGGAGGAATGGGTCAGCTCGACCGCGGAGGATCTACGCACGTACGAGGGTACATTGGTGCTCCTATAACGTTTTCGCACCAATGAGCTGGTTTCATTTTTCTTGTTCATTGGCATTACTACAATAAGTCTTTGTACACGGGTACACTTTGTCCAGTAATAGCACATATGGCACGGTACACCTACCCTTTAAAAGTTTATTTCCTTCGGGAGTAACTATAAACAAAATTGCCGTAATCTGCAATTCCAGGCGAGCGCTCTTGTGTAATAAATGAGTAATAATAACAATCACACCTACACATGTGTAATGAAGGAAGTGTTTAAGTAACTGGCAATTAGTTGGCTATATACTCGTAGCACGAAAAGCGACAACAGACGGAGAAGAAAAGTTCTCGAGCATTCTTGTGAGTGACGACCTGGTAAGACATACAGAAAGTTGATGGATGCAGGTGGCTCAGGGCCGCGTTTTGTTGCATTTCTTGATCGAGATGTGTATTCAACAGTCGACTTGTGAAGAGTTTTAATGGTGGCTAAACGTTATGAACAAAATAATTCAATTAAAATATTCATTAATTATTAAATTTCAAATCAAGCAAATCACCCCAGCTAAGCAATTGCGTTATTTGTCTTCAGAAGTCAATTTCAAGGTAAAGATCAAATAATTTGACTTAAAATTGTTTGAATACGCTGATTGTGTTAGCATTTGAATAGATCGTTATAAAACTAAATTAAAGTCAAATAATGACCTGGCTTAAAGTTTTAATGATGATTTAGAATAAATATAAATTAATACCATAAATAATAGACAAATTATAAACACTGCTATTGTTTTAGAATGACGTGTTCTCCTTTAATTGGTAGTACATAGTAATTTGTAGATGTAAGGCATGTGTTAGAAGTAATTTAATATGTACAACTGTTGGAGATCCATACAAATACAAACACTGTAACAAAATAATATGAGATTAATAAAATATGAAAATAACACTGCTCGCGATGTGTGTTATTAAAAGCCATACTGCACGATATTTTTATAGCAAATTTTAAAAAAAAAATACATTTGATTTAAGACATATCGTACCTTGCTTGGTACTGATCCATTCTTTAGCCGTCGTAATCCCTTTTTTTGTAAAATGTATATCATCATCAGATAAATGTTCAAGACACACGCACGAAGTCTTGTGAGGTTTCCACCGGTCTTCATTTCGTGTCCGCTGTATAATGTCTCTCCAGCGATTTGCTAGTATGGAATCCGTAGGAAATTTGAAATCCAAAATATTAGAAAGAACTAACAAAAATACTATATAGTGCATAACGTTACGGGTTTCATTTGTTTTTTGTAGGTAAGTTATCATGTACTGATCAAATAAATAACGTACATAATTTTTAAAATAATAATGTTCTCCTGATCGAAAGATGATGTAATGATACTCGTATTTGTATTTTGTCTCCCATAGTTTCGCCAAATTTCCCTAGTAATAAGCTGATAACACAGGCTAATGAGATAAACCTACAAAATAATGAATTAAAATATCGTGTTTTCTTAAAATAATAGTGGTTAAATAACAAAACTTAACGATGAAAGTGATCTTGGTTATACGGTTTTCCCACATAATTGCGACACATTTTGACAGCACAAACCGGCATAATTAATTATTTTTGTGAGCACGTTATCCTTAAGTGATTCAAATGACACTGATATAAGTGAGAAGCGAGTCTACCAGACTTATAGTTGACTTTATTTATAAAAAAGGTTCGAATTTTTTAAGGTAGCGCAAATACACCTAGTATAATTACATTTCTTCTTAGTTCAAACGTTCGCATCTATAGCCCTCTTTGTTTTGAGGTCGTTATAGGTGATCATGGGCTGCAGTAGTGTCATATCATCAGTTGGACTGTAAGTTTGTTTCTTACTTCAGTTTTATAAAGTACACTATAAACAGGTGATAAGAAGTAGTAGGATACTGAAAAATTTTTATCTCTTTTCTTTTTTAAAGAAAAGTAGGCAAACGAGAATGCGGCTCGCGTGACACAGACTCTCGCCACTCATGAACAGCTGCAACCCACAGAATAATAGCAGGAGCGTTGCCGGCTTTTAAAAAATAATAAAACTATTTTATTTTTATTTGTAGATTGATGCAAAAGTTCAATGTTAATTTAAGACCCAATGTTCGCGCTAAACGCTAATTTCAAGAACGAACGCGAGAGGGCGCGCGGCTCAGTGTCATACCGGTTTGACATTCGGTCGTGCGTAAAACGCCCAAGGGCAGGCAGTCGTCTGCCAGCTGTGCTAATGTCTGCACGCTGTTAATTTTGTGCGGGAACCGCGGAATAGTTAGGGCGTCTAGTAAATATCCTGTCTAGGAATTATAACGCGCATTCCCTGTTTGGATAGCCTTTCCCGGGACTTATTGGGTCCGACTCAGAATCTGTATAAGTGCATTCGACAATATTAGCTAGTGCGGCCTCTGATATTCTAGAACTAACTGTTGCTACGCGAAACGGTCGTGACCTTTGATCCGTAAACTCCGTGTGCGTTTGTGCGTTAACCTTATACCCAGCGATAGTTAGTGGCTTCTGTAAGTTAGTTAATCGTACGATAGAGTTAATTGACTGTCATCGTGACGAAAGAAGAAAGTGACTGTGGACAACCTCGGAAGGCCCCCTCAAGTTGGAGCGGTGTCGACGCTCGGGCTGCTGCCGACGGCCAAGGTCTAGGTTCAATCACCATCAGTCACACCCAGATACACATCACATCACTTATTTCCCTTTCACTACACAACCACAAGTGACCTGACCGACTCCGGAGGGACCAGTCGCCTTGGATATAGGTAAGTAAGCTCCGCCTAATTCCTCTGCCGGTCGACCCGACGTAGTATAGAACGCTCCCCCATATATTTTAGTGTAATTCGAGAGATTCCACGTGGCCACATTGAGGCCCGACCTACGTCTGCTCGGGAAGTCTTCTGCTCATGGGCCCCAGAGGATTGGACCCTTTAAGGGAGCAGCCGTAGGCCGTAACACCCAACATTGAATTTTAATAATGATTTTGTATTGGCTTTTGGTATTACCAAGGAGGAAAACTACAACTGTCGGAATATAACTAGTAAGAAAATAATGTATTAAATTTACAATACCTAATGTTAAATATTCAAATACTTCCTAAATGGGGAAGATGAGTCTTGTGGATACCACTGTTTTTTTCTACGGACTTCAAAAACGAGGAGGTACTTAAATCGACTGTATGTTTTTATGTGTGTTAATTCGTTACTTTTTTCTGGTTGAAACGATTTCGATTATTCTTTTTTTGTCTGAAAGCTGGTGCTTTTCATGTGGTCTCAAATAAATTTGATCAAGGTTTGACCAACAGTTTTTGAGTAATTCTTATTTATAACTAAAATTTTAATGAGTCCCTTGAAGAAAATTTTAAAGAAACAAACATATTAACTTTGGCATAGCAATACATTTATGAAAATGTATTGCTATATATATATATATATATATATATATATATATATATATATATATATATATATATATATAATAGGTTCGCGGTCTACGCCATGTTTTATAAAATTCCGAAAATTCGTACTTCTGCTCACATTTGTGGTCATCACGTCCGCAGTTTAATGCCTAGATCGGATTTTTTTCTTTTAGTGTGTTCCCTAATAATGATGTTTCTAAATTACCCTCAAAAGTTTTCAACTACTATGGGTAGTATTTTACAAGATGGCACTAGACATAAGTTTAAATTTTTTACTTTAACTGCTAAGTTTGAGCACGTGTGGTGATAAAAAAACGTATCGGATCTGTGAGGCCAACCATTTAAAAAGTTTGCCTACATCATAAGAATTCCAAAACATTAGCATACCATGTACTTAATGTCATTACTTACTGAGCTATAGCCGTTAATATGTAAAAGTAGGCATTTCATTACAAAATTACAAAATTATTGGCAGATAGTTTTTTTTTAACATTGCATGTCTTTATTAGGTAAGTACATTATTTGTGGCCCTTGAAAATTTTACTTTACTACCTGTTCGCCTTGTTTGGACGAATTCTAAGCTGTGTGAGCAAGACAAACGGTGCTTAGCATTAATTTGAGTAAAAAGGATCGACAGATTCTCCATTGTATGAATTCGTGTTTGGAATTCGTGTTTGGTTATTGTTAAATATGGTTAGTGCGTATCTCGACCTTCTTGACATCGCATGTGCTCTAATTATTTCTAACTTTTGGCTACAAAATACTATTTCGCATTCTACTGGACTCTTGACTTGTGCATTTGGATAGGATTTTGATTATTTGGTGATAATTGTGACAACTCGGTATTCTACTGGACTCATGATTTGTGCATATACCATAAACCATAAACCGTGACCACGGTTTCTGGAAAGCAACCGGAACGTTGGGAATATAAAAGTTAACGCGATAAAATCCGTAAAAATAGTTTTATTCAATTACGTAATAACTTAAGACAGAAGGACCCTTAAGTAGGGACTGAATAAATTAACCGACTTGGTATTACATGTATCTCAGAACTCTTTACGGTAGAAGAGCTGAGTTGCGAGACTTGGCTTTTTTACAAGTTATGTCTTTAATGGCATTTATTTATGGGGTAATGCATACGATTTTACAACATTATCCCAGAAAATGTACAAAATTTCTCAACAAACAAGTATAAAAGTTTATTAGAGAAAAATTTTGCAACATAGGTTATTATAATATCAAAGAATAAATACATAAAAAACCCCTGGGAATGAGGTGATTGCCTCATTCCATGGGGCTCTGTTAAAACTCATTTAAAATTTGTACAATCGAAAAACAAAATTATTGTAAAGTGAAATATGTTTAAAATTGCCCCGTCTCGTTTCTTGATGGTTCTTCTCCGGACAGAAGTATTTTCCGAACCAGTGATTATTAAAAAAAAATATTTTGAATAAGTATTATGTAATAATTTATATTGAATAAAAATTATTCTATTCCATTCTATAGTAATGTATAAATTTGCAGCTTTGTAACTATAGTAAATAACTTCAATACATCTAGTAGGAAGGATTGAAGGTGATAGAAGGGATTGAGAGGTACCAAGACTCCAAAGTCTTTGCCAGAGATCTGTCTGCCATAAAGAGCAAAATGTCAAAGGTGAATACCTAGTGTGGCAGCAAAGTTTCCGGGACACCTGAGATTTTGAGTGAGATTGAGATGATTTATACACGTCATCGTTGGAGCCATACGCAAGTGTGTGTAACGATCCAAGTGCAACACTGCTCCGATGATATCCCGGACATCAGTCTGAGCAAAATTGTAATGGCTCTCCAGCAACTTAAAAACGGCGAAGATGGAATTACAGAGTTTCTGAAAGCGGGTAGAAAACTGGCTCTTGAAGTCCTTCAGAAGCTCGTTAATTCCGCCTTTCATGGTGCGACTACTCCGAAGGTGTGGAGCAGAAGTGCGGTGGTCTTGTTCTTCAAGAAAGGCAACAACGCTCTCTTGAAGAACTACAGATCGAAAGTCATTATGAATCGTATACCTTACCTATACCTTTCAGCAAATTGTACAGAAAACCGAAGAGTACAATCTGCCACTTTGCCTTGCGTAAGTAGACGATCAGAAAGCCTTTGATTCCGTCGAAGTTTGGGCGGTGCTACAATCTCTTACATCCCACTAGATACAGTGACGATCTGGGAGGTCATGCAAGAAGACGATTGATGCAGGTGGCTCAGGACCGTGCGTTGTGGCATTCTTAGGGGAGGTCTATGTTCAGCAATGTACTTGGGAAAGGCTGTAATGATGATGATGATGGTGATGTAACTATAGTGAAATATAATAAGTATGATTTATAAATAAACGTATTTAAAATAATCAATGTGTATTGTGTGTAATGTGTTTGCCACTCCTGAGGAATAAATTAAATACCTTATTACCAGTTAAATGTGTTTCTAGTTACTCGACACTTACCATATTAAGCGCAGCATCAGAATCCTAGTGTTTTACGCTGCAATTCTTTGCGAGCATGGACCATCCCAGGTTGAGCCGACTCATTCGTGCTGAAACCATAATACGCCGCAGCAATCAAGAAAAAACGACTGTTGAACATTCTAGTAAAGTCTCTCAAAATACAGTCTTAAGCCACCTGCAACAACTGACCTCGTGCATGTTATAATGCTCGTCACTCCATCTAGTTGGTGACCGCCCTACGCTTTGCTTACCTGTACGAGGATATTAAAAATATAAATGCTGTAAATACAATCTATGTCATTTTAATATTATTACTCATAAAAAAAAACAAATATAAACGGAAATGATTCCTCCATGTAATATGTCTTTATATAATAACTAATTATACAAAGCTCGTGTTTAATCACTGATATAACAACCTAGGTGATAGCGCATACATGGCATTGCAATTATTAATACTCTAACTAAGCTAAATTAATGCATCGTTACTATGACATGGGTGTTATATACACTATAATATAGTAATTTCAATAACAATTTTGCCTATACATACGAGTACAATCTTACTCAATAATATGAAAATAATATTTACAGTAAAAATTCCGCAAATAAGTTATTATTTATACGAGTACATAAAAGTATAAATTAAACATTATAATTATTAAAATCGGTAACTCAATCCTAATCCAGGTTCTCGTACGGAAACGGATACGGAGTAAAATGAAGACCCAGCCATCATGCTTGAAGAAATGACAACAGTTGGGAAATGAAGGCTCTTGAGAGGCATACTCTTACCGGTAAGATGCACATCTACAGCCCCATAACATAGAATAACGACGTTAAAGAGTTTTGATCATATTACGGAGGGAAAGAGCTACGAGATGTTTAGCTGATGATTCGTAACCGAGGATAGATCTAGATGTTTATGGGCCACATCAACCACTTACCATCAGGACGGTGTGGTCGCTTGTCGTCTTTATTCTGTAAAAAAGCAGTGAACTTGTTATTTATACACAAAACGTGGAGGTACTAAAGCTGCTTTCTATTTAAAAATTTAAATACCGTTATTTAATTAAAATTGTGCTATACTTAATAAATCTGAAAAAGTACGCACAGGAAACTTACTTACGTATTGCAAAGTTATGTTACGATTTAAAAGAATGCTTTAAAGAAGACTCTTTAAAGGAGACTTCCTTAAGGCGTGTATGTGGTCATCTGGCATAAACCATGGTTTGGTAGGGGTGTTCTACCAAGGAGTCCCAAGCTTCATTTTTGTGAAAAAGATTAAAGAATTCAGACAAAGCTTAACAAGAAAATTCCAGCAAACCTTTGCACCTACCGGTAGCAAGGTAGAAGCAAATCAAACGAGTTAAATAAAACTAATTTCACAATTTTTTTCGTTTAATTTGACTTATTTTTACTTATTTTTAAATTCGCGACGTTTCGGGTGCTTTTTGTTTGTTGTTGTTTGATGTTCTTAAGTCATCATTAACACGGTATACCTTCAGCTTTCAAAGCACCCGAAACGTTAATTCAAATTTAACGCTTTAAAATCCATGACATTAGTTTTATTCAGTGTAAAGTATTCGCGTAAGTTAGAAATTATTCTTCAATAATTAGATGCTAGATGAATAAATAGGCCTGTATCAAAAGCTGAGACTACTTTGAATATATTTTTTTAATTAATTACTTAGACTTCCTTAAATAAGTAAATATAAAGACTTAATTACAGTGTCTTTTTTTCAGTTGTGCATTTAAAAAAGTAACAAACCTTATTGCCAATATAGCTGCTCATATATTCTTATATTAAATTTAAATATCCTATAATCTATAATGATCGTCAGCTAAGATATGACACATATTCAGCCAATAAGCAATTTACAATTCTGAACAGGAAAGTTATAAATAACGTAGGTGCGTTTTAGTTACATCCGAAATTATATTTAACAATATTTTACAACAATTGGTTTATGTAAGCAAAAATACATTCTAAGATTAAAAACAAAATATTATTTAAATGTATTGTATTCATAATATTATTTAAATGTATTAATTCCGGTGTTCCTCAGGTTTCCGTTCTCTCCGCAACTCTCATCCTGCTGCATTTTTTTTTATAGGAGAAGGGGCAAACGAGCATGCGGCTCACCTGATGGTAAGTGACTACCGCCGCCCATAAACAGCTGCAACACCAGGGAGGGAATTGCAGATGCGTTGCCGGCCTTTTAAAAAGGAGTACGCTCTTTTCTTGAAGGTCCCTAAGTCGTATCGATTCCACAAGGAAGTCGTGCGAGGAAGAAAACATCTTCTAAATCGCACAGTGGTGGACCGCCAATCATCCAGATAGTGTGGATGGTATCGGGAGTTCTGCCGCGATGTGCGTTCGTGAAATTTGGCGGCTGGGATTAATCCGAACAATTCCTCAGAGCACTCCACATGGTAGATGCGAAAGAAAATGCAAAGGGATGCAACATCTCTTCGCAGTGCCAATGAATCGAGCCTATCGGAAAGGGCTCGGTCGTCGACGATTCGAGCCGCTCTGCGTTGGATGCGGTCAAATAGAAGGAGCTGGCACTGGGGAGCCCCTGCCAAGAGATGGGAACAGTATTCCTAGTAAGGCGAACCTGCGCCTTGTAAAGTTGCAGGCGGTGTGCCGGCATGAAATACTGTCCCGCTCTGCTGAGCACGCCAAGCTTTTTAGAGGCCAATTTGGCCTTCTCTTCCAAGTGACCACGAAACTGCACGTCACTCGATATGTCGACTCCGAGGATACCGATACTGGCTGAGGCAAGAAGGGGAGTGCCTTGAAACTGAGGAGATACGACAAAAGTGTTCTTTTTAGCGGTAAACGCCCAAACTTGTGTCTTCTAAAGATTAAACTGGACTAGATTTAGTCGCCCCCAATCCGAGACTTTGTTCAGCAAAGACTCGACTTCAGACACAAGTTTGTTCCGGTACTCGGCGACGTTTTCCCAAAAAATATTGGCACGTCCGGTATATAGAGCATCACCAGTGCTGTCATCCGCATAGCAATGAATGTTACCAGTTAGCAACATATCATTGATATGCAGAAGAAACAGCGTTGGTGATAGCACACAGCCTTATGGAACACCAGCGTTAATAGGCTTGTAGTCAGAGCATGCACCGTCAACAACAACCTTGATGCTCCGATCTGCAAGGAAGCTGGTGATCCAATTGCACAATTTCTCGGGAAGCCCATAGGAAGGGAGCTTCGAAAGAAGCGCTTTGTGCCAAACCCGATCGAAGGCCTTCACAATGTCCAGACTAACGGCCAACGCCTCCCCCTTGGACTCTACTGCAGCCGCCCATCTATGGGTCAGGTATACCAGAAGATCACCAGCTGATCGACCCCGACGAAAACCGTATTGGCGGTCACTAATCAGCTGGTGATCCTCAAGGTACCGGATGAGCTGGCAGTTAATAATGGATTCCATTATTTTGGAGAACAAGGAGGTGATCGCGATAGGCCTCTAGTTGGATGGGTCTGAGCGGTCGCATTTTTTAGGGATCGGGTGGACAAAAGCTGTCTTCCATGAATTCGGGACTACGCCTTGGGAGTAGGAGTACCGGAAAAGACGCGTTAGAACCGGTGCCAACTCCGGAGCACACGTCCTCAGCACAATTGGGGGGATTCCGTCAGGCCCACTCGACTTCTGGATGTCCAGGGAGAGCAGTGCTTTGCGAACCGAGCGCTGTGAGAACATCACATCCGGCATGGAGCACTCACACCGCGGGATGGTCGGCGGTGTTTTCCCCCCGTCATCAAGAGTCGAGTTGGGCGCAAAAAGGGAGCCTAAAAGGTCGGCTTTGTCTTTTGCGTCTTGGACCAGTGAGTCATCCTCCCTGTGCAGAGATGGTAGTGATGGCTTACAGAAATTCCCTTGGACAGCCTAGGCGAGAGACCAGAATGCATCGGTTCCCGAAGGAAGGCGAACTAGTTTCTCGCCAATTCTGCCTATGTGCTCTGACTTTGCCTTGGCAATAACTCTTTTGAAGGACCTGGAGGCGAAGTTATACTTTTTTTAAGTGTGCTGGTGTTTACATCCCAAGTCGCCGAAGCCGCAGCCCAGGCTTGATAACACTCCTGCTTACTGCGTAATGCAGTGTTACAGGAGCGACCAAACCAAAGCTTAGATCTGCCTGATGGAATAAATAGTTCCATTCCCTGTAGCACCACATCAGTGACAGAGTCAGCAACAGCGCTGGGATCATCCAGCGAGAAGCAAACACGCCCTCATGGGTAGGATGCAAAGAAAGACCGCATTCCGTCCCAATCCGCCGACCTGTAATGCCAAACACGGCGGCAAGCTGCATAACGCAACCGCGAAGGGAGTGTGAGTGGCACCATACTCCGGATCAGACCATGGTCCGAAGAGCCGAGAGGGGCATCTACGGAAACCTGATATCCGTCCGGATGAGAGGTCAGCAGTAGGTCCAACAGGGAAGGTGTATGATCCTCCACATCTGGAATCCGCGTAGGCGAAGTAACCAGTTGTGTCAGACCATATGCCAAGGCAAAGTCATAAACAGATCTCCCCGCATGATCGGTTAGACGTGAACCGAGCCATTCGGCATGGTGGGCGTTAAAATCGCCAAGGATCACGATCTCTGCGGATGGGACCTGTTGTAGCAAGAAATCTGTAGCCATTTGGACGTGGTCGATGAGTCGGTCTGTTTCGGCATTACCGCTATGGGACCTATAGAGGCACCAGTAGACGCGCGGATGGTCGTCGCTGTCTACGCGTAGCCAAAGGATGGACAGGTCCGAACCTTCAAGACTGCCGAGGCGTCGAGAACAGATGTCCTCTCTGACATACACGCAAACTCCAGCCCGAGGCACAAAGGAATGCTCCAATTTGTACCCCGGGTAGGAGAGATACGAAATATCAGCCGGAGAGGAAACCTGCGTCTCGGTCAGAAAGAGCAAGGCCGGCTTCCCCTTCTCGAGATGTTATTGGACAGCGTTTAGGTTAGAGTGAATTCCCCTGATGTTGCAGAAATTCACGGATAGCGTGGCAGGGGTCGCCTTGGTGTTCTTGCTCAGTTTGCCCCGAGCTGTTATGTTTTTGAGCAGAATTTTGCCCCCCCCCCCTCCCAAAATACGCGGGGCAGCCTGAGCACCCACGCTCAGGATCGGAATAACATGGTCGTGGATGCTCAGCGAGGGATTCTCCAGGGGTACTGGTACCCTCCTGGAGTAGTGTATCATGTAATTCCGCTACCATGTTGATGGGGGGGGGGGATTGGGCTTCCGGCCACCTGCACTCACCAGACGAAACGCAGAAGCAGAGCTCTACTTCACGCCGGTATTCTGTGAGGTCGTGGTACCAACCCGGCTCGAGCCGGCCCATACGTGCAACAGCAAAAACTGCTGCGTGGCTCTACCACCGTTAAACTGCATATAAATTATCTGCTCATTCCCGTTGTCTATGGGTATGCAGACGACAGCACAGTTGTGGAGAAATACCAACCAAGCGCGCGGGCCAGTCGGGATCAAATCCAGTCAGAATGAAAGGCTATGGTTGAGCGTGTGAGTCTCACACTGCAGGCAGTCTCCGAATGGGGTGATGCCAATCTCGTGAGATTTAACGCCTCCAAAACACAAGCGTGTCTTTTTATCGCTAAAAG
Organism: Parnassius mnemosyne; assembly: GCA_963668995.1. Lineage (NCBI taxonomy): Eukaryota > Metazoa > Arthropoda > Insecta > Lepidoptera > Papilionidae > Parnassius > Parnassius mnemosyne. Next base: position 7,394,609 of record CAVLGL010000079.1, on the reverse strand, counting down.
GAGCCCGATTACCTTGGCTCCTACTTTCCGGAATGTATCCTTGGAGTACACTGACCGCCTTCAGTTGTTAGGGATTGAATTTTCTCTGAACCTAAACTATGGGGGTTCAAGGAAACTTAGTGTCCTTGCAAGGGTGCGGCGGTACTTCATGCCGGGGCAGCGTCTTACCTTATATAAAGCGAAAGTCCGATCGTGCATGGAGTACTGCTGTCACATATGGGCTGGTGCTGCAAAATGCCACCTAGCAGCATTGGACTCAGTGGAGAGACGTGCTAAGAGGCTCATTGGTGACCTTGATTTGGTTGAAACCAATCTTGTCAGCCTCGAGCACAGGCGCAGAGTAGCCAGTCTCTCGTTATTCTATAGGATGCATTTAGGTGAGTGTGCGCAGGAATTACACGCCTTAATTCCTCCTTCTCCTTTCCACCATCGGACAACCAGACGGTCGGCGGGTCTTCATCCCTTTGTTGTCGATATTCCACGCATTAGAACCAAACGGTTTGCTTCGTCTTTTGTAATGCGTACAGCGAAGGAGTGGAATAATTTGCCGGCGTCTATCTTTCCGTCCGAATACAATCTAGGCGTCTTAAAGGCAAGAGTGAATAGGCTTTTGTAACGATAAGACAGTGCGATTTACCATCTAAGGCTGCTTCACCACTTACAACCAGGTGGGATTGTGGTCAAGCACTGGCTTATAATAAGTAAAAAAAATGAATTTGTAAAACTATTAAAAAAACACTCCGTGTAAATATATTTTAAGGATGGCACCACAAATAGATCATTTGAATATATCATTCATAAAATTCAGAACATATATTCGTAGCACCTGAACCATTTGATAATATTAATTTGTAACGCATTACACTAGCGCCCTCTAGTGTCGAGTAGCAGAACTAGGAGAGTCAAGATCCTTCCAGAAATTTCGGGACCGATATGTACTCGAACATTCTAGATGTCGTTACAGTAGAAGGTTCTGGAAACTATCTGAGGCCCTATATAAGGCCGGTATAGACCACGACCGAGGCAGTATTGAATTGGCGATACAAGAGAATACTTCGAAGTGAAATAACGGCGAACTGTGTTTTCTTATTAGTGTGATTTTAAGTTGTAATTAGTGTTGTGTAATTACATAGTCAATTTTGGTAATTCACTCGGCAATTTTTAATTATCTCGAACCCCAAGCTCGTAACAGTATTAAACAGAACAATCCTGTTAGCTCGGTATAGTGTGAGTGGTCTTAGAAGCACATCAAACCGTAAACACACATCTTGAGGTCAATCATTAGTAATAAAGCAAACAATCGCTTGTTTGTTTACATGTTGTATCCAACCTAGACTACTTACATAATTACTGTCACCACACCAATTCTATGTTGTATATCTCAAAGAAAACCTTATGACAAAATATAATGAAAAATTAACCAATCAATATTTAGCTAAGATTACTCAATTAATTAGAACTTCAAATAAGAAAAGAAAATACCGATAAAATCTTACATGTTACATCTAAAACTATAATTTCTACTGCAGGTATTGTGTGAAAGTAGCTATATACAGCTAATACATAATAGAACGCATGTGCCCAGCGGTGGCACGTATGATTTTACTTCAATTTACATAATAGTTTATAAGTAAGTCGAATCTGAGTTTGCTTCGATTTTCCGTAACGCTGTATCCCAATTTAATTCCCAGATTTTCACCTATATTGGGGAGCTTTTACATACATTAATTGCACATGGAACAGACAGACCCTGAATTATTTTAAGTAGGTCATACAAACTTCCGTACGGGGTTGGACTCGTAGCATGCAGCGCTGAAACCAAACTCCCAGTCACTTTGCTATTGAGCATCGGTAGTATATGATGGGTAAGAGTATATATGTACTAATGTGCATGTTTGTTACTTTACATATCTTTATATTATACTGAAGATGTTACAATTTGATTTCGATAGTTTTCGAGAAGTTCCGTGAACAAGGAGAAAATCAATAATAGAATGAGACAGGGAAAATCAAAAAACTTTACATACCTTTGTGTGTATACCCAGTACCTCATGACTGGACAGTTTGACTTATCACTAAGGACCTTCAGAAGAGTGTTGGAACTCCCTCGCACTCTACGCATAAGAGACGCAATTCATTGGCGTATTACAGCGTGAAAACTGTCAGTATGCGCTAGCACAAATATCCTTGATGCACTGCAAAATAGCGGAAGTCCCAAGATCACTCTGAAGGCATTATCATATTAAACTCTGAGAGCATTGATAGCCCGCTGCGTATAGTTAACCCAAAGATTAAAGATTATTACGTGTATTTTTTTTGCAGAAGGCTTAAATGTCCGGACTAGACGACTTATCTTGATAATTAATGACACGAATAAATGAAAAAGTACATGTTTTTGAAAGTCAAAATATAATGTTATGTTATATAACATAATTATGGCTGATTAAGTCAATTATTATAACTACTGTGACTACGCATTAAGTTTAGCCAAACGCCCTTCTAAATATAAATATGCCTTAGATTATAATTTTCATAAAGAACTTAACGGTGGTAGAGCCACGCAGCAGTTTTTGCTGTTGCATGTATGGGCCGGCCCGAGCCGGGTTGGTACCACGACCTCACAGAATACCGGCGTGAAGTAGAAGCTTTGCTTCTGCGTTTCGTCTGGTGAGTGCAGGTGGCCGGAGGCCCAATTCCCCCCCCCCCCCCCCCCCATCAACATGGTAGCGGAATTACACGAAGAACTACCCCAGGAGGGTACCAGCACCCCTGGAGAATCCCTCGCTGAGCATCCACGACCATGTTATTCCGATCCTGAGCGTGGGTGCTCAGGCTGACCCGCGTATTCTGGGGGGGGGGGCAAAATTCCGCTCAAAAGCATTACTGCTAGGGGCAAACTGAGCAAGAACACCAAGGCGACCCCTGCCACGCTATCCGTGAGTTTCTGCAACATCAGGGGACTTCACTCTAACCTAAACGCCGTCCACTACCATCTCGAGACGGCGAAGCCGGCCTTGCTCTTTCTGACCGAGACGCAGGTTTCCTCTCCGGCTGATATTTCGTATCTCTCCTACCCGGGGTACAAATTGGAGCATTCCTTTGTGCCTCGGGCTGGAGTTTGCGTGTATGTCAGAGAGGACATCTGTTCTCGACGCCTCGGCAGTCTTGAAGGTTCGGACCTGTCCATCCTTTGGCTACGCGTAGACAGCGACGACCATCCGCGCATCTACGGGTGCCTCTATAGGTCCCATAGCGGTAATGCCGAAACAGACCGACTCATCGACCACGTCCAAATGGCTACAGATTTCTTGCTACAACAGGTCCCATCCGCAGAGATCGTGATCCTTGGCGATTTTAACGCCCACCATGCCGAATGGCTCGGTTCACGTCTAACCGATCATGCGGGGAGATCTGTTTATGACTTTGCCTTGGCATATGGTCTGACACAACTGGTTACTTCGCCTACGCGGATTCCAGATGTGGAGGATCATACACCTTCCCTGTTGGACCTTCTGCTGACCTCTCATACGGACGGATATCAGGTTTCCGTCGATGCCCCTCTCGGCTCTTCGGACCATTGTCTGATCCGGAGTGTGGTGCCACTCACGCTCCCTTCGCGGTTGCGTTCTGCAGGATGCCGCCGTGTTTGGCATTACAGGTCGGCGGATTGGGACGGAATGCGGTCCTTCTTTGCATCCTACCCATGGGGGCGGGTTTGCTTCTCGCCGGATGATCCCAGCGCTGTTGCTGACTCTGTCACTGATGTGGTGCTACAGGGAATGGAACTATTTATTCCATCATCTGTGGTACCCATCGGAGGCAGATCTCAGCCTTGGTTTGGTCGCTCCTGTAAGACTGCATTACGCAGTAAGCAGGAGTGTTATCAAGCCTGGGCTGCGGCTTCGGCGACTCGGGATGTAAATACCAGCACACTTAAAAAGAAGTATAACTTCGCCTCCAGGTCCTTCAAAAGAGTTATTGCCAAGGCAAAGTCAGAGCACATAGGCAGAATTGGCGAGAAACTAGTTCGCCTTCCTTCGGGAACCCGTGCATTCTGGTGTCTCGCCAAGGCTGTCCAAGGGAATTTCTGTAAGCCATCACTACCATCTCTGCACAGGGAGGATGACTCACTGGCCCATGACGCAAAAGACAAAGCCGACCTTTTAGGCTCCCTTTTTGCGTCCTACTCAACTCTTGATGACGGGGGGAAAACACCGCCGACCATCCCGTGGTGTGAGTGCTCCATGCCGGATGTGCTGTTCTCACAGCGCTCGGTTCGCAAAGCACTGCTCTCCCTGGACATCCAGAAGTCGAGTGGGCCTGACGGAATCCCCCCAATTGTGCTGAGGACGTGTGCTCCGGAGTTGGCACCGGTCCTAACGCGTCTTTTCCGGTACTCCTACTCCCAAGGCGTAGTCCCGAATTCATGGAAGACAGCTTTTGTCCACCCGATCCCTAAAAAAGGCGACCGCTCAGACCCATCCAACTATAGGCCTATCGCGATCACCTCCTTGTTCTCCAAAATAATGGAATCCATTATTAACTGCCAGCTCATCCGGTACCTTGAGCATCACCAGCTGATTAGTGACCGCCAATACGGTTTTCGTCGGGGTCGATCAGCTGGTGATCTTCTGGTCTACCTGACCCATAGATGGGCGGAGGCAGTAGAGTCCAAGGGGGAGGCGTTGGCCGTTAGTCTGGACATTGCGAAGGCCTTCGATCGTGTTTGGCACAAAGCGCTTCTTTCGAAGCTCCCTTCCTATGGGCTTCCCGAGAAATTGTGCAATTGGATCACCAGCTTCCTTGCAGATCGGAGCATCAAGGTCGTTGTAGACGGTGCATGCTCTGACTACAAGACTATTAACGCTGGTGTTCCACAAGGCTGTGTGCTATCACCAACGCTGTTTCTTCTGCATATCAATGATATGTTGCTAACTGGTAACATTCATTGCTATGCGGATGACAGCACTGGTGATGCTCTATACACCGGCCGTGCCAATATTTCTCGGGAAAACTTCGCTGAGTACCGGAACAAACTTGTGTCTGAAGTCGAGTCTTTGCTGAACAAAGTCTCGGATTGGGGGCGACTAAATCTAGCCCAATTTAATCCTCAGAAGACACAAGACACAGACACACTTCATTTATTACGCTTCATTTTATTTTATTTTATTTTAAGGACAGATTTCAAAAATTTAAAGCATTATTTTATTATTATTTTGTACATGTATAAGTGTAAAGGCAGAATAAGAGTATTATAAATAGTTAAAATTGTAGTACCAACAACACGTCTTTTCTCATTTAACACATTTCTAACATTACAATGTATTGCATCTTGGCCGTCAGGGGTGAAAACGCATTTGTAGTCTTCTTTCTGTGTAGTTTGATATTATCCATGATCTGAAGTAGCCGCTTTCCAAGTGGCATGTAAGTTTGTCTGCCGCTTCATTTTTATAAAAATATATATATATTTTGTTTTAATACCTCACGATATAATAATCGTTGCGATTTATCGAGCTGTGGTACAGCGTGGCGTGCTAAGTGCGTAGTTTCACAGTAATGAAACTTTCAAAGGAAATTTTAAGCATCGATTTATCCCATACTTGGCGGCGAAGGAAAACATCGTGAAGAAAATTGTCGAAATCATGTGAGAACTTCACATGATTTCGAAAAGTTTCCTTCACGATGTCAACACGATTTGGAGTCCTGTAATCCTCTTAAAAATAAGAAAAAGCCAATGTTCAACAGTGGGACATAAATAGCCTGCAATATTGACTTTTTACTGATCGATGATTTTCAGTGGAAAAACATACAAATGGGTTTAAGTTACTTATACTCTTTCTTTTAATTTTATAAATAATGAATCGAATAGGTTAATGAAAAACATTTGTTATTGTGAAGTGTAGTATAATTCGTGTCACACTAACAAAGGAGTTAAGTAAATGTTTCTCTACCATATCAAAATAATCAATCATTAAATATAATAAAGCCTTATGAAATGTATATTTTAGACACGTAAAAGTTAAGTTTTAATGAAAATTAATTTCATACATGTTTGACTTTTTAAAACAAAGTCAGTAAGCCAAAGGTTAATTGAGCAAATATTGTACTTTACTATGTGTAGACTTGAGCGAGCTCAAAAATTTTCAATTCGTTTTATTACATAAAATATAAAAGCAGTGATTAATTGCGAATATGCGTTCTAGCGGGGCAATGAAAAAAGTTTGATGAACTTATCAAAGCAACAAAGTAGTAATACGAGCATCCTACACTGCGAATTATTTTGAATTCTAACTTTATTGCTTTTGTTCTCAAGAAAATTCACTTAAGTGTTTAAAAGTATTTTTTCAATAAAATAAAACTAACAAATGATGTTACAGTCTACTTGGTGGTATTTGCGTCTACTGCAACCCATGAACACCTGCAACTAACTTCAAATAAAGAAGACTACAGATGCGTTGACATCTCTTAGGACTAACATGGAATGCCTCACAGTCTCTAATTATAATGGCTCTCCATACTTTTCAGACCGGAATACAAGAATAGGCGCACTTCCACGTGGTGGCAGAAATTGCTAAGAGCAATTCCATCGGAAGTCTAGGACCTAGTAGTCCTAACACCTAATAAATATATTTGTTAAATTATTTTGTATTTGACATAAAATAAAACATATACCCCTACTACCCCATTATCATCCAGTGGGTATCATAAAATCGTAAGAAACGACGAAAAGAAACTGAAAAAGGAGATGGGCAACATAATTTCTATGATAATAACATACGAATAATAAAAATTGTGTAACAGTGGTAGAGCCACCCGGCAGCTTTTGCTGTCGCACGGATGGGCCGGCTCGAACCGGGGTGGTACCACGACCTCATAGAATACCAGCGTGAAGTAGAGGTTTAGCTCTGCGTTTCGCTTGGTGAGTGCAGGTGGCCGGAGGCCCTTTTTACTGGAAATGAGGCATTCCATCTTAGTCCTCACGGGTGACAACGCATCTACATTTTGATTTGTAACAAAGGATAGATGTAGATGTCTATGGGCCGCAGCAATCACTTACCATCAGGTGGACTGTGTGCTCGTTTTTTTTTTTTTTTTTTTTTTTATAGGAGAGGGGGCAAACGAGCATGCGGCTCACCTGATGGTAAGTGACTACCGCCGCCCATGAACAACCGCAACACCAGGGGAATTGCAGATGCGTTGCCGGCCTTTTAAAAAGGAGTAGGCTCTTTTCTTGAAGGTCCCTAAGTCGTATCGGTCCGGAAAAATCCCTGGTGGTAAACTATTCCACAAGGAAGTTGTGCGAGGAAGAAAACATCTTCTAAATCGCACAGTGGTGGACCGCCAATCATCCAGATGGTGTGGATGGTATCGGGAGTTCTGCCGCGATGTGCGTTCGTGAAATTTGGCGGCTGGGATTAATCCGAACAATTCCTCAGAGCACTCCCCATGGTAGATGCGAAAGAAAATGCAAAGAGATGCAACATCTCTTCGCAGTGCCAATGAATCGAGCCGATCGGAAAGGGCTCGGTCGTCGATTTTTTTTATCACACTTATCCTATAAAAAAAAATCTGCAGTAGCCAACCCGCCTGCTAAGCGTGGCTACAATGGCCAATCTATGGGAAACCCCCATGAGACAATCTTTGGGGGAGACCTATAATCAGCAGTGGAATTTTGATGGGCGCTGATAGCAAAAATAATAGTAACACTGATCTTGAACATTTAAGGACTTACCTGCCAATTTTCCATAGCTCGAATTTGAAAGCTTTTCCCAAGTTCAGTTGGTAAGTTGTACAGAGTTGTAGCACTACTCGGCATTTCCAAAACACTCATGAAAGACAAAGTTGTTTGTAAACAATTAGATTCTTGAATCAATAATACAATTTATATTATATAAGGAAGCCTGTAAGTCTAAGAAGTTAAAATAACTATTTTTTCTGTCAATGCCGAAAATCAATTTGGTTTTGGAATTGGTCAGTTCTAGCAACACTGCGCAGGTTGTTATTTTTTTTACTTCTATATTTGTGTGCCAATCCAATGTGGCAATAGTATCAATGTGATAGTAATATAGAATTTTAAAATAATCTTATCACCATAGTACCTACCTCTATTACATGAATACGTATTATTACTTTTACTTACTTACTTACTTACTTATCTTCACGCACAATCCCTGACGGGGTAGCCAGAGAGAACAGATCGCCAAGTGTCACGATCCTTACATATCTCTTTCGCTTCTTTCAGATTCATTATCTTCTTCATACATGCACGTCTAGGTATCCGAGTACTCTTGACCCTACCCTCTTCGAGCAATTTGCTCACATGGTCTTCGAAAGTTAGTCTCGGTCTACCTCGACACCTTTTAATATTAACTTTCGCGCTATATATTTTCTTCACCATTCGGTCTTCACTCATTCGCTCAACGTGCCCAAACCACCGAAGCACGCCCTTATCAATTTTTGTGATAAGGTCATCTTTCAAACCTGCCATATTGCGAATCTCTTCGTTTCGCTTTCGGTCGGCCATAGTAACGCCGCACATTTTACGAAGAGATCGCATCTCCACTGCATTCAACTTACTTTTATGCTTCTTCTGGCATACCCAGGTTTCGCTGCCATATAACAAAGTCGGTACCAACACTGCGTTATGTATTGCAAGGCGTGCACTCTTCGCTACACCTTGCCTTTTGACTAACGCAGTCAGGGCACCATTGACTTTGTTCCCGGCAGCGACACGCCTGTCCACATCTAAATCACATCTTCCATCCCGGCTAAAAGCACTCCCCAAGTATACAATTTCATTTACCTGTTCTAGACATTCCTGATTTACCCATATTTCACACTTCGTTCTCTCTTCGTCCCTTTCAAATAATACGTATTATTAATTAAAATTATTTAATAGTGACGTTACATTAACGTACTATTCAGTAGTACGTTACGTTTGCATTAAGAAGCAAGTTATTTGTGTGTGTTGCAAATTTCGATAGTCAGTAACTAATTATGATATGACTTAATCTATAAATAACTTGGTTAAAATAATATGTAGACGCCGAAATAGGATAGTAGCTAGATAGCGTATAGTTGAAATCCCGTATACAAAAATTATTTGTCTGCTTTATAAACTACTGTTCCTCTGTAAATGTAGATGAAATACCTCTTCGAAACAGGAGAAAATGCTGTTATAAGAAACCGTTAAAAAAAAGGAAATACAAACATGTACTCAAAAAGAACTATATTTTGCATGAGACATCGTTGCTAATTATTTCTTTCATAAATAAAAGCCCTTTTTATTATTTCAAGCAAATGTTTTTGTATTTTATCGAGCTACAATTCATTCATAGCCTCTTTTATTTTTTTATCTTAACGAAAAAGATGGTAATATCTTCAGATTTATCTGACTCCGCATAATCCGCTGACCGATCGTAAATCATGACAAAGCTCGAGCTCTCGTCGACTGTTATAGTTTTTTCTACCTTTTCTTGATCCTAATATCCTCTTCTATTTCTTTATCAACTGAAATATCTGTATTAGTATAAATGTTATTTTTTATACAATTAAAAGTTTGCAATAAAGGAGAAGTTGATATAGTCACCATGCTTAGCAAGTATATAATATCGCAGCAGTTAACAAAGGCAGGCTTAGTACGCCTGCCTTTGTTACTGGTATGTATTAAAATTAAGTGTGGCAACTTAAAATGTGTTACTAATTGTCTGCGTTACTTTTTTAGAAGACTAAAGGAAAAGAGGTGGTTAACAATTCCGTTGAACCGACTTGGTTATTTCTTTTTATTTTTCTCTCTTTTATAATTAATACAGAAATATAAACTTTTTTTATTCAATATAGATTACAAATAATACAATGAAAGTCACTCTTTTGTATAACTATAACTGGTTCGAAAAAAAACTCTGTCCTGAGAAGAACCAGCAAGAAACCCAGAACTATGAGCAGGTCAAATTTTGTATATTTTCTGGGATTTTGTTGTAAAAGCGTATATACTTCGCCCCAAGGGTGAACTACTGATTCGGTGGAGTGGTGGAGTTTTGTCTGTTTCTAGTATTTACAGAATTAATATCACTTATTTTTGTATAACTACCTTTATTTTTGTCTACGTACATTACATTTAATAAATTTATTAGAGGCCAAATTTAATATATTAATTTCCTTAAATTTTTGTCCGATAAATAATACACAAATATAAATCTTTAATAACAGACCAAAATAAGACTTCATTATTTTTCAATAGTATTTTCTTTTGTTTTTAATATTCTTACAATAAATGAAAACACGGTTGTTAGTTAACTAGCGCTCACCTCCATTTCATAATAATTTCAAAAAAAAAGAAAGAAAATGCATGATCTCTAAAAAGATAATAAATAGTCATTTTATAAATGTATATATTGGTAAATAGTCAATATTTGTTCCCAAGTCAATGAAAATTACACTTCTTCAATGTATTTTTATATTGGAATTCTACATTTCTGAAAGAGATTTTGTCAAAATGTGTCGGTGTATGTGTTTCAACTTTTTAAAAGGAATGTGCGCGAGTAGTAAGCAAAACTTGAATTTCATTGCTTGTCAAAAGCTTAGCAGTGGCACGATACCGCGGGGAGTAATGTATGATAATAAAGTTACTATTTGTAGTTTTGTTTTTTTATTATAGATCTCAGAATATTATTTTATTTATTTTTTTAGATTTGTAACTCGTAAAAAGTTAAATATTCTAAAATCACATTTCCATTTCAAAATAAGCTTCCGACGTTTGCCAAGACGTAGAGCAAAATACATTAAATTGGTTAGTCTAATCTTTTATTATCTTTGTTCCATAAATAAGTACAATTTTAATATACTTTTCATTTTAAATGTACCAATACACATCAATTATGTGTATTGGTACTTACTACAATTGTATTAAAATGTATTTATGTCGTATATATAGTGTAAGATTGCAAGTGTAGAGTTAGTTAAAACACATCAAGGTTTTTATTCAAACATATCAATAATAAATATATTTTTTAATTTACAGGCCTCTCCTGAATATTACACAATTACTCTTAAGACAAGTATAAAAGGTTTTGCTTGATGCAGATTGGTATTTTACTACTAACGAAATATATTGTTACTTACTCTTACGGCCTGGCCACGGGTATCGGCGGCGCGAACGGCGAAGCGGCAGGCGGGGCGACAATTCGCGCGGCGCGGTTTGACGGCCACGGGCAGTCACGTTCGCCACCACGACCAGATAGGCCGAGAGTGAAATTTCTTTATCAAAGTATCTCGATATTGATTAGAAAGTAATCGTTTTTTTGGTTCAAGACATAATATTTGGAAGACATTGTGGAATACAAGATTTGAACATGGGCATGCAACTTAGAACATTATTTTACGAACAAAATGATACGTTTTATGTGCTCCCATCTACACTCCTAAGCGCTAGGCTAGACTTATTTTACTTATTTTAATCTCACTAGAGGGCACTTATATATAAAGTCTATGCATACGCAATAATCCACGCGCACTACGCAGTTAGTAGCGGTCACTGGTTACGCTTAAATTGTTATTAATATTTATTGAACATTATTTATTTTTAGAAAAAGCCATTTTATCTGTGTTTTCAGGTAATGAAAATCTGCTAAAATATTATTACAATACGACAACAAATTTCGCCGTCATACTTAAGGTTAAAATAGCTCAGGTGGATAATTGGGCGGTCCCGGAATCTAAAGACCCCGGATCGCGTCCAACATATTATGTGTTTAATTTTACACTTTTTTTCAAGATCCTTATTTTGTAAGCGCCGTCTGTTATGCAAAGCACGATACTAAAAAAAAAAAAATTGAGTCGCGCGCGCATCTATCTCTAGTATATATACAGATCTATGAGTCTAGTCACGTTCGGCACCGCGACCAGATAGGTCGAGATTGAAATGCCTTTATCAAAATTATCTCGATATTGCTTAGAAAGTAATAGTTTTTTGGTTCAAGACATAGTATTTGGAAGAGATTGTGGAGTACATGATTTAAATAGGAATCGGGTGATAGATGGAGAATTCCACAAGAAGTACGAGAAGTATAGAATGTATCCACAAAAATTTTTCGAGTATACCAGAATGAGTGTCGAAACCTTCGATTATATTCTTATTAATATTCAACCAGAATTGGAGAAAAAAGTCAATGCAGATAGAATTTTACGCGCCGCTGAAAAATTGTTTTTGACACTAAGGTAACATATATTGATACTAGCGGCCCGTCTCGTCTTCAATAATATATATATATATATAAAAAAAGAAAATACTTTTAGACAATTATGTTATTTATTGAAACAATCTAAATTATATGACTTTAACTCTTCGTACAACTAAAATATTATAACTTTTTACTTTTTAATCAGCCTTTTATGTTCACTTCAGTCATTATTATAATCATATAGCCTTTTCGATGTTAACTATATAGGTACTCTATTCGTTATTAACATTATTTAGTTGGTTTGGTTGAGACGAGTAACAACATCGCCCATAAGGTTCGCCGTATATCGTGACAGTTATTTCTTCTAAAAGAGCCTGGTTAATTTTATTTCTTAACCTGAGTTTTTGCGTAGGAGGCAGTTTTTCCATTTCAGGCAAAATACTCATTAAAAAATAGTAATCATCAGTTTTTTTTTCACTGTCAAGAGGTATATTTTTAGAGATATCGTTTTCTAGAATTTTTAGTTTTTTTTTCTCAATCTCTAAATATTCTGCTCGAATATCTTGTATATTTTGTCGTTTTTTTTTTGAACTTTGATAACTAGATGTAGAGGGTTCAATCGGTGAAGATATACGACTAGGAGAAGGTGACCTCACTTCATTTAAAACTTCAACAGCTATATCATGATCGTCTCCGTAGTCGATTATTATTTCACTGTCTCCTTCGTCTAAGTTTGATTCGGCAGTTAAAGGCATGTACTCATCTTTCAAAAATCCTAGTAGCGTGAAGTATTTCCAGGCTGGTTCATAATTCGAAGATGAATCACCCGACCGGGATTTAGGCATTTTCTTTAATTCTTTACTATATGTGTCCCTCAGGTTCTTCCATTTCTTTTTGAGATCGCTGACTGAAAAAAAAAAGGTTTAATTTAAATCCTTACTAATATTATAAATGCGTGTTTGTTGGTATGTCCTTCCTTAATGGAGCAACGGATAGACGTGATTTTTTGCATAGAGATAGTTTATGGCCCTGAGAGTGACATAGGCTCCATTTCATTCCGAAATTCCCGCGGGAAAGAAAATTCCCAAGGGAAACAAAAACCACGCGGACGTAGCCGCGGGTGAAATGAAATCTAGTATAAAATAGAAGTTAGGCACTTGAAAAAATAATAAATATAAATGCACGAGAGTAAATGTGTAGGTACATAAAAAGAAAATCTTTTGTTTTTCAGATTTCTCTCTGTTGGGATGACTTTTAAATCTCTGGCTCAGTCATACTCTCTAGGCCGAAGCACCGTCGCCAAAACGATATATCAAACTTTAAAGGCAATTTGGAAAAAGTTGGTTATACAGCATATGTCACCAAAATTAACAAGTGAAGATTTAAGAAAAATTTCAGACATGTTTTTTTCTAGATGGCAATTCCCTAATTGCATAGGAGCCATTGATGGAAAACATTTTCGCATACAGAAGCCACCACGGAGCGGTAGCCAATATTATAATTATAAAAAATTTTTTTCAATGGTCCTACAAGCAGTTTCTGATGCAGATTATAAATTTTCTGTGATTGAGATTGGTGGAAAAGGAAAACAAAGTGACGGAGGCACGTTTCATTTTTCAAAATTTAATGAATTGCTTACTAACAATCAATTTAATATGCCACCGCCAAGAACATTACCTGGGTCAAATATTTTACTGCCACATGTCCTAATAGGCTTCGCTTTCCGTCCAGTGGTTTAGATGACTCGAAAAGAGTTTTTAATAAGAGGTTGTCAAGAGCTCGAGTGACAATTGAGTGTGCGTATGGTATAATGACCAATAAGTGGCGAATTTTCCTCAAAGCAATCGAAACAGACACTAAACATGCAAAACTAATTATTAAGGTTGGATGTCTACTACATAATATTGTAAGAGAAAAAGATGGAAACAGTGATCCCGATTTTAGACGGTACATAAGTTCTAGATCTACATCTAATCAAGTTATAGCGTCTCGGCGGAATAATCGAGCTACGTCACAAGCTATAAACATAAGAAATAATTTCAAAGACTACTTTGTAACCTATTGACTAATTATTTGTAACTATGAATAAAAAAATTGCTACTTACCTTCACATTCAGAAAATTTTATTTTTATTTCTTCCCACAATTTTTTCATTACGTTTTTGAATTTATGCTGTGGGTGGCCAGACTTCCAAATAGCTGGTCTAGCAAGTATTTCAGCAATAAAAAATTCCGTATTCATTTTTCGCGGCGAAAACGACTAAAATATTTTGTTTCTTATACTATTCGCCGCGACTGCCGCTCGACTCCGTGGCTTGCGTCGTACTGATTCATGCCTTTGTTTCAGTCGCCCGCCGCGTCGCCAGTCGCCCGCGCGATTCGCTCGGTAAATTTCGCCGGTCGCTTCGCCACTCGCCGCTGCGCGTGGCTTGATCCGTACATTTCTATACATTTATTTTAGTCGCAAGACGCCTCGTCGTTCGCACCGCGCGAATTTTCGCTATGGCGAATGTCCCGTGGCCAGGCTGTTAGGTGGACAGTGTGCTAGTTTCCTTTAGCCAAGGCTATGCTTGGGGTTTCTTATTTCATAGCTCGCTGAACGACTTTGAGCGTCCTCATACTGGAAACAGACTGGTTGTACAGTCTCGTTTTCAACCTTTTGAGGTATACCTGTCGAGAAGATGTATCGTAATTTCCCGAACGCTGCCCAGTCGAGTTGAATCTGTCGATTGACCTCTCGGTCGAATTTGGGCTTACCTAATCGGACTATTTTTCCCAGGTAAACATACTCCTCAACAACTTCGAGCTTAGTACTCCCAACAACTGCCATGTGTGATATGGGCACTCCCAACAACTACCAGGTGTGACATGAAAATACACATAATCTTTCTTTTGTCCATGTTCATTTTAAGATCCATCCGTTGGGTGACACTATTGAGGTCATTGAGCAATAATGCTTAGGTCCTCCAGCGATTCTGCCATAAAGACTATACCGTAGGCAAATCTAAGGTTTGCAGTCCAGTAGCTTGAAAACGACTTCTAATGTAGCGGCGAAGAGTTTCAGGGATATAATGTCAACCCCGTGTAGTGGTGAGTAAGAATATCCACTACCCCATATCTTCCCGTGGGTGTCGTGAAAGGCGACAGAGGGAAAACTGAGAAGATAGGCAACAACATCTTTCTGATAACAGCAAATTACAATAAAAAACAGCGGTTATCAACCCGCTCGCCAAGCGTGGCAATTGTGGCAATTTAACCCCCATGACAAAAGATACAAAAAGACGGCCCGTAGTGCACGGCGACCCCGAAATTCCTGGCGACCATGGTAACGGTGGGGCAGGGGGTGCTAAGAATCTCCGGTGGAAGTTCGCTGTCCACCTATGATGACTCGACCAGGCAGCATACAATGCACTTACTCTGAGGAATGACGAAAATATCTTGGAGCAGAAAGAGGAAATAGACAAGTTGCGCTGGGTTATTATAGGATTATCTGAGGTCGGAATAGAGAGGGAGGACACGGTAATTCTCGAATCTGGCAACTTGTTCAATCACCGGGAGGGCGACCATATGTCCCAAGGAGGTGTCGAGAGACTTGTGGATTTAACGTCCACAAGTCTCTCGTTAACAACGTAGTAAAGATTGTAGATGTGTCGACGAGGATTGCGTACCCTATACTCAGAATCACCAAACGGTATTTGTTGAAGGTCACACAGGTTTACGAACCAACCTTGGCACATCCCAAAGAGGAGGTGTAGGAAAATATATAAGGATATCTCTAAAGGCATGCATTCCTCCAAAACCTTGTTAATGGGACTTCAACGCAAAACTAGGTACAAAAGAGAAGGACGGGATAAGGATAAGAATTGGGCAACGGAAGCCAAGGAGCCAGCAGCTGGCCCACTTCATGGAGAAAGAGGAACTCTTAATGATGAAATCTTTCTTCCAGAATCGGCCCCACAGGAAGTGGACCTGGTCCCTTCCCGACCCTGTCGAGCCTCGATGGTTGAACAATGAGATTGACTTCATTGTGACGACTAGAAGTAACTGTTCAGTGATATCTCAGTGATCGCGAGGGTGAAAATTGGTATTGATCACCGAATGATTAGAAGCACACTGAACCTAAATGTAAAGTTGGAGAAATTTTTTTCTTCCAGAAGCGGTCCCACAGGAAGTGGACCTGGTCGAGCCCCAATGGTTCGACAAAAGTTTTGAGATTGACTTCATTATGACGACTAGACGGAAAATTTTCATTGATGTCTCAGTGATCCCGAGGGTGAAAACTGGTAGCAATCACTGAATGGTTAGAGGCACACTGAACCTAAACGTTAAGTTGGAGCGGTCTCGTCTAATAAAATCAACGCTCCGTCCCCCTCGTGCTCCACTCCAGAGTTCAGAAATCTTTCAGATCGAGTTAGAAAACCGTTTTCAGTGCGCTGCAATGCAGTGGATGATATGAATACCAAGATCGTGGAAGCCGTCTTTGCGATCGAAGCTAATTTTTGCAAGAATCGCCGCAGAAAACAAAAGAACTCTCCGATCACACTCTAATAAATCTCATGGCTGTTCAACGGGAAATGAATCTGCAGTTTTCAGTAGATTTAACAGATTACAGGCAACTGTACAGATAGATCTCCAAATATATGCGGCGGGACTAACCCAACTTCAAAACTGCTTGTATTGAAGAAGCGATCGAGCGGAAACGGGGCTCTAAATTCTTTGCTAGAGATCTGTCTGCCAGAAAGAGCCAACTGTTGAAGCTGAAGACCGAATGTAGCAGCGTTGTTTCCGGGAAACCTGAGATTTTGAGTTAGATTGAGAGGTTCTATGGGCAGCTATATACATCATTGTTGGAGCTACACCCAAGTATAAGTTACGATCGAAAAGTAAGTCTTATTCGACCATATTCCGATGATTTTCCCGACGTCAGTCTGAGCGACATTAGAATGGCTTTCCAGTACCTTGAAAACGGCAAGTTCTCGGTCCTGGAATTACAGCGGAGCTTCTGAAAGCGGGTGGAAAACCGGTGCTTAAAATCCTTCAGAAGCTTTTTTTAATTCCGTCCTCCATAGTGACACTACTCCGGAGGCGTGGAGCAGAAGTGCGGTAGCTTGTTCTTCAAAAAAAGCAACAACGCTCTCTTGAAGAACTACAGACCGATTTGCCTTCTGAGCCGCGTCTACGTGCCATTTTTGAGAGTCATTACGAATCGTCTCGCCTTTCTGCCTTCCGAAAAAGCCGGTTTCCGAAAAGGCTTTAGCACCGTAGACCACACAAATACCCTTCGGCAAATTTTACAGTAGTCCAAGGAGTACAATTTGCCACTATGTCTGGCGTATGTGGACTATTAGAAAGCCTTTGAGTCCATGGAAATTTGGGCGGTGCTACAGTCCCTTCAGCTGTGCCAAGGTGAGTGTCGGTATATCAAAGTGCTGAAGTGTTTGTTCAGTAGGGCTACGAAACCTATCCAACTGCAGCAGAGAGGTGTAAGACAGGGTGACGTTTTATCCCCGAAACTCTTCACTACTGCATTGGAAGACGTTTTCAAGCTTCTGCACTGGAAAGAATATGGTATTAACATCAATGGCGAGCACGTCACTCACTTACGATATACTGACAATATAGTCCCAATGGCAGAATCGCTAAAAAACCTAAGTACTATGCTCAAGATCTCCATAATGCCTACCAACGGATAATACTAAAGATGAACATGGACAAAACAAAGATCATGTATATCGTTCATGTCACTCCTATGTAAGTAGTTGTTGAGAGCACTAAGCTCGAAGTTATTCACGGGTATGTTTACCTAGGACAAATAATTGGACTAGGTAAGTACAACTTCGACCTAGAGGTCAATCGACAGATTCAACTCGGCTGGGCAGTGTTCGAGAAATTACGGCACATCTTCGCGTCAGGTATACCTCAAAACTTGAAAACGAGATCCATAGGTCATCAATGGCAACAAGCAGTTCTTGTTGCCAGTGATAACCTATGGAACTGAGACGTGGTTCTTTACTGCTGGCCGTATGAGGAAGCCGAAGGTGGCTCAGCGAGCTATGAAGAGAGCCATGCTCGGGGTTTCTCTACATTATAAACTTAAAAATGAAAATATCCGCAGTAGTACCAGAGTGACCGTATTCCAACGGATTAGTAAACTGAAGTGGCAATCGGCCGGCCATATATAGCTCGAAGAACCCTCCACTAGATGGAGTGACGACCTGGTAACTCATGCAGCAAGTCAATGAACGCAGGTGGCTCAGGACCGTGATTTGTGGCATTTCTTGGGGGAGGCTTATGTTCAGCCCCACAAAGGAAATACCAGAACATAATATTAAAATAAAGTATAAGTATAGTTGTTAATATATAAGTTAATATAGTACATATTGTTTATTGCACAACTGTTACGACGGAGGATCTACCAAATTGGAACTATTACCGTTATTAAGTTAGTTTACGAAAAGAATTACGCGTTTGCCACAATTGATGGAATGCAATTGTAGCATAGTGACGATGATGATCATGGTAAATTCATAAGTGGAACTTAGTAAGATTTCGGTAAGATAAACAAAATGTTTTAACGCGCGTATTATAAATATAACATAACTATTTATCTACTTACAAATATTTAGAAAAAGCCAAACATAAGATAGATATATAATAGAATAAAATTAATGATGGACCCCGTCAAGGTAATTATTTTCCTTTGTGATAAAAAATGTTCCCCTTTTTTACTTTCATTTATGTGGAGTATTAGCATGGGTATTTCAATTACGTCAAGGATTGTTTATTTTTGTTATACATTACGTTCACAATTCTATAATTAATTTACTTTTTTTGATAAGGGATATTTTGAATAGTATAATATTTGAAATACTGTGTTATGTTATGAATGATTTTAATTATTTTAATTCTTATCTACATTTTTTTCCTTGTTTTTATTAGAATAAGTGTTACAATCGAGCACACAGTCCACCTCATGGTAAATAGATGCGGTGGCCCATAGACATCTATCCTCGATTAAGAATCGAAATGCAGAGATGCCTTATCATCTTTGAGGACTACGGAATGACTCGTTTCCAGTAACATGGTCTCCGGTTCTCTACACTCACCATACAAAACACAGCAGTATTAGGTGCTGTTTTACGTTGATATTCTGGAAAATCTTCCCTTGTTGGTTAAACAATTCCGATTAAAAAAGCTGATACTAATTTCCTACAACAGGAAGAACCTATGCCCAGCTGTGGACTTATACGGACTACATATGTATGTATTTAGCTAATATACGAACTGTGAAACTATAACGAATGCAGATAAAAATTATCAAAAGCTTAGAAAAACGTCGTAACTCGTAACCTACGTAATTGTTCATAATGCTTTTATTACACCAATTTAATTAATTTTTTTCCTCGTGGGAAGGATGATTTTAAAAATGAATTCTTTTACAAATTTTATAATTCAGAATGCAGTAGCTAACACAAACACAATATTTTTTCTACATATTTGTTAGATACGCCAATAGCTTGCCAATAAAATCCAGTTTTCGGAGTTACTTACTTTAAATATCATTCGAAGTGTAGGTTCCAGAATTTTTACTGCTTGTTAATTTTATTTCTTGCTCTAAAACAAATTTTCAAACTAATGCCAATATGACACTTCCTTGCCCTAAAACCCTCTTAGAAATGAGAGCCTGTGGGATGTTATGGGATATAAGTTTACTTTTAATAAACATTGCAAAATAGTGACCCGCCCCGGCGTATGTTAACTGAAGCAGTCGTAGGCTGCTTAGGATCAATAGATTTATTTATTTTATTTATTTATTTATTTATTACAAAGTAAAGTTATTTAATAACATCCGACAGTACAAATAAACTTACAAAAGTTTTTCCATGTACCGCCAATTCGTAACTTCGATCATGTTCAATCGGTTCGCGTTGCGACAACTTATTTAATGACGTATATAAATGGTGTGACAAAATAGCAAGATGTTTTTTTTTTTTATCTAGGTGTGTACCAAAGCAAAATATGGTTAGTATTAAATGAAAATTAGTAAATTAGTAAATTTTTTTTTATTTATGTATATTATATTATGATGTGTGTTAGTGTTATATGTTTAGTTTTATATTTTAGTTTAAGTTATTATTAGGTATCTTTAACAGTTTGTCGATAAAATACTGTTTAAGCATATATTTAATATTTTTTTCAGTAAGTTCATTTTTTATTGGTTTGGGAATTTGGTTCAAAAGAGCGGGAATTTGATATTGTAATCTAAATTTTCCGTACATATTTTTATATTTTGGGATAATCATATATGGATTAAGGGCTTTTCGAGTAAGTTTTGTATAAATACGGCTAATTTTTAATTCTTCCTTGCCATAATTTTCAAGTAGCAATAGGTATTTCACTTTGTCGTGTACTGGTAGTATTTTGCAATGATGGAAAAGACCATAAGGATTTTTTTTTATATTTATCTTTAATTTTGAGAGGGGTGATACATTTAAGGATGCGCAAATGTAGCTCGTATATTTTTTCAAGGTGGGTTTTATAAGTGCATCCGTAACTGCTCAACCCGTACGAGACTATTGATTCGCCGAGTGCATTATATAGTAACAGTAACATCTGATAAAGTACTTTACTCTTGATGAGATAAAATTTTGCAAGGATTGCTCGTAGCTTATTGCATACATATTCAATGTGATCAGTCCATTTCATACATTTTTCTACTATTTCAATTTGGGGACATTCACAGTTGTTATTATGGGCTGAATTTTGGATATTATGAAGACATGTATGATTATGAGCTATAAGAGTAATGTTATGTTTTAATCTATTTTGACTGGAGCTAACGTACATCATTTTAGTTTTATTCGAATTAAGTACTAAACCTGCGTCATGTGACCACTGCATGAGCTTCGTAAAGTCTTCTTGTAACAGTTTTACCGCCTTATTCATATTGTGGTGGGCTACCACCAGACATGTATCGTCGGCAAATTGGAAAATTTTTGAGTTTTTAATCAATTTATTGATATTATTCACGTAAGTGATGTAGTATAGCGGTCATAATACTGAACCTTGTGCTGTACCTTCACTTACCAAAACTTTATTACTTAATTTATCCCCTACTTTGACATAATAGGAACGATTTTTGAGATAATCTCGACACCAGTCAAGAATTGGCCCTCTAATTCCACAGTCGTCTAGTCGCTCTAGCAGTACATCATGACGTAAAGTATCGAACGCCCTACTATAGTCGATAAATAACAGCAATACATGTTTTTTTTCATTAAGATTTTCATATATGTTATCGGTAAATAGGGAAAGTAATTGAGTAGTGCTTTTTTGTGTTGAAATCCAAACTGTGTGTCATTTAGAATATTATTCAGACCATAAAAGATGTGGCGTTATTTAGTTTTCAGATGATCAAATGCCGTATGTTTTATTAATAATACGTTATTTTCAAAAAATCTCCACGTTTTATAGGATAAAATGTGGCCAAGTTCACCCCTAGAATTACTGTCTATCTGTTTTTAAAGCTTCTAGCTGATAGGGATTAGAAAGCCAGATAGACAGGCAGACCGACAAAAACTTTAAGAATTGTTGTTCACATCTTAATAGTTAACAAATATCCCACTGAGCTCAACAAAAATTAGTTATCTTGGTATTACGGACATACTCTTCAATTTTATTTATATATTTATTATTGTTATGGCACGTTAAAAAATACATCATGGAAAACTTTACTTTTTTTAAATTATTATTATGGCACGTTAAAAATATTAAACTATCAAAAGTGATCCTTCTTTCATAATATTTATCGAACAAAATTCTAAGGACCTCTCCTATTGTAGGGAGGATTTTTGATTTTGAAATTGCGATCACAATACTAAAAGTTTCACACCTTCAAAGCTGATTTCGTCACTAGTTTAGTTACGTTTACACCTAGCGTAAACGGTATGGATGTACTGGCGTCTATTTTTTTCTCTAGATTAAAAAAAAACGTTACCTGCACACCAGGATTTTCTCCTGTATCATGAGTAGGTATGGTATACGTACATAAATTTCACAAGGACAAACATCCTTCCCAGAACAATTATTTGTAGGCCATACAAATACTTGATCCGTGCGGAGTTCAAACCCGCAGTTTTTAGCGCTGCAACTCATTACTAAGCCACTGCGCCACGGAGCCATCATATATCGGAAGCCTTTTCTGTCAATTCTTGTAGTTACATCGTACGATGCTGGTTTGAATATTTTTTAAAGTCATAAAAATGAGATAGTAATTCCAACTACTATCGGATGCTACCAAATCTTTAGGGTAATTTAGTATCCTTTTAGTAAACCTTGTCATGTAAAATTTTGTGATAAATTTCTCGTGCTGCCACCACGTGGTCAAAATTACATAATACATAAATACTCACGCCTGTCATCCAGACGCCTGTCACCCAGAGGAGTAGGCCTATGGACTTCCATTTCGCACGATCCTGACACACCTCTCTCGCTTCCTCCACATCCATATACCTACGCATACACGCTCGTCAGTTAAAGGTACTTTTAATTTGGCCCATTTTCAATATATCGCCAATTTGTTCGATAAACTTTCGCCTAGGGCGTCCCTTGCCGACTCTGCCGTTCACCTCTGCAACATAAATTTGCTTTGTCACTCTTTCCTCATTCATTCTTTGTACATGCATACATACCAAACCACCGAAGCATTCCTTTCTTAATCCTGATCACAACATTATCTTGCAAACTACACTCTTCTCTTATCAAATAATTTCTCACCCTGTCATGCAGATTCAATATTACAAAATTACAATTTTTTTTCTGAATAAAATTAATCCCACAGAATGAAATCCAGCCCAAGATAAATAATGTTTTAAATGTGTTTAATTTCACAGGCGTTTCAACGTCAAACACGTTTCATAATGCTGGAAATTTGTTACATTCATTTCCGCTCCATGCAAAACAAGAAAATTTAATTAGCGTAGGTTATTACGAATTACGAAGTAAACTTGGTAATTTAATAATTTTGCCATCGCTTCTCGTGTAATTAAGGTTATTACGAGGTTAAAGACGAGCCCATTAATGTTTTCAAAATTTAGCGGGTGCTAACTGAAGCATAAATAGAACTTTCCTTTTATTATAATACAGTCGTGTAGTTTATAGTTACATGGATTTTGTTTTTAAATTGAAATGTGTAGTGGTCAAGTTTCAATTTAAAAAATTATTTTTCAAAGACTCAAATTTCTAGTTGATAAACTACGAGATCCGAAATTAAGAGTTAGTCTTGGAATACCTAGGTGTACTAAAAAGAAGAACTTGAACTGGAGCAGCGCAGTAAGTCTTTCTTGCTCCAGAATTTACTACAATGTCACTTTTACAAATTTTGTTTTTGTGATTTTCAATTCTAAATGTGTTATTATTTATCCCGTCTCTGTAAAACTGTATCTACCGTAGGCATTACATAGTATTTGAAAATTGTGTTTTACACAAGCACTAATTAATTTTGTGTGTGACGGTGTGAAAGTATCTATCAACCCGTTTCGACTCGTGGAGGCAATTATGGGAAACGCTTTTTTTTTAGAGAATAAGAGTGACAAACGAGCACACAGTCCACCTGATGATAAATGGACCATATACGTCTACATTTTTATCCTGAGTTAAGAAATATAATGCACATGCGTTGTCACCCCTGACGACTGAGATGGAATGCCTCGTTTCCAGTAAATGTGGTTTCCGGGTCTCTACGCAACATACGTGACACAGCAGTATTATGCTGCTATACCGTTGGTGTTTTGTGAGATGTTAGAAATATTATGGCTACCGGTAGTTGGCTACCGATAGTGATAATATCAATAACTATGTTTTCGCTAGATGAAAAATGCTCAGACCGGCGACAGCAGCGTCGCCTGCCAAAAATAGAATGGAATAGAATAATTTTTATTCATTATAGATCACATGTGTAATTCTTATTGAAAGTCATTTTTTACTTTACAACTGGTTCGAAAAAAAAACCTTTACAATAATGGTTGTACAAACTATATAAAAACAAAATTTATTTTAGAAACAGCTTGGAAGCGGTCACCTCATTCCCAGGGGTTATTATCAACCATGTATTAATTTATACTATAATAACCCTTTTTATACAGATTCAACTTAACAAAACATTTAAACTTGCTAATAGAGAGAGCCTGTGCACTTTCCGGGACCTTGTTGTAATAGCGTATACATTGCCCCAAGAATGAATTACTGACTCTATGGAGTCGAGAAACTGGTATCACTAGCTGTTGTTTGTTCCTAGTGTTTACAGAATGTATATCACTTTTTTTACTAAAACTACCTTTGTTTTTGTGAACATACATTAAATTTTCGTAAATATACTGAGAGGCGAAAGTTAATATATTTATTTCTTTAAATTTATCTCTAAGAGACTCTCTCGGTTTTAAGTTGTAAATAGCTCTAATGGCCCACATCTGTAAAACAAAAATAGTTTCTGAATCAGCCGTATTTTCCCATAGCAAAATCCCATAAGACATTATGCTGTGGAAATTACTGAAATAAATTAATCTAGCTGTCTCAACACTAGTGAGACCTCTAATCTTTTTTACAGCATAGGCTGCAGAACTTAGTCTGCTTGCTAGTATGGATATATGGGAGCCCCACTGAAGCTTTTCGTCGAGAGTGATGCCAAGAAAAACAGTGGATTCAACAGAGCTCAGTTTTTCTCCATTTAAAACACATTGGTACTCAGATTTTTAACATTCGTTGTTGTAAATTTAATACATTTAGTTTTATTTCCGTTTAAATGTAGATTATTATCGTTAAACCAATGCACTAATTTTGATATAGCATTATTCACTTCGTCACATTTAAAGGATTGTCGTTTAAGTTTAAAAATCAAGGAAGTATCATCAGCAAATAATACTATATCATGATTATCCTCTACAAGAGAAGGCAAGTCATTAATATACACTAGAAATAGGAATGGGCCGAGAATCAAGCCCTGAGGGACACCCATTAGTACAGGTGATCCGGAAGAACTTTTACCATTGATAATGACCTTCTGTTTTCTATTACTTATATATGAAATAATACGTTCAAGCGCTGTGTTCTTGACACCATAGTACTGTAGCTTCCTGATTAACGTCTCATGTTGAACGCATTTGAAGGCCTTAGAAAGGTCACAAAATATACCCAAAGCATCCTCTGAATTCTCCCAAGTACAAAAATATGTTTAATAAGCTCAACTCCAGCGTCAGTTGTCGAGCGACCCCTTGTAAAACCGAATTGATTTCTATGTAGCAATTTATTAATATTAAAGAAACTTAACATCTGACCTAAAATTAGTTTTTCAAAAATTTTACTAAATGTTGGTAGTACAGAAATTGGTCTAAAATTGGCGAGGTCTAATGTACTACCAGATTTAAATAAAGGTATGAGTTTATTATGTTTCATTAAATCAGGAAACACACCAACTTAGACGCTTGTATTACATATAGTGCCTAGATAAGGTGCTATTATATCTATTATAGATAAAATAACTTTAACGGAAATCCCCCATAAATCTGCCGTTTTCTTAACATCAATAGTTTTAAAATATTTAACGATATCTTTTGGCAGTTCTATGGAATTTAAAAATATTTGAACAAGCCTTTACATTTTGTTTGAGCAATGATTCGGTGACAGTAGGAGAAGAGTTTAAAGATTTAGTTGTCAAAAAAGGAACATCAGTAAAATGTTTCTCAAAAGCCATAGCAACTTCTTGATCAGATCGAGTTAAACTATTGTAAATATTCAATTGAAAATCTGAGTTGCGTGGTTTGACCTTGCCCGTTTCACTATTTATTATTCTCCAGGTCATTTTAATTTTGTTACTTAAATGTAAAGCGTTAGCTGTGGCGCACACTTTTTTAAATATTTTAGAATATGTTTTTACATAATCTCTAAATATAACACTACTATTATATGATCTTTCATTATAAATCTCGTATAACTTTCGCCTACTCTTATAAATTCATACTGTCGCCCATTTATTAAATGATTTGCGACTGTTAAAAGAGAAAGTTTTTAAAGTAAATATCCTACTAAATTCACAAGTTATAATTTTCAATAACGTACCATACAAATAATTAGCACTGTTTTTAAATAAAAGTGATGGAAGTCTTTTTATTTTATTACTTCTAAACCTCTCCAAGCGATGTTCATTTATTGGAACAAACACAACTTTCTTATTTTTCTGTTTCTTGTGTATGTATGGCAATGATACCAATTGTCCACAGTTATCTGAACTTAAATTTTGAATAAATGATTTATGCAAGGGCTGAACATCTGTAAAAATATTATCTATACAGGTCGCACTAGGCCCAGCAATACGTGTTGGTTCTAAGAATAAATTAACAAGATTATACGATTTAAACAATGAGCTAAACTTAATACTAATGGAAGAAGTTTCAGGGAGATTGATGTTAAAGTCTCCACATATTACATTAGACTTGTTCTGTTTGCTAAGTTTGAGCATCTTTAGGGTAATTTAGTATCCTTTTAGTAAACCTTGTGATGTAAAATTTTATGATAAATTTCTCGTGCTGCCACCACGTGGTCAAAATTACATAATACATAAACATTCACGCCTGTCATCCAGACGCCTGTCACCCAGATTTTCAATTCTAAATGTGTTATTATTTATCCCGTCTCTGTAAAACTGTATCTACCGTAGGCATTACATAGTATTTGAAAATTGTGTTTTACACAGGCACTAATTAATTTTGTGTGTGACGGTGTGAAAGTATCTATCAACCCGTTTTGATTCGTGGAGGCAATTATGGGAAACGCTTTTTTTTAGAGAATAAGAGTGACAAAGGAGCACACAGTCCACCTGATGGTAAATGGACCATATACGTCTACATTTTTATCCTCAGTTAAGAAATATAATGCACATGCGTTGTCACCCCTGACGACTGAGATAGAATGCATCGTTTCCAGTAAATGTGGTTTCCGGGTCTCTACGCAACATACGTGACACAGCAGTATTATGCTGCTATACCGTTGGTGTTTTGTGAGATGTTAGAAATATTATGGCTACCGGTAGTTGGCTACCGATAGTGATAATATCAATAACTATGTTTTCGCTAGATGAAAAATGATCAGACCGGCGACAGCAGCATCGCCTGCCAAGTGTAATGATTAAGAAAAATCCTAAGTACGCCAGAGACCCATGTCAAGTAATGAAGTTTTATGGACTGATGAAGAAGAATGAGGTTACGACATGTTTTGAACAGTACCGATAGATTTTGATTTTTTTTATCAAAGTATAACATGACGAAAATAATTTTAACGTCATTAGGCCTTTAGCATCTATTAAAATAAGAAAATCATCACTTAAGTTTATATAAGGAAGCCTACGCCTACAAAGAATATTTTTTTGTAATTTCTGGTAATTTCGCATTGTAACGGGTCTAATATAATTTTTAGTACAGTAATACTGTATTAATATTTATTACACAATTCTTTAATACTACTTTATTTAATAATATATACAATATTAAAAAAAAACTACAATAAAAAAGAAAACAAAGACTAATAACTTTATTATCATGCAGTCTTACTCCCCGTGGTATCGTGGCAAGAACGCTCGCTGCGTGAGAGAGAAAAGAGCCAGCCCTCATATCACCAGCTACAACGACCAGTAAGGAACTCTATCCGCGACTGGTCGTTGATAGAGTTGTAATAGAATTGGACGCAGAATCAAAACGATGGAGATGATACATCAAGATCTGCCATTTCTCATTTGCACAATATTGTTTTAGCTTATATTGGAACGCTAAAGAGATCCCTTTCTGAGAATTCTAATAAGTTTAAATATTTTGATTTATATAAATTATAAAAAGTCAGTATAATAATTTTAGTGATATGTTTTTTAATGAAACTCTTATTTATATTAAAAAAAATCCAATCGAAATAGTAACATCAAAAGAATTTCACTTTTTGACAAATATTTATATTTATTATTTAATACATTAAATTTTATTCTCTAAATTGCATAATTTACATCATAAATTCTATCTGTAATGTAAGTCATCAATGACAACGCATCTAAATGTTAGTACTAAATATATGGACTCTTTATGTAACAAATGTCGTTAAAGCGACAATGGCCAAAATTAGTTTTTTACACCTTTATAATCAATTTCGCGCGCTCTATCGACCTGTATATTTGAAAAGTTTATATTTGAAAAAAAAAGGTGTCTTCTACAACGCGCCCCCGTTAAGGTTAAGAACCAAGTTTGTTCTTATAATAAGTCAAAATGACCAATTTGGAGAAGGATTTTTTGTAATTAAAGTTGTAAAAGACATTCTTTGCATGACTTATGCTACATCTATACTTATAATATAATAAAGCGGAAGAGTTTTTTTTGTGTTTTTTGTTTGTTTAAACGCGCTAATCTCTGGAACTACCAATCCGATTTGAAAAATTCTTTTTGTATATTATAGCCAGATTCATGTGAAATAGTATACACTATCTAGAATTAAGCTAAATTTGGAATTAAATATGGATATTTGTTAGGCAAATCAAAAGAAAAAGCACTCCGGAAATGATTTATCCGCGTATGCTGGTGTTATCGTTAGGGATACGTAAATACAATGTTCTAGAAAAATATAGACCTTTACTCCGTCTAAAAAAAAGTCCGTAATACCTAATGTCTATTTCTTATACATAAGCCATAATTTGGTATTTTGTGACAAAAAAATATTGAAAATTTAAAAGTGATTTATGAGCGTTATTATTAGGCATGGCCTATTTATCCTTACAAACGAAAGTTACTTCATCATCAAGACAATTTTATGAAGATAAACTTCGTTTTTATACCATGTTATTTGGACGCATAGTTTAAGAGATAAAGTAAAATTAAAATAATTCAATACTTGGCTGGGCGCGCGAACGACGCTTAAACCCTAGCCGTTATAAAATGCTTGATCTAGGTCATGTCGCGCACCCCTGACACGTAATGACGCGGGTGAAACCACGGGGCACAGCTATTTATATGATAAAACTTAAAAGATTGTCATTGAGCATTTCAGTCGTCCGCTTACCTGCCTTTCCACACTCTGTAGAGGACGATGCTTATTGTCTTTGACGTGATTTTTCTAGCAGCGGACCCGAATTTCACAGACCAGTAATACTGTCTCACCTCTAACATGCCTCTGTATATGCCATAGCAGTGGACGATGTTCACTGCCATTTTTCTAGCTCTGAAACCGACGCACCACCCGGCCACTTACATATCTCTACACATGCTGTAGTGAACGATATATATCGCCACGTACCCACCTTTTTAGCACGAAGTCCAAACGAAGTTGATAGCTCAACACTCTCCCACCGGTCACCTGCCTCTGTTCATGTTGTATTGAACGATGCTACCCCAGACTTTCCAGCGTCAAAATCAAACTAAGCAATGCAGCACTGGCCTATCGCTCACATGCGTCTGGACTCTATTTATTGGCCAAAACATACATCCATCTTCCTTTTACCAGACCAGAGCCTAATGTTGACAAACCATGATGCCACAGTGAACACGTCAGTTTATTCTAAAGAGCCATTTTACTGAACATCTGTGCATCATTTTGAATGTAGGTCAATTTTGATTTTATATTTTAACAAAAATTTGTTCAAAAGGAAATTAGTTAGTAGTATTCTGGTTAATTAACATAACACTTTTAAGTATCATGTTTGTTTTTAAAATTGTACTGCAATTACTACAGTAAATTACACTAACTTTTGATAACACTTGTCAAATATATATTAGAAACAAAAATCTCAACCATAAAATAATTGCTGACTACTTTAACACAAAAAGCTACAGTTATAAAGTCTGAAAAAATTGTCGTTAAAGCCAGTTACAACTTTTTTTTTAGTAATTTTTTTAAGTAGTTTTAAGTAGTAATTTTTTGTAGTAGCCATACTATTCTGGATCTATTGAAGCTACGCTACCGATAAGGTACCGATATGTTTTAAGATGCCACGTTAATTTAAGTTCCATAATATGACTCTACTTTAAAACCTAAACATATTAAGCTTTAGTGGCATATACCTAACAGCTTTAATATTTCAAAAAATATGCAGAAAATAAACTCAACCATTTTTGATTTTTGCTCGTCCTGTAAAATGACGTTTTGGTTTTTACGACATTTGTTGCTCAAAGAGTCGTTATATAGATATGAGGATTGTGTGCTCGTTTTTCACCATTGTTCTATTATAAAACATAACGGTACTTAGCATAATTATATTCATTTATGATTATTTCAAGTTGAGAAAATTTTGAAATACATTTTCTCAGATGATGTTTTCTATTACTTATTAATTCAAATGAGGTATATAATTACTTTAAGGGGCTACTCCATGCGAACGACCTTGAGCATTTGACCGGCGCGCCGCTTGCTACAATATATTATTGCGTAAGAAATATGTAAGACGCCACCTATTGTACGAACGTAGTATTATTTTTTCAACACCAATAAACTATTTTATGGAAATACACACAGCGTACAAAGAAAAATGTATTTTAATTTTTTTATTCGGTATATATTAGTTGCATTATATTAGAATTATGTATTTTCATATATTATTTAATTATGAAATTTTATAATTAATTATATATTAAAAATGAAGCATTGAAAATTGTGAGTTTAAAAGATACCTATTCACTATAGATAAATAAATAGATAGCTAGGCTTTTGTACAAATATTTGGTGCAATAAAAAATAAATAAATAAATAGGATGTTTCGCAGATGTGTTTTTGATTATTGTTAATTTTTACGTGTCACGTATTGAAAAGTAACATACCTACCTACTAATTTTTGAACTGAGCACCTTGTAACTTAGCCTGCTTATTACTTATGCTGGCAGACATTATCCTCACTTCAATGATTGATGAGGATGAAAATCAATTTTATTTCTACATACGTAATTATATTTATTTATACATAAGGGTAACTTTAATAAAGGTAATACAAAAATCAACAAGAAGTATAAGGGTTCAATCTTTCAATTTCAGTTGTAAAAAAACGTTACCCCCACACTAGGATTTTCTCCTGTGTCGTGGAGGCAGTTTACAAACATAAATTGCACAAGGACAAACATCCAGACCCGGAACAATTATTTGTATGCCATACAAATACTTGTTCCGTGCGGGTTTCGAACCCGCGGCCCCCAGCGCAACAACTGATTGCTAAACCACTGCGCCACGGAGCCGTCGCCGGGTTATAGCTAAAGTGACCATACGTCCCGTTTTGAACGGGACTGTCCCTTTTCTCGGTCACCTATCCCATTGTCCCCAAACAAAGCTCCGGGACACAAAATTGTCCCGTAACTCGTTGGATGGAAGTATTCAAAGTCAACAATCTTCAAATAATTTTTTTTAATCGAATTTATTTTATATATCCCTGGTGCAAATGCTACAGTAGAAAGAGTATTTTTTTATTTTGAATAAATTGTGGACGTCTGAAAGAAATACTTACGGTTCCAGTTCTAAAGGCGATGTTGTTAACAAAGGTAACAATAAAAAAGCAGAATTTTATTCTTATTTAAAATCATCACCAACTTTATTAAAGCAAATTTAATCCACTGACAAATGTAATTAATAATTAAAAAAATATGTTGCATTTAATAATTACCGTCTATGCCGAATATAATTTTATATTTATTTATTTATTTATTTAGAAAACCAACAGCGTATATAGAAAATATTAACATTAATGTAACAAACTAAAAGTATGGCCAATAACAGGTTTCCCTTATATTGTTTGATGGTAGGTGTATTGTTGTTAGAAGAAAAGGAAAAAGAACAATCTAATAGATAAATTATAAGCAAAATTATAAGCAATTCAATGTAATGAAGGTGGTCATAAGTTTACAGATCAGGAGAGATAGTCAGGTAGAATGATATATTACATTACCTTTATATATATATATAAATATATATATATAAACATATAAGATATATATATATATATATACATACATATATATTTACTTATGTACATATACATATTAAATGTTTAAATATATAAACATAATACAAATAATTAATTATAATATATATTAAATAAAATAACTTAAGTACTTATATTTATATTAGTAGCCTCAAAAATACATATAGAAGAAATAGATGAGAGAATATATGATTGTATGTGATTTTAACTTCAACTGCTCTATTTCGTAATAGTTTTCTTGATGTAATCTTTAAACGTAAGTTTAGATTTCGCAAAGAGGTCAATGTGTCCAAATTGTTCATTATATGTACGAGCAAGCCGCGAAAGAACAGTGTTTCGACAGTAGTTTGAATGATGCCAGGGAGTTTGTAACAATGTAGTATTGCGGGTACGGAATTTTGGAGTACGAAAGGTGATTCTTGAGACAAGATATGGACAGTCAATATTACTGTTTATTATATCATATAACAAAGCCATGTCAAGCAAAATGCGCCTGTGTTCCAGAGATAAGAGATCAAGCTCAGTGCAACTGTCTGTGTAAGTATCGATTTTATTCCGACAGCGAAAGTTAAGGTGATTAACAAATATTTTTTGAATACGCTCAAGGCGGCTTTTGTAGACATTGTACTGTGGAGACCATATTGAACTAGCATATTCCAAAACACTTCTGACATATGCAAAATAAACCATTTTAATTGTATTAATATTCGAGAATGGTTTACAGATGCGAAGAACAAAACCAAGATTTTTATAGGCTTTACTGATAACGTAATCAATGTGTTCGGATAGTATCATTTTATGATCAAAAATTACGCCTAAATCCCTAACACTTACTTTTCGGCTGATTTCTAATCCGTCAAAGTGATATTTATTTATAATTGGCTTAGATTTCCGTGTAAAACTAATACATTCGCACTTGCTTGCATTGACAGTTATATTATTTATTTTGTAATATTCAAATAAACGGTCCAGGTCTTTTTGTATCAATAGGCAGTCATGTATGGTGTTAATTTTACAAAAAATCTTCTTATCATCTGCATACATGAGGTAATTTGTGTGTATAATGCACGAACCAATGTCATATAGGTAGGCATTGTAAAAAAGTGGACCTAAGTGAGAGCCCTGAGGAACACCTGTAGGTATGTTTATGTAGCTCGAACGGAAACCACCTATCACGACTGCTTGTGAGCGGTTTGTGAGATATGATTCAGTCCATCGGAGCAAGTCACCGTGAATCCCTAATATTTGTAATTTATTGAGCAGGATCATGTGATCCACACGATCGAAAGCTTTTTCAAAATCAGTGTAGATCACATCAACCTGCCCACCTTGATCCATATTTTCAAGGACAAAAGAAGAAAAACTTGCCAAGTTCGTAGTGGTGGATCGCCTTTGTAAAAAACCATGTTGCTGCTCAGGGAAGGCACGTGAAAGCGTGGAGTAAATTACGTTATATACTACTCGTTCAAGGATTTTAGCCGCGGTGTTCAAAATAGAAATGCCTCTATAATTATTTATTTCTGTACGTGATCCCTTCTTGTGTACAGGGATTATGTGTGCACACTTCCATTGATGCGGAAATATCCCTTCACGTAGAGAGCGATTAAATATAATAGTCAAGGGGAGAGCAAGTGATTTAGCGCATCGTGACCAAAAAAAAGAAGGTAACCCATCACTACCGGCACCTTTGTTCGTGTCCAAAGTTTTCAACATTTTTTCAATTATTGCAGCGTTTGTCTGTACATTAGAAACGGTGTCAGTACACAACGATTCCGTATGTGGATATATGTAGTTATTACTAGGAATACCAAATACACTCTTGAAGAATGAGTTGAAAGCATTGCATATGTCTATACCATTGGTGTACTCTATATCTTTCAAAGACATTTTCTTAGGGTAACCTGACCCACCCCGAATGGCTTTGACGAAAGTCCAGAATGTTTTAGGATGTGTTTTGATGCTATTTTCACAACTTGACGTAAATTTATTAAAGCATTCTCTCTGAACACGGTGTTCTCTTGCTCGGAGTAACGAAAACTCATCGTAATCTAATCTATTCCTGAATTTTTTCCAACGTGTGTGAGCATTGTTTTTCTCCTTAATTATTTTTATTAAAGCAGGTGTGTACCATTTAGGATATGATCGCTTCCCTGTGTTATAACTAAAAGGCACATGTAAACGAACACAACTATCCAGTATGTTATAAAAGGTATTTGTAGCTTCGTCTACAGTGCCTGTACATAAAAGAGACCTCCAGTCCTGTTCTAAAAGATATGTATTAATTTTTTCATAATCAGCCCTCCTGAAATTTCGCCTCGGCGCAGCTGTTTCCCGTAGAGGAGTAATGTTTAAATCCAAAACTATGAAGCAAAAAGAAGGATGTGCGTGGTCCTCCCTGAGTAGCGGCGCAGCCGCAGGGATGATATTCAGAGGTAGATTAGAGAATGCAAGATCTAATGTGTTACCAGCATGAATTTTT
Organism: Parnassius mnemosyne; assembly: GCA_963668995.1. NCBI lineage: Eukaryota > Metazoa > Arthropoda > Insecta > Lepidoptera > Papilionidae > Parnassius > Parnassius mnemosyne. The sequence goes on along the minus strand of CAVLGL010000079.1, from coordinate 7,359,968 downwards.
AAAGTATTAAATTGTCTTAACCCGTGAAATGTTAGTGTTTCCATCAGCTGGATACTCGCTTCTTGTACCTCAGTAGGCCCTTTTTTCAAAGCTGTATATCCGTTTGGGTTCCAAGAAATGAACGGCAAGTTGAAATCTCCTAATATTACAAAATTATTATTTGGAGAAAGCTCGATAATACTATTAATTTTTTGTTTAATAAAAACGAGATCCGATGGCATTTGATGAGGGTCAGGGGCAATATATGCCACACAAATATGTAAGTTGGAATTTGAAGCGCACGCGCTTGAAGGAATAGTAATCCACAATAGCTCAGTAAGACCGCATACGCCGAGGTCACGATACATGGCACCGAGTGTACGTCGTGTCAGTATTAATACTCCACCACCAGTACTTTTACCACTATTACGCAAATCTCTGTCAGCCCTGAACACGTCATACCTATCGTCGCACAACTCACCATCAAAAATTCCACTGTGTAGCCATGATTCTGTCATAATTATAATGTCGTAATCGTTCGTCAAAATATTTAGTCGTAATTCAAGACATTTAGTCCTAAGACCACGAACATTCTGATAATAACAGTACAAATTATTTACAGCCATTAATCAAAATCAAATATGTACCCAATTGTGTTAAATTTATAGTACTTTAAAGCTACACAGAGTAACAGAACTAATAATTTGTTTACGTTAGACTTAAGTAGTACGAACAATGATATATCACTCCGGCAGTTGCTAGTTAATAGTGACTTGATTTTTTGTATAAGGTGGTAGAGTATAAAATTTATCAATAAGATATAACAGAATGAATCCTTAAACGATTTGATTAATATAGTCGAGTCAACATAAAAGGGTGCGAGCTTATAAATATGCAGAGCAGTTATTAAATATATATATAAATATCGCGAATGTAACAATATGGACGTTTTAAGTATTGTTGTTAGATTTAATAAATAAATATTGAACGGGTAATTATTATGAATAATAACAATATAATAGATGAATTCATAGATTGACAAAGTAAAATAAATTAATACATAATATACAAGACGCCAGAAAAAATATAATTGGTATTTTATTAAATATAAAGGATATAGTAAAAGAAACCATAATATATATATATAGTTGAGTAACGTTCGTGAAGAATATGGATGCAACTTAGCTGCACAATTATCGCGCGTGTGACTAATACACTTAAGACCAAAAATATTTCATTAATTGAGCTCCCTTTACGTGCGGTCAAACAATGATATATAATATACAAAATGAGATAAGAGAGACCAATGAATTTCTTTTACAACGATGGAATTGATAAATTTAAGCAATATAACGTACTTGAAAAGAGAACAAAACAATATACAATGTAAGATTCAATTAATTTTAAAATGTCTCTTTCCTGTGATTTATGCAAAGCCGGAGATGTGTCGTTCTTCCTGACGTAGATCCTCCCGTTTTTTGTCCACACATATTGATACTGCTTAAGTTTCGCCGTCTCCCTACATTTCTTTAGTAGAAGTTTATTGCACTGTGTAAGATGCTCATTGACATATACGGGACGAACGCTGCCATGTATGGCAAGGTCTTTGGTGGTCAGTCGGTTTTTTCGAGCACCAGAGATTATGTTGTCCTTTAGAAGACGGGATTTAAGCTTTGCAATTATATTTTTCGGGCGGCCCTGTTGTTTGATTTTCGGTGTGACACGATTAACTTCTAATATATCATTAGGGGAAATAGTTACATTAGACTGCTTAGCAATGGATATAATTAAATTGGTTAAGTCTTCATCCTTGATTTCAGGAACGCCGACGATCTCTAAGTTCAAAAGGCGATCTCTTTGATTATTTGTGTTAATTTCCAATTGTAATATTCTGTTTTCGTTAATTGTATATAGTTATAGTTTTTAGAGTATAAATAAACCCATGTGCTGTTTTGAGTTAAAAAATAAATGGTCAGTTTAGTTTTTTTTAGTTAAATTTAGTTTTAAAAAATTTTAGTTTATAGTAAAAAGTAGGTATATTAATACCTACTTAGATACTTTTTACCGAATTAGGGTGGAAGCCCCTAATACCAGTCATGCCCCTAATTCCAGTCTTTTCGCCTTTTTACTCCATAAATAAGATTTCTAGTAGTCTTAACTACAAATATTGTCATCTAAAAAATTCTTTGTACCTAGAGGAAAGTATATTTATTCAAATATTACCTCGCAGTTTTAAACCTAACAGTGTTAAAATCAAAACAGGTACGCAACGAAAAACGATAATTTTCCTAATTATTTGACAAGTTATGATCCCGGTAAAATTATGCTTACTTTACATTATCTCATATATAGGCTTTTTGATTTGTATGAATATGACTATAGACATAGTAATGCAGTTATTTTTGTTAGAATTTACAAGTTATTTATTTTCTTTTAGTGGAAATTAATGGGGCTGTAATTAGATAATATAAGAAATGTATGGAGTGCATAATGTCAGCCGCCCGGCTGTTATTTGGTTTGACGTACCTAATAAGAAGTACCTAATTTCAGCCACGTAATATGAATCAGGGCTGCCATAAACTGGAACAAATACCATTAATTAGATCATAACTTATTTTATAGCTAAAGCAGTTATGATCAATTCGTCTGTTTTAAAATTGGTTTTAGATTTTAAAGTTTAGCAAAAGATGTACTAGTTTTTCTCTCTGACATTCGGCGTATAGAACACCTTATGTACTCAATTATTTTTTGAAAAAGAAGAAAAAAACAAGCAATAAATAATATACTATATTTAAAAAAAACTATAACTTAGTAATACTAATTATAACTTAGAACGTAAATGAAAAACTCATAACTGACTTTTTGGCTCGACCCGGGATTCGAACCCGAGACCTCATGATCAGCAGTCGCACTACTACAACCACTAGACCAACGAGGCGGTACTATACCTAATAAGATATTGTGGTTGGGTATTAGGATTATTTTTAACTGTATACTATACTGGTAATATTGAATTAGCCTTTTATAGTGTAAATTATAATATTTGTCGAAATGTTAATTATGGATTCGAACCTTACATGCTAATGGTGCTTCATTTTTTTATTTGCATTTACTTCAAAGAAAATACACGCAAAAAGCTTCATCGCGCAGTAAAAAACACAACAAATATATGTATAACTAATAAGAAAAATTATACCCAAAACAAACAAATAATACTACCTATAAATAACCTAATAAGTAATAATATTATAATATTATCGACTGATAAGATGACATGAGCGTGTGCGCTGGCAGACGCTCTAACGACGCGGGTTCCACGTGTAAGAGCTCAGCGCTCACTGACTCCAGCAAGCCCGTAGGCAGTGAATACGCCCAGATTTTTAAATAATTTCTTATTAAATCAAATTTTGGTCCTTTGAAAAAAATTTATAATAGAAATGTTCATTAGTAAATTGCCTATCTATTGGTGTAAATCGTAAAATAAAATAATACTTACTTTACGAGGAGATGCATGTTATCAATAATAATTTCACATGTATGTGGTTTCGTTGTAAGGAGATTATATTAATATTTATTCCTTTAAAAAATTGGATATAGCTTTTATGGAATCAAGATTATGTAGAAATATAATGTGTTTTTTATTTGTTGATATATCTTTTAAATAAAAAGTAGCTCCTAAAAACCGCACAAATAACGACTAGCGCGACATTTTGCTCAACCTGCGCCTTAATTACTGATCTCTAGACAAAGTTTAATGACGATATTATAATATAAAAAAGGCAAAGTTAAACATTAAGATTTGTTTAAGAAATTATATTTCCTTAGTCAAGTAACATGCATTTATGCATTATATTTGACGGCGCCATGGCGCAATTACTTAGCATTGAGTTGCGGTGCTGAAAGCTGCGGGTTTGAATCTAGCACGAAACAAGTATTTATTCGGCCTTCAAATATTTTTTTTAAAACTGCCTCTACAATACAGGAGTAAATAGTAGACAATGTATAAGTGTGGAATATCTGCCTCTTTATTATGATTGAAAAATATTACTGTTACCGTTACAGTGTTCAAAGTCTCCTACGGAACTTAGTCCCCCGCGTAGTTTGCCTCATATAGAAATTTGCAATAGTTGCCAGGCTTAGCAAGCGGGTTGGCAACCGCAGTTTATTTTTAATTTTAGTCGTTATTAGGAAGACGCTGCTGCCAATCTACTGATTTGTTTCCCTCTGTCGCCTCTTACGACACCCACTGGATGATATTGGGTAGTGAACACAGCCACTACACGGTATTTAAAAATATTACATGGAAATAATTGTTTTATATAAGACGAGGGGGGGGGGAGGGAATTTCAGTACTGTGATGTATGATACTAATCTTGAGATGGTTTAACTAGCATAACTTTGGTATTAAGACAAGAAAGTGAACGTAAGGCGGCATCGGAACGGAAAAATTCAGGGAACTTCATTTTCCAGCTCATTGATCATCCATTTAGTAGCCAAAGATTTATAATTGCATAAATCTATAAGAACGTCTTTTGACCCCATTAAATTTTAATCGCCTCTGTGAGTGGGCAGCACAGATATCGATTTGCGGGTTTTAAGCAATGTTCTGTCTATTTATCGTTATAATTCAACACGTAAAACAACACACGATATGATTTATGCAATAAGAAACTACAGCGGTTCTTATTTCCTTAATCATCACGCTTGGCGGGAGGACTAACGATCGCGGTACCAAACGTCTCGGACTTTTATTGCCCGTCGCATCTTTATATTTTACGTCGGCTAATAATGAAACATATTTATACAATAATAATAAAAATAATACTAATATTATAAAAATTTACGCAAACACAATCACTCTATTTTTATGCTTAGATTATTTTTTTGTACAACTCTATAGGTCAATAGACTATGTGGTGTAGGCGTTAAGGAAACCGACTATCAGTGAATAAATCTATTTTTGGTGAAACGTCGGGAATTAAAATAAGTAAATTAAACGCGATAAAATTTGTAAAATGGTTTTATTCAATGTGTAGTGTTACGTAATATAAGTGTTACGTCATTAAACCGACGATCACTTTTTTAACTTTTTTTAAATAAAATATCCCCCATAAACAGCAAAAAAAAAATATGTATGTATAAAATAATTGGACGTAGTTATGCAAAAAGGATCCATCCCACGATAAGTTAATTTGAGTTTATGATATTTGAAGTATCCATACTTCAAATATCATAAACTCAAATTATCTAGTAATTTTTCTTTTTATTTGTGTTACTTTTGCTAAAATTGTTACATCACAAAATAGTATAGACTATAAACAATATTTTTCAAGTCAACATTTTTGACACAAATTCGGGTTGGATCCTTTTTGCATAACCACGTCCAATTGTATACTTAATATTAAGTTGGTTTTAAAGTTTTTATTTTTATATTCATAATTTTTATTTATAAAGTTTTATATTCATAATTTAATTAAATCCGAAAAATTGTCCGATGAGGCAATCTTGTAACGTAACGTACTATGTTATGAAATATTTATTTGAAAACAAAGGTTTTTAACGTTCAAGAAAGTCGTTAAGACAAAAGGTTTTATTGGCTAAAATATCAAAACTTCAACTTTTATGTAGAATTTATTTCATAAAAACTTTAATAAATTTGCATTGTAATTTAAATTTCCTTTTGTATTAGACTTGGGTACGGTCTAGATTAATATAAAATAATGAAATTATTTTTTTATACAAAAAAAAACTACTTACTTTAGTACTTTGATAAATTTAAGTCTAATAACATGCGACCACAGTATTAACTAATTACTATAGTATCAATAAAGTAAGTATAAAAATAAAAAAACTAAAGTTAGAGATAACACTCTGTTAAAATCAAAAAGATCAGATCGGAGTTGCAATGGAACATTATAATGACAGCCAATGTCTTATACGAAACCTATACGACATCTACTTATACGAATATACGAAAAGATATCTGTTTTCTACGTCTCTAATTTTTCCAAAAAAGAAATAAAGAAAGATACAAAGTTCTTTACTATTGTAAGTTTGTAATTTATGTATGTATATTTTACTTTATAACTTATATTTTGGTATGTATAAGTAGGCAAAGTCAGCTTATCAGTTCTTACTTATGGCGTGCTATTATTTTTTATTTATATTTTTGTCACTTTGTTTTCTTTACATTTACGGTGAAATTAGACCGGGCGTAAAGAATAAAATGTTTTTTGAATATCCAATAGTCGCTTCTTAAGACACCCGCGCGACGAATTCAGCATTTTAATGTTAAGATTTCAGTGATACCAGTGGGAATCTTTGTATAGAATAAAATACGAAGAAATAGTCAAATCAATTAATTTAACAATCAGCGTATTCCATGTCAAGTTATAAACCTTTGACATACATAAGTATGTACTCGTAAGTAATCAAAATGCAGATAAATTGTTACCCCTGAAGACTCAAAATAATTACTAGTAAGTAAGGTTTCAGGTGTTCGTTACAAAACATATAAAACACAGAAATATTATGCGGCTATTTTACGCTGGTATTCTGTTACAGTGTGGTCCGTCTCCGGTCGTACTGATCTGAAATTATCACTTAGATAGTTCTGAATTAATCTATATCCATGAAAAAATATATTAATTTCAATGTCTATTTACAAGCTGTCGGTGCTGTTAGCCTATGTGGCTGTTACAACATCATCTGACTCAGCCTTTCAGGCCGTGAGTTTACTGTTCCCATCTCTAGGCTAGGGCTCCCCAGTGCCAGCTCCTTCCACTTCACTCATCGACACTCGAGTCATCAACAACCGAGTCTTTTCCAATCAGCTCGATTCTCTGGCTCTGCGAAGAGATGTTGCATCCCTTTGCATTTTCTTTCGAATCTACTACGGGGGGTGCTCTGAGGAATTGTTTGGATTAATCCCAGCTGCCAAATTTCACCAAAACACATCGCGGCTAAATTCCCGATACCACGCACACCATCTAGATGCTTGGCGGTCCACCACTGTACGTTTCACAAAGAGTTTTCTTCCGCGTACGACCTCTCTGTGGAGTAGCTTACCACCGCACCGGCAATTTTTGCGGGCCGATATGACTTAGGGACCTTCAAGACAAAGGCTTACTCCTTTCTACAAGGCCAGCAACGCAAATGCAATTCCCCTGGAGTTGCAGTTGTTAATGGGCGGCGGTAGTCACTTACTATCAGGTGAGCCGTATGCTCGTTTACCCCGTTTCCTATAAAAAAAGTTCGACTTCCGCTTCTACCTCTAGTAGGCGTAATATGTTGGTACGCTGGATGGGGTACACTGGGCTTTTTCGAAATCATCTAAGGCGTGATCGGAGTGGTCTAGCTTCACATGAGGCGGCATGGGAGTATTTTGATCTGATTTTAGAGTACTAGTCAGCCTCCAAAAGGCGTCTTGAGATGGTTCTATTCCTTCTAAAAGATTTTCCTATTTATCGTTTCTAAATTCAAGCTATGCCTTGTTTACCCTAATTTTATAGACAACATAGCTGAATTTTGTTATCTTCCGTACGATAACGGTCATAAGATTTTAGAACGGTGTTCTTCGCTCTGATCAGTTGTCAAAATCTGATCAGTTGTGAAAAAGTTCATGTTATAGTAACATTAATAAGAAATTCATCTAGGCCGTAACAATTAAACAAATGCGTAATCACTAAAAGATCTTATAGACATTTGCCAATTCTTCGAGTCGGCAAATGTTCATTCACCAATAAGCCTCTTAGCACATCTCTCCACCGAGTCCAACGCTGCCAGGTGACATTTTGCAGCACCATTTGCTTTATATAACGTACGAAGTTGCCCCGGCGTGAAGTACCGCTTCGTCCTTGCAATGACACCAAGTTTTCTTGCGGCTGCTTTGGCTCTGGACTCAATGAATCGCCCATAGTTTAAGTGCGAAGAAAATTCAACCCCTGACAACTGAAGCGGTCAGTGTACTCCAAGGATACATTTCGGAAAGTAGGAGCCAAGGTGAGCGGGCTCCTTTTAGCGGTGAAAAAACACGCTTGTGTTTTGGAGGCGTTAAATCTCACGAGATTGGCATCGTCCCATTCAGAGGCTGCCTATATATATGCAGGCAAGGAGGATTGGTGTTTCTGAGAGGCTGCCCTGTGTTACATTGAGATAAGTAGTGTTGCTATTGGTTTACATATTTTGGTGTTATCATATAATAACATACCTCACGTTACACTGGTATGTGATTGTGGCGGAGACGCGTTACGGTGTCGTCTAACTGTCATTCCTCAATACTGAATAATAGGGCGTTACGCTATCCTATTACTGTAAATGACGTAAGCAAGAGAGCAAGTTGAATATCCGCTCTCACACTTTTACTATTTTTAACAATTAACGCTATCCTGATGTATTTCCGAGATTTAAAATCGGGATCCTCTTTGAAATCTTTTTATTATATATTTCAAATATCTTTTGTGGTGTGCGGATAAGAAGTTAGTCTGAAAAAAAAATTGAGCGAATTTTTATAGGCCTTCCCGTTAAGTCTTCCCCTGGCTTGTATTCACTTTTTTATGTTCGAATCTCCAGGAAAACTGCAAAAATAGTATATTTAAATATCTTATCTAAAGAGTACTAATAATTCAATATTCTAACAATATGTTAATGCATGGTATTTAAAAAAATAACTGACAGCAAAAAAGACGGTAAACTTTAATATTTTCATATTTCCTAACAAGACAGCCAAGTAAAGAGGATTTTATAAAAGATATTAGAAGTGCCCACAGAGTCGTGTCAGCGCTTTTACCGCCAGATTGTTCTTAAATTACTTTGACAGGCATTTATCAGAATATGCTCGAAATTTCAAATTAAACTGAAACCTACATAAAAGGGAATATGATTTCGATCTCACAAGGTTTTAGTAAATTGTTGACAGTTTAAATAATAAAAATTAACTTTTAATGCAACACAAAAGCCGACTTCAAACGATCAAAATGTTTAAAATAATTCCACATACTGAAGTCGGTGCTAACACATAATGTACCTATAAAAGAATTAAAATCTTAAATGTATAAATATTTTATTCTTTACGGTGCGTACACATTATATAACATTACATGTTATAAAACGTATAACATGTTTTAGTAATATGGAATATGAATGTTATATAACGTGACACAAATGTTATATAACTCGAACGACAGAACGATAAACGACAATATCATATAACATTGTTATATTGCATTGTTATTCTAATGTGTACAGTATTGTTATATGTTGCAATGATAAAAAACAATGTTACATAATGTGGACGTGTTATAAAACAAAAGTTATACAACATGTTACTTGATCTGTACGCAACCTTATAGATCTTTAAATTTACAATTATGACTAAAGAAAATATCGTATAAATTCCTTTTTTGATGTCGACTTTCAATCAAAATATTTAACTTTTTCATGCTTGAATCTATATAATCTTGTCGAATGCGATGTATTTACTATACGTAGTAGAGCCACACTGCAGGTATATTTTAGATGTATTACGAATGGGTTGGCCTGACTAGGAAAGGACAACGGTTTCACCGTATACCAGCATAAAATTGCAGCTTAATTCCGCTGTGTGTCGTATGGTGAGTGTAGAGGACTGAAGGTCCCTTTTTACTGGAAATGAGGCAATTCATCTTAATCCTCTGCGCTGACAACTCATCTGCATTTTGATTCTGAATCGGTAATAGATGTGTCGTTTAAAAATGAAATTACATAAGTATTAGAATAATCGTCTATGTGCAGCAGCATCTACTCACTTGCTCTTGAGTGCTCGTGTGCCATCCTTATTCTATATAAAAACATTTCATTTCTAGTCTATTCCTAGTCTAATATTATTGATAGATTTTATTAAAAAAAATTGAATGAGTAAAATAGCGTGTAAGGGCGATTTCGTTTCTATTCAGAATATGCTTCCTATTATCCGTCGCATTAAGTAGAGAATAAAGTAGTAAAGTAACAGCCAATATGCTTTCTACTACTAGGATTCCAAATAATGTGTTCCATCGTGGCCGAAAATGAGGTAAATCTGCATTAAAATTGCTACTAACGATTTCATTGATGCCGACGGGGACGAAGCCCGTTTAAGTAGTAAATATTTATTTATAAACTTTAAACCAATATTTCACAGACTGGTTACGTAGAACATACTTACGAATGAAACTGTATCATTTTCGTGTATACCCGCTAGTTTAGAGAGATGAGTGTATTAATCTTTGTAGTATATAATTTACTAAGAGATAGTACTCCTTTCCTCTTCTACGTCTGGAGTATTTACTGCACTATTACCTATTTCAGTAAGGAGCAGTGCGTGAACTGCTGTGTTCGGGTCTGCATGATATAGAGAGCCAGTATAATAACAAGCTGTGATACATAACATTTATGTCCCCAGAGGTGACAACGCACTGTAGCCTTCTTTGTTTGAAGTTGCTTGCAGGATTAAATAAACTGCAGTAGCCACTTAACATCAGTTATTTAAAGTTGGTTGTTCGTTTTTCACTTCAACTCCATAAAAGAATGTTCGTGTCTAGCAGTAAGCTTAGAAAAGCTTTAGTTGGAGTAGTACTACAATAAAGTTTATAACGGGGAAATTGAATTTGGAAGAGCGTGCCTTTAAACCAGTTTAAATTACGTTTACCGGATAGGGTCTCTGTCTTTGCTTGGAATGTAAATTTAATGAAGATCCTTCAAATTCCATTTAAAGTAATTTTCTATGAAATATCATTCATAAGAAATTAATTAATTTAGACGTTAGTTGAATTTAATTAAACTTCCTTCAAATGACACTTAAAAAATCACACGCGAACTAGAAATATTTTTATAAATAGTCAGTATTTAACTTCTCTGCTACGTAATGTTATTTTCAAAGCATCTAAAATGGGTCTGATGGTAGGTCTGAAGGCTCTTACACACTTTCCCTGAGACAGGAACGACGCTTCATATTGTAAAACATACGAGATAATTATCTTTTTCGTGGTCTTTTTCAGTTATTATTTTGATTATGATAGACGGAAATGTCCATGACAGTGAGCTTAGCTGAGTGCTAGCTTGTTTGTTTTGTTAACCGAAAAATTACCAGCACTGTACCGTTCGAGTGTGACATTGATGACGGTGTATGATATTTCACTAATAAGAAAATATGAATTATATACGTTAAAATGCGTAGATCTGCCCCAAGATGTGTTCCAAATTTCACATTTTCTAAAGATTTTCTTAAGACGTTTTATTTCACCACATAGCACGTGTTAAATTACCACTTAAAATTGCTATTCACAAATACATTAGTGTCAGCGGGGATATGCTCGATTTGATCACGTACAATGAAATTTTAATACAAAGCCCTGACCTTTAATTACCTCGGCTAATTTTTGGAAAATATTACCCGAAAATAAATTTTTCTATAATATAAATAGCAAAAAAACCTTTATAAAATAACCTTTTTTCATAGCAGAGGGGGCCAACAAGTATGCAGCTCACTTGATGGTAAGTGTCGAACGACGTCCTTGAACAACTGCAACATTTTGCCAACCTCACAAGGAGAACACCTTGTGAGGTTGGCTGAAAATAGAAAGCATCGAAGAATTTGTAATCCGCACTGCAAGAGGATTATTATATCACGCAGTTAACGGACCACACTCACGCCTTCACAACCTAGCACCACTTCACACACGCGCACCTGGCGGGCGGCCACTCCCACGTGAAATTCTGGTTTCGTCACGCTCAACGCCTGGCGAGAGGGATGAGTTAAAGTCCCGACAATGAACAGATGGCGTAAAGTACCTTTAAGCTGCAAAAGCAACAATGAGAACCGAGGGAGCCCTAGGCCCCTAGATGATGCCTGAATAATTAAAACTCGTAGACTTACTGCTCCCAGAAAGGGGTCAAAGCGCAGAATATGGGATAGTGATATGGGATGTCAATACAACACGACCAGAGAATGTATTATCAATAAGTTTAAAACGCTAAATTAACATTATAAAATTACATTATTTTATAGAATTAGGGTGACAAACGAGCACACGAGTCCACCTGATGGTAAATGCTTGCTGTGGCCCATAGACATCTACATCTATCCTCGATTACGAATCAAAATGCAGATGCGTTGTCACCCGTGAGGACTAAGATGGAATGCCTCGTTTCCAGTAAAAAGGGTCTCCGGTTCTCTACACTCACAATACGAAACGCAGCAGCGTTATGCTGCTATTTTACACTGGTATTCTGTGATAGCTGCAGCATGGCTCTACCACGTTTCAAGCTTTTTAGAGATAAGAGAAAGAGATTTAGCTTTTTAAAGAGATCCAACATTATATACAGAAAATGTTTAATAATCCGCTTTGTTAAAGCAAAACGTTGTAAAACATAATTTATAATTCTGTATAATTGCTTTAATAACTGAACATATTAAATCTATCTTTATTCTTTCAATTAACGCTTAGAAAATATTTCGTCTGCAATATTTAAGCAAGATTACAACATTCTGTCACATTTTTATAACTGAGAAAGAAAGTGACTTCTGCGAGGTGACGGAAATGCCAAGTTCCGTTGACAATTGTTCGTAGGACCAAGAGGCGGAACGAGGTCATTACGTATGATTATAAATGGAAGTGCTTTCACTGTGACATCTTCACTTTAAGATTTCAGAAGCATTTTCCGGAAATATGGGCAATTTTTAGGTACAAATTATATTATATTTCTACATAAATTTTACAAATACGTGATTCATTTAATGCGGGACACTCGTGCATACTTTTTTAAAAATGAGCAAATGAACATGCCTTGTTAAGTACACGTGTTCATATTTATTACAGCATACTTGCAGCCAATATCTTGATTTAAAGACTTTTTTTCTAAAATAAGGGTGACAAAACAGCACACAGTTATTACTAACACTAAGTAGATGCTGATGGCTCATGGACATCTACATCTATCCTCGATAATGAATCAAACTGTAGATGCGTTGTCACCACTGATGACTAATATAGAATGTCTCGTTTCCAGATAAAAGGGTATCTGGTTCTCTACACTCATCACCACCATCATCATCATCATCATTACGAGCCCTCACAATTCCAATGTTGAATACAGGCCTCTCCCAAATTAAGTCACAAAGCACGGCCCTGAGCTACCTGCATCCATTGACATCCTGCATGTCTTACCATGTCGTCACTCCAGCTAGTGATGGGCTACGCTTCGTCTACCGATACCTTCCTACCTTTATTCCCCATTCAACTTGTATTCCGCATCGGTTGTAGGTTCTTTGAGCTATATGACCATCCCATTGCAACTCCATCTAACTAATCCGTTTCTTGTCATACGAAACTGCTATTCTTCGATGGTATTCTGAGAAAGTGCGATTCTTCCCCGGCCGACCCGATTCATTCTTGCTACAAGTTTATTAAGTACAAAAATCTAAGTGCTATTTTTATTCCAAGTGTTATATTGATTATTTACTTACTTAGTTTTATATAAGTTCATTGTACGCCAACGAGCGAAACAGTTGTGCGCACTACCTTATTCCAATTTAATCATTTCCTCAATTTTTCTAAATAAAAAACAACCGTATACTTGACGCTCGCAAAGTTGAACTTTCTATAACGTATACAATAGTAGTGAACGTGCATATTGATTGAAATTACGTTTTGTTGTTAATGATTCTCAAACTGCGTGAATTGCTTACTATGCCGACCTGCAGTAAATGCAAAGAACAAGTTGCAGATGGAGCGGACTGCAGTCTTTGTAAGAGTTGTCTTCACTTCCATTGCGCAGGTATCAGTGAACCGGGATACCGTAAATTGGGTGATCGAAAAATGACCTGGCGGTGTCCAAAGTGTAAACAAGGACAAGGTAAATCTCCCTCGCAGCCTTCAACTACTAAGCCTTCAGGCCCAATCGATCTCGAACACCAAGAGATAACTCCAACACAATTGATGAAGGAAATCAAGGATATTGCAAATAAACTAAATTCTCTTGATTCTATTGTTGAGGACATTAAGTACCTGAAGGATAATCTCACGCAGCTCCAAAAATCTAACGTCCAAACGAAAAACGTCATCCAGGAACTCTCCAAAAAAATTGTGCACCTTGAATCACGTGTTAAAGAAGTCGAATGTGATAAGGAGAAAGTTGTTTGCCTATCCCAGAAGGTTGAAAAACTTGAGATTCAAATACAGTTTAAAGACCAGTGGGCTCGATTAAATAATGCGGAAATAAAAGGAGTGCCCATGAAAAAAGGTGAAAACCTTTTGGATATTGTTATTTCCATTGGCTCTAAAGTTGATTTCACACTCTCTAAGAGCCAAATTAACTACGTCACTAGGGTGCCTAACCGAGATCCAAACAGCGCTAAGCCTATAATTGTATGTTTCAACAATCGTTTTGTAAAGGAGGACTTCGTCACTGCTGCCAGAAAATATTCGTCCATGTCTCCACTCACCACCATTGCTATAGGTCTACAAGGCAACAACCGTATCTTTGTGAACGATCACCTAACTGCCTACAACAAAACTTTACTTAATAAGACTAAGACTGTTGCTCAAGAAAAAAATTTCCAGTTCGTATGGGTGAAGAACTCGAAAATCCTTGCACGAAAAAATACCACATCTCCCATCATATCGATAAAGACAGAAAGAGACCTTCAAAAAATGATATAAGTTCATGTCATGTATTTGAAAAAGTCGCAACAAAATATATTAAAACTATTAAATGTTTTGAAACCACTGGTTGGGTCCGTATGATTCAATTTTTCTATTGTCCGCATGAGCTCAAACTCAAGGCAGGTAAATTAGCCCTATGCTTAACAATTTTTACCCGAACAAGCAATACTATAGAGTTGATAACTCGTTACATAGTTTACTACTTGCTTGTAATGTACAAACAGAGAATATTTTTTCTATTGAAAATTTTGCTATACCCTATTTTGGATCACACAAATAACTTAAATGTAATTTTACGGTTAACACTATTTAATCGCTTATTTAAAAATCTATATTATGTCGGAATAGTTACATTTCTTTTCCGAAGGGGTACACTGCGCCCTATAAATTGGTTTATATTAATATTAATTTTATATTTTTTAAATTATACCTATATATATACACTTCTGACACATTCCTTATATACCCTACAGAAATTAACTAAAGATATAATATGCTGTTGTCGAATAATTACATATTTTATTACAAGTATACTTATGACTAGTTTATGTTTCAACGTACCGCCTCGACATTTTACACACTTTACTATAGTTAAATATTTAGGAAAATATTGTTTTTGTTATTGTAAATAATATCTTTAAACGTGTACTATCAGAACGTAAGAGGCCTTCGGTCGAAAACTGATAATTTTTGTAGAAATATACTATTAAATAATTATGATATTATATGCTTGACTGAAACTTGGCTAATAGATAGCATATATAGTTCTGAGCTGTTTGATGACAGGTACATTGTTTGGAGGCGGGATCGTAATTATTTACGAACAGGACAAAAATTGGGCGGTGGAGTCTTAATAGCGATCAAACGTGAGTTAACTTCTGTTGAGGTAACTGAATGGCAATCCTCTGCTGAGGACATTTGGGTGAGCATAAGTATTAACCGATGTCGTATACACGTATGTACTGTCTACTTATGTAAAGAAAATAGAGGTAACTCATTTGACTTGCAACTACGTAATTTTTGTGACAAACTTATGGACATTATGTTATCTCATCCCAATGACAAATTTTTTATTGCTGGCGATTTTAATGTGCCTGCTATTAAATGGGAAACAAGCCCGGATAATTCGGAGATGACGGCGACTAGCTATGTGAGTGATCTTTATGACTTATTTATTAACACCCTGAATTATTTAGGATTACGGCAGTACAATTGTGTATATAATATAAATAATGTGATTTTAGATCTTGTGTTGAGCAATTCTGACACCTGTGTAATAGCTTGCGACCCGCTTATTCCGGAAGATGTTCATCACAAAGCTTTATCTATTCTTATAAAATCTGTTAAGGTCAATGAACTACCAGTTTTAAATCAAACCAAATACATTTATTCTAAGGGTAGGTTTGACAAGATACGAGCTGAATTAAATGGCTTTGATTGGTACTCTCAACTTAATGTAGACAGTTTGGATAATGCGACAAAATTATTTTATAATAAAATATATGAGTTAAGAAATTTATACATACCGACTAAAACTGTTAAATGCTCTCGTTACCCGCCTTGGTATAGTCAGCCTTTGATAAAGATACTACGAAATAAAAACAAATACCATCGTAAGTACAAGACCTATGGCAATCTAGGTGATTATGAATCTTTTTCATTTCTACGTGCAAGAGCTAAGGATGTTGAAAGAGAGTGTTACCGTAATTTTATCTCACAAACGGAAAAACACATTGCTAGCAATCCAAAGTCGTTTTGGAGATATGTTAAATCCTACAAGAATAATCAGTCATTTCCTAGCAATATGTCACTGCAAAATGAAACAGCTGTGAATGGACAACAAATAAGTGACTTATTTGCAAAATACTTTCATTCCACATTTTCCTCTCCGTACGGTAATTTTCATGCTGGTCATATGACTATTAAAGAGTTAAACATTCCGAACTCAGTTAGTTTGAATACCCTATGTATTAATAAAACTGAAATCAATAAATTACTTGAGTCATTGGATCTCAACAAATCGGGTGGGCCGGATCTTATACCACCTATTTTTATAGCTAATTGTTGCAAAGAGCTTTCGGAGCCTCTGTTCATTCTCTTTAAGCGATCGATAGCTGAAGGTGTTGTTCCCAAAATTTGGAAGCAGGCATACATCACACCTGTTCATAAAAAAGGGAACACCACAAAAATAGAAAATTACCGGCCTATATCAAAACTATGTTTATTTGCTAAAGTATTTGAAAAGGTAGTATATCAACAAGTGTATTATATTATATTATAAGTCTATTTCCCCTATACTTAGCGATTCCCAACATGGATTTCTTATAAAAAGATCAACTGTTACTAATCTGATCCTTACAAATAATTACATTTCAAAAGGTATGGACATTGGACTCCAAGTTGACTGTGTTTATACTGACTACAGTAAATGTTTCGATCGAATAGATCATCAAATCCTTTTAAAAAAATTGGCAATGTCAGGTATACATGGATATCTTCTGCAATGGTTCTCCTCTTATATTGAAAATAGGTCACAAGCAGTAGTGCTTAATGGGTTTATGTCCACTTGGCTACCGGTTCCTTCAGGCGTACCTCAAGGCTCTCTGTTGGGCCCCCTACTATTTATTATCTTTGTGAACGATATAGAGAAGTGTTTCTTGTACTCCAAAGTACTCTTATATGCTGATGATATGAAAATACTTAAATTCATCTCTAGCACAGATGATACTATATTATTGCAATCAGACTTGGAAAGATTTGAAACATACTGCAATATAAATAAACTAGATTTAAATGTATCTAAATGTTTTTTTGTGTCCTTTACAAGGAAAAGCGATACAATCAATGGCGGCTATCAATTGAAGGGTACCTCTTTGGCTAGGGTATATGAAGCTTGTGATCTTGGAATAATTCAAGATTCTAAACTTATCTACGACAAGCATATATCTAGCATTATAACTAGGGCATATAAAGCCATGGGATTTGTCATCCGCTGTTCTTGTGCCTTCAACAGCCTAAAGACGATAAAAATTCTCTACTGTTCATTTGTACGTCCTATTCTTGAATATGCATCACAGGTCTGGAACCCACAATATGAGGTTTATAAGTCTCGTATTGAGGGTATCCAGAAAAGGTTTCTAAAGTATCTTGATTATAGAGCGCATACAGATTCTCAGAACTATGAAGAGAGGTGCAAACGATATCACTTTCTTCCTTTGTCTGTTCGGCGTAATATTAATGACGTATGTTTTTATCTAAAAATTTGCAATGGTTCAATTTACTCCCCGGAATTATTATCTGATGTTACTTTAAATGTTCCATTAGCAAATAAGAGGAAACGCAAACTTCTTTACATAAACAGAGCTCATACGAACTATAGACGTAATTCTTTCATGATTAGAACTGCTAAATTTATAAACTCGCTTAATTTTGATATTGATCCATTTTATACTACCCCGAGTGTGGCCAAGAGTACCTTAACCAGTGAATATTTTGCTTAAATTTTTATATTAAGTCTTAAAATATTCATAATACACATAGCTTTTTAACTTTAAGGTACCTATTGTTAACTAGTTAATATATCTTTGAATTGTCTTTTGTTTATACTTTTTATTTTTAAGTCTAAAAGTGGAAACTTGTAAATGGCTTAATAGTATATTATTATATCTTTTATTTAATTATAAGAAATTGCTGTAAGTTTTCCGAATAAAATAAAATAAAATAAAAATAAAATAAAAATATATTAAACGCGAAACTATTATTTTTTATATAATTATAATAATCTTATAACTAAAATTAAATTGTATCTTTACTTTGAAAAATATATTATTTTATAAAGTTATAACATTTTATTATAATAACATACCGTGCCGTGTTGTGGCTGTGCAAGATCAAGATTAGTATCATACATCACAGTATTGAAATTTACCCCTCCTCGCTTCATATAAAACAATTATTTCCATGTAATATTTTTAAATACCGTCTAGTGTCGGTGTAAGAATATCCACTACCCCATATCATCCCGTGGGTGTCGTAACAGGCGACAGAGCGAAACCAATCAGGAGATATGTGCATCAACGTCTTCCTAATAATGACTAAAAATAAAAATTAACTGTCGTTGCCGACCCATTTGCCAAGCGTGGGAACTATGGAAACTATCCCCCTGTTAGGCAATCAATAAGGAAGGCCTATGTTCAGCAATGGACTCTAATAGGCTGTTACGGTAACGGTAACGGTATGATATTTTATTTAGTTCTATTTCAGAGATTACTTCAATTTTAATTTTAAGCTGTTTGTAAAAATCTGGCTATAAAATGAGCTAAATTAATAATTGCTAAATTTCTCCTTAAAAATTTGCTTAACTAAATATTACTTGAGTTGACTCCGTAGAAATTCCAAGTGGCGTAAATTTCAAGGGGTTTAACTTTATAGGTAAATTATAGGTATTGCACTAAGACATAGAGTTGAGTATGCTTGCTGCACTTAAAAGTACTACCAAACACACTCACCCTAATCCGAAACATAAAATAAAAAAGTGAACAATGTGTTCTTTAAGAGAAATAAATGTCTTTAACCCGAACATAGCCGACGTATCATAACGCTATGCGCTAAGACGCCGCCCTCAAACGGTAGGGGCGTGCGATGTCCACGGGCAAGTCGTATTGCTACAACAAACCCGCTTACCACCGACACTAAGATGATATGTCTAGGACACATCGGTTAGCGAGTCCAAGTTTACCTCGATCTCGGAGGCTGCGAAGCAACCTACACGCCACTATAATAATCCTTTTCAAGTCCCATTTCTTTCAATATAATGCTATTACATATTTGAGACCTTCCCCATATTTGCTTTCTTTCATAGACCATACTATTGTATGTCTTATTCATATGGGACTTCAAGTCATAACTCTGCTATCATAATGCTTATGCATCATAGAGACCTTCTATATTAATGCTTTGGTTCGTTAGACCTTACTATGGTAAGTCCCTAATATAGGACTAGTCATTGTGCAACCTTAATACTAGCAATCGGTCAGCCGACCACCCCATATATATGTACAACCTTGGGTATGTGTCTTCGGCAACGCCACCTTATAAGGGGACATTACAAGAACACCTTCATCAACTTGGAAAATTTTTATCCATTTTTTCTATTATATTACAAATGTTATTTATCTTTATTATTGCAATATAATCGACTTGTATTTATATGATTTAATACATTTTGAATATTTTAATCAGGTTTTTAATAAATTTAGAGATTTTTAGAGACAATTTATGTGTTTAATAATACTATAATATTCAATATTCCAAATGAACATATTTGAACTTTATGCTTATTATTTGCATTTAAGTTGTTTAAAATATAATTTCTAAGACATTTTTAAATATCTTTATAATGAATTTAATTATTATTTATTAATAATAATTATGAGGCCTCACAATATGCAGAAGAAACAGCTTTGGTGATAGCACGCAGTCTTGTGGAACACCAGCGTTAATAGGCTTGTAGTCGGAGCATACACCATCTACAACGACCTTGATGCTACGATCTGCAAGAAAGCTGGTGATCCAATTGCATAATTTCTCGGGAAGCGCATAGGAACGGAGCTTCGAAAGAAGCGCTTTGTACCAAACCCGATCGAAGGTCTTCGCAATGTCCAATCTAATGGCCAATGCCCCCTTGGACTCTACTGACACCGCCCATCTATGAGTTATATAGACCAGAAGATCACCAGCTGATCGAACCCGACGAAAACCGTATTGGCGGTCACTAATCAGCTGGTGATTCTAAAGGTACCGCATTAGCTGGCAGTTAATAATGGATTCCATTATTTTGGAGAACAAAGAGGTGATGGCGATAGGCCTGTAGTTGGACGGGTCTGAGCGGTCGCCTTTTTTAGGGATCGGGTGGAAAAAAGTTGTCTTCCATGATTTCGGGACAACGCCTAGGGGGTAGAAGTACCGGAAAAGACGCGTTAGAACCGGTGCCAACTCCGGAGCTTACGTCCTCAGCACAATTGGGGGGATTCCGTCAGGCCCACTCGACTTGTGGATGTCCAGGGAGAAGAGTGTTCTGCAAACCGAGCGCTGTGAGAACCGCACATCCGGTATGGAGCACTCACACCGCGGGATGGTCGCCGATGTATTCCCCCCGTCATCAACAGTCGAGTTGGACGCAAAAAAGGAACCTAAAAGGTCGGCTTTCTCCTTTGTGTCGTGGGCCAGTGAGTCGTCCTCCCTGTGCAGAGATGGTAGTGATGGCTTACAGAAATTCCCTTGGACAGCTTTGGCGAGAGACCAGAATGCACTGGTTCCCGAAGGAAGGCGAACTAGTTTCTCGCCAGTTCTGCCTATGTGCTCTGACTTTGCCTTGGCAATAACTCTTTTGAAGGACCTGGAGGCGAAGTTATACTTCTTTTTAAGTATGCTGGTGTTTACCGAAGCCGCAGCCCATGCTTGATAACACTCCTGCTTAATGCAGTGTTACAGGAGCGACCAAACCAAGGCTGAGATCTGCCTCCGATGGGTACCACAGATGATGGAATAAATAGTTCCATTCCCTGTAGCACTACATCAGTGACAGAGTCAGCAACAGCGCTGGGATCATCCGGCGAGAAGTAAACCCACCCCTATGGGTAAGATACAAAGAAAGACCGCATTCCGTCCCAATCCGCCGACCTGTAATGCCAATCACGGCGGCAACCTGCAGAACGCAACCGCAAGGGGAGCGTGAGTGGCACCACAATCCGGATCAGACAATGGTCCGAAGAGCCAAGAGAGGCATCGACGGAAACCTGATATCCGTCCGGATGGGAGGTCAGCAAAAGGTCCAACAGGGAAGGTGTATGATCCTCAACATGTGGAATCTGTGTAGGCGATGTAACCAGTTGTGTCAGACCATATGCCAAGCCAAAGTCATAAACAGATCTCCCCGCATGATCGGTTAAACGTGAACCGAGCTATTCGACGTGGTGGGCGTTAAAATCGCCAAGGATCACGATCTCTGCCGATGGGACCCGTTGTAGCAAGGAATCTGTAGCCATTTGGACGTGATCGATGAGTCGGTTTGTTTCGGCATTACCGCTATGTAACCTATAGAGGCACCCGTAGACGCGCGGATGGTCGTCGCTGTCTATACGTATCCAAAGGATGGACAGGTCCAAACCTTCAAGACTGCCGATGCGTCGAGAACAGATGTTCTCTCTGACGTATACACAAACTCCAGCCCGAGGCACAAAGGAGTGTTCGATTTGTACCCCGGGTAGGAAAGATACGAATTATCAGCCGGAGAGGACACCTGCGTCTCGGTCAGAAAGAACAAGGCCGGCTTCATCGTCTCGATATGGTAGTGAACGGCGTTTAGGTTCGAGTGAAGTCCCCTGATGTTGCAGAAATTTACGGATAATTGGGCTTCCGGTCACCTGCACTCACCAGACGAAACGCGGAAGTAGAGCTTCCACTTCACGCCGGTATTCTGTGAGGTCGAGGTACTAACCTGGCTGGAGCCAGGCGTGCAACGGCAAAAGCTGCCCCGTAACTCTACCACCGTTTCCTTTAATTTTGCTACCATGTTGACAGGGGGGGGGGGGAGAATTGGGCCTCAGGCCACTTGCACGCAACAAGCGCTTATATTTATTCTGTGAGGTCGTGGGTACCACCCCCGTTCGAGCCGGCCCATCCGTGCGACAGCAAAAGCTGCCGTGTGGCTCTATCACTGTTAAGAAGCCACACAAAAAAGATCACATGCCTATTTTTTAAAGGTTATAGAGCAATTTGTCTGCCGCACTCCTCCTGTACTTAGTGGCTTACTTTTGTCTTCCTTAACAGGTGGGGTTTCCTCATCGATAAGTATGAATGTGGAAAATCAACACTTGAAGTTGTTGAAAAAATGTATCTAACAATTTCACAGTTGCCGGTGGGGATCGAACCGTGGAAAAGTTTCTTCGTATTTTATATACAAATTCAAGACATTTTTTTCAAAGTTTAATTACATTCAATTATAATAATATGTGTGCCATTTTGTTCAATAACTTGTTGCCATCTTAAAGGTAGTGACACAATGATGTTGCTCTTAAAAGATTGGGATTTATGATAAAAAAATGATCTTCTCTTGATGTTAACCTAACACTACCCAATGAATCCTGAAGATACCAAGACAGGTAAAAATCTGAGAGTGCAAGGTCAGAAATATATGCTGGATGCATTAATACTTCCCAACCAAGCTGCTCTCTCAATTTTTGCTGATATGATAATCTTGCTCGTATTTTTCAAAAATGGCATTGACTTTATCCGTATGAGGGCTACCAGAGGGAGTTGCATCTTTGAAATCGAAATTCCCGAACTAAAAACGCTTGAACGAACTTTGTGCTTCTCTTACTGACACTGCATTAGGTCCATAAACATCACAATATTTTTTTTTCGAATTTCTTCGTGAGATTTACGTATTTTGGCGAACGGAAAAATATTTCATAAACGATGGGAAAGTGTACTTAACTTTTTATTTTTCTTAATGTCTTATAAGTATTGATATTGAGACCAGCCAAATACAAACAGTAAAACTAAAGAGATTTTTCTCAAATTTTATATAAAAAAAATACGAAGAAACTTTTTCACCGACCTATTACTAAACTATCACGTCTCTTGGTTCGCGATAAATTTAGTGATAAACTTACGATAAAATGAAAATCACTTCTATAATTCTACTAAGTGATAGGAATAATTTTCTGTCTAAGAGTCCATCTAGGTAGTTACTAACTTTTTCTTTTACTATTTGAAGCCAGTGCTTAACTACAATCTCACCTGACGGTAAGTGGTGATATGGCCTAAGATGGTGAAGCGCACTGACTTAACAAAAACCTATTCACTCTTGCCTGGATGACATCCACAATCTAATCGGATGAAAAGACAGATGCCGGCAACTTATTCCATTCCATTGCTGTACGCATGATACATGATAATGACGATGTAGCAAACTGTTTAGTTAGAATGCGTAATATGTCAACAACGAAAGAGTGGAGACTGGCCGAACGTCTAGTTGTCCGATGGTGGAAGTCAGAGAGAAGAATTAAGTTATGCAATTCCTGCGCATATTCTCCGAAATGCTGACTTCTGTGCGCTTGTGTACGAGGCTGGTAAGGTAGGGTTTATTTAATAGAATCAGGAGTTACTTTGCGCAAATCAATTATATTAAAGTTGGTAAAATGTACGCAAGGTAGTTTTTACCAACTTTAAGGTTGGGTTTAACAAGATTCGGTTCACTAATAAGCATCTTTGCACGCCTTTCCATTGAGTTCAAAGCTGCTAGGTGGCATTTTAAAGCACCGGCCCATATATGGCAACAATACACCATGCGCGACCGGACTTGAGCTTTAGATAGAATAAGAAGCTGTTCCGGCGTGAAGTATAACCGCACCTTTGCAAGAACTCCTAGCTTCCTTGCAGCTGCTTTGGTCTTGGACTCAATGAACCGTTCAGGTTTAAGGACATCTCAATCCCCAACAACTGAAGGTGGTCAGTGTATTCCAGTGATGGAATAAATCCATTAATTTTTTTTATAGGATAAGGGTGAAAAACGAGCACACAGTCCACCTGATGGTAAGTGGTTGCTGCGGCCCATAGACATCTACATCTATCCTCTGTTACAAATCAAAATGTAGATGCGTTGTCACCCGTGAGGACTAAGATGGAATGCCTCATTTCCAGTAAAAAGGCCTCTGGCCACCTACACTCACCAAACGAAACGCAAAGGTAAACCTCTACTTCACGCTGGTTTTCTGTGAGGTCGTGGTACTACCCCGGTTCGAGCCGGCCCATCCGTGCGACAGCAAAAGCTGCCGCGTGGCTTTACCACTGTTAAAATGAATAGGAATGAAGATCTTATATACGATAGGATTACTCAGTCGTACGGTTAACATAATGATTTCTTATATTTACGCGAACACTACACATTGAATAAAACTATTTTTACGGATTTTATCGCGTTTAATTTACTTATTTTATATTCCCGACGTTTCGGTTGCTTTCCAGCAACCGTGGTCACGGGGGACTGAGGTGATTGACGTCCCGATGTCAAAGTTAACCCGGAGTACCTTCAGCTTTTTAATTATTAATTTTGGTCCGATCTACGCAGAATGAACTAACTGTGTCTTGAAGTCTTACAGTGGTATGCTTGGGTTTAGTTTTAATTTTATGAATTACAGGATCCCAAGCAGGTGGTAGTACCCAGCCTCCCTCTCTATTGAAATTAGGATGTTTTTTAATTTCAATAGCCTCACGTATCATCCTTGGCAGGAATCGATGTTCTTTCGCGAGGACTTGTGGTTTATCAAATCTAATGTAATGACAGGGGCCGTCTAGGATATGATCACAAACTGCAGACTTCCCGGAACGTTGGTGCTTCACGTCAGCTATGTGTTCTTTTACGCGGGTTTTTATTGATCGTTTTGTTTGCCCTATATATGAGAGACCACACTCACAATCAAGCTTGTATACTCCTGCATCTTGTAGAGGAATATTGCACTTGACGGATGGTAAGAACTGACTAATCTTCTTCGGCGGCTTGAAGAATGTTCTAATAGAAGCTCGCTTCAAGATGTAGCCAATCTTGTCTGTGACACCTCTGACATATGGTAGTACAGCAGGCACACGCTCGACTGTGGCCGGCTTCACTCGGTCACTGTGACGTAGGCGCGGAACCCGAAGCTTGTTGTCGTGCAGAACCTGCTTGACGTGCTGAAGCTCGGCGGCCAGGTGTTTGCTGTCACAGATCCCTCGTGCTCTCTGCAACAAAGATTTGCCCACGGTAGCTAACTGTGAAGGGTGATGGTGGGATTCACCGTTTAAGTATCGGTTTGTATGGGTCTTTTTTCTATACACAGTGTGACCTACGGTGTTATTAGGATTTCGAATGACTAACACATCTAGGAAAGCTAAAGAATTATTTGCCTCTAACTCCATAGTAAATTGAATTTTAGAGTTTATGGAATTAAGATGTTCTAAAAATGCAGTTACTTTGTCTGATGGTAAAATTGTGAAAGTATCGTCTACGTACCGCTTGTAGAAACTTGGAGTTACTGGTGTAGTAAGCAGGGCTTTCTCCTCAAAGTCCTCCATGAAAATATCGGCGACAATGGGAGATACCGGTGAGCCCATCGCAACACCATCTACTTGCTTGTAAAACTGTTCCTTCCACAATAGGTAGCCAGATGTAAGGCAATGTCTGAGTAATACTGCATATTCTGCTGGCATGTTGTTTTCCTCTAGTTTCCTAGTTATAATTGAGATGCAGTCTTCAACAGGTAGGCATGTAAATAGAGACTGAACATCAAAACTGACCATAGTTTCATTGTCAGTAAGACATAGGTCTTTTATCTCACTGACAAAATGGTATGAATCCTTAGTGTGTGCTCTTGTATGTCCTCTGAGTGGTGATAGTACTTTTGCTAAGTGTTGAGCCAATCTGTAAGTTGGCGAATCGATCTGACTCACTATTGGACGTAATGGAGCGTTCGGTTTGTGTATTTTTGGTAACCCATACAACTTCGGCGGTTTGGCACACGTAGGTATTATCGAATTTACGTCTAGATTCAGTTTCTCGGAGTATTTCTTTATTAGATCGCTAGTTGTTTTAAGCGTATTAGTTGTAGGATCTGTTTTGACCTTTACGTACGTACTTTCATCCGATAAAAGTTGTTGTATTTTAAAATTGTAATCCGACGTATCCATTATAACCGTAGCATTACCTTTATCTGCGCGGAGAATCGTAAGATCTGGTCTGTTGCGTAAGTTTTTCAATGCAGTAAATTCATCTTTGGGAAGATTTAATTTTGGCGCTGAGCTTCGACGTAACAAGGACGAAATGTCTTGACGTATAGCCTCTAAATCTTCTTTACCAATATTATTTTTATACAGACAGTCCTCAACACTACAGATAATGTTTTCATACGGAATTTTTCGCGGTGTTATAGCGAAATTCATACCTTTGGCCAAAACTTTTATCGTCGCGTCGTCTAGAGATTGTTTTGACAGGTTATAGACCGCACGTTGTTTATTACTCGCGTCTGTTGTCAATGATTGCGTTCCGTTATTACGTTGACATTGGCGTTGGACATTTGATTTGGTTGTTAGTTTTTGGTATTTATCTATATGTTTATTTTTGCATTCATTGTATTTAGTTGTTTCACGTTTGTCTAAAGTTTCCATGCAATTCTTATAATCAAATGTCGATAAAACTGTCTTTAGATCACTGGACGATTTGTCTATGGTTTTATTAATGAAACATAGATCGGTACGTTTTTGTTGAATCACCGTTATTAACAATTTTTTGCTTGCCTGATTTAAGATCTTAGCGCTTCCTCGAATGTCTTTTTTAGTAGATATCTTGACACAAGTAGGAATGAGATTATGGTCTCTGCATCTCTTCAAGAAGTTTAAAGCTGTTATGTATCTTGCGCGCTTGGTTTTGAGATCTTCTAGTCGGCGTATTTTATTTGCTATTTCCAGTCCGTACTGGTTTACATAATGATTTCTTATATTTACGCGAACACTACACATTGAATAAAACTATTTTTACGGATTTTATCGCGTTTAATTTACTTATTTTATATTCCCGACGTTTCGGTTGCTTTCCAGCAACCGTGGTCACGGGGGACTGAGGTGATTGACGTCCCGATGTCAAAGTTAACCCGGAGTACCTTCAGCTTTTTAATTATTAATTTTGGTCCGATCTACGCAGAATGAACTAACTGTGTCTTGAAGTCTTACAGTGGTATGCTTGGGTTTAGTTTTAATTTTATGAATTACAGGATCCCAAGCAGGTGGTAGTACCCAGCCTCCCTCTCTATTGAAATTAGGATGTTTTTTAATTTCAATAGCCTCACGTATCATCCTTGGCAGGAATCGATGTTCTTTCGCGAGGACTTGTGGTTTATCAAATCTAATGTAATGACAGGGGCCGTCTAGGATATGATCACAAACTGCAGACTTCCCGGAACGTTGGTGCTTCACGTCAACTATGTGTTCTTTTACGCGGGTTTTTATTGATCGTTTTGTTTGCCCTATATATGAGAGACCACACTCACAATCAAGCTTGTATACTCCTGCATCTTGTAGAGGAATATTGCACTTGACGGATGGTAAGAACTGACTAATCTTCTTCGGCGGCTTGAAGAATGTTCTAATAGAAGCTCGCTTCAAGATGTAGCCAA
This sequence comes from Parnassius mnemosyne, assembly GCA_963668995.1. Taxonomy (NCBI): domain Eukaryota; kingdom Metazoa; phylum Arthropoda; class Insecta; order Lepidoptera; family Papilionidae; genus Parnassius; species Parnassius mnemosyne. The sequence goes on along the minus strand of CAVLGL010000079.1, from coordinate 7,332,103 downwards.
TCTTGTCTGTGACACCTCTGACATATGGTAGTACAGCAGGCACACGCTCGACTGTGGCCGGCTTCACTCGGTCACTGTGACGTAGGCGCGGAACCCGAAGCTTGTTGTCGTGCAGAACCTGCTTGACGTGCTGAAGCTCGGCGGCCAGGTGTTTGCTGTCACAGATCCCTCGTGCTCTCTGCAACAAAGATTTGCCCACGGTAGCTAACTGTGAAGGGTGATGGTGGGATTCACCGTTTAAGTATCGGTTTGTATGGGTCTTTTTTCTATACACAGTGTGACCTACGGTGTTATTAGGATTTCGAATGACTAACACATCTAGGAAAGCTAAAGAATTATTTGCCTCTAACTCCATAGTAAATTGAATTTTAGAGTTTATGGAATTAAGATGTTCTAAAAATGCAGTTACTTTGTCTGATGGTAAAATTGTGAAAGTATCGTCTACGTACCGCTTGTAGAAACTTGGAGTTACTGGTGCAGTAAGCAGGGCTTTCTCCTCAAAGTCCTCCATGAAAATATCGGCGACAATGGGAGATACCGGTGAGCCCATCGCAACACCATCTACTTGCTTGTAAAACTGTTCCTTCCACAATAGGTAGCCAGATGTAAGGCAATGTCTGAGTAATACTGCATATTCTGCTGGCATGTTGTTTTCCTCTAGTTTCCTAGTTATAATTGAGATGCAGTCTTCAACAGGTAGGCATGTAAATAGAGACTGAACATCAAAACTGACCATAGTTTCATTGTCAGTAAGACATAGGTCTTTTATCTCACTGACAAAATGGTATGAATCCTTAGTGTGTGCTCTTGTATGTCCTCTGAGTGGTGATAGTACTTTTGCTAAGTGTTGAGCCAATCTGTAAGTTGGCGAATCGATCTGACTCACTATTGGACGTAATGGAGCGTTCGGTTTGTGTATTTTTGGTAACCCATACAACTTCAGCGGTTTGGCACACGTAGGTATTATCGAATTTACGTCTAGATTCAGTTTCTCGGAGTATTTCTTTATTAGATCGCTAGTTGTTTTAAGCGTATTAGTTGTAGGATCTGTTTTGACCTTTACGTACGTACTTTCATCCGATAAAAGTTGTTGTATTTTAAAATTGTAATCCGACGTATCCATTATAACCGTAGCATTACCTTTATCTGCGCGGAGAATCGTAAGATCTGGTCTGTTGCGTAAGTTTTTCAATGCAGTAAATTCATCTTTGGGAAGATTTAATTTTGGCGCTGAGCTTCGACGTAACAAGGACGAAATGTCTTGACGTATAGCCTCTAAATCTTCTTTACCAATATTATTTTTATACAGACAGTCCTCAACACTACAGATAATGTTTTCATACGGAATTTTTCGCGGTGTTATAGCGAAATTCATACCTTTGGCCAAAACTTTTATCGTCGCGTCGTCTAGAGATTGTTTTGACAGGTTATAGACCGCACGTTGTTTATTACTCGCGTCTGTTGTCAATGATTGCGTTCCGTTATTACGTTGACATTGGCGTTGGACATTTGATTTGGTTGTTAGTTTTTGGTATTTATCTATATGTTTATTTTTGCATTCATTGTATTTAGTTGTTTCACGTTTGTCTAAAGTTTCCATGCAATTCTTATAATCAAATGTCGATAAAACTGTCTTTAGATCACTGGACGATTTGTCTATGGTTTTATTAATGAAACATAGATCGGTACGTTTTTGCTGAATCACCGTTATTAACAATTTTTTGCTTGCCTGATTTAAGATCTTAGCGCTTCCTCGAATGTCTTTTTTAGTAGATATCTTGACACACGTAGGAATGAGATTATGGTCTCTGCATCTCTTCAAGAAGTTTAAAGCTGTTATGTATCTTGCGCGCTTTCATGGAGGACTTTGAGGAGAAAGCCCTGCTTACTGCACCAGTAACTCCAAGTTTCTACAAGCGGTACGTAGACGATACTTTCACAATTTTACCATCAGACAAAGTAACTGCATTTTTAGAACATCTTAATTCCATAAACTCTAAAATTCAATTTACTATGGAGTTAGAGGCAAATAATTCTTTAGCTTTCCTAGATGTGTTAGTCATTCGAAATCCTAATAACACCGTAGGTCACACTGTGTATAGAAAAAAGACCCATACAAACCGATACTTAAACGGTGAATCCCACCATCACCCTTCACAGTTAGCTACCGTGGGCAAATCTTTGTTGCAGAGAGCACGAGGGATCTGTGACAGCAAACACCTGGCCGCCGAGCTTCAGCACGTCAAGCAGGTTCTGCACGACAACAAGCTTCGGGTTCCGCGCCTACGTCACAGTGACCGAGTGAAGCCGGCCACAGTCGAGCGTGTGCCTGCTGTACTACCATATGTCAGAGGTGTCACAGACAAGATTGGCTACATCTTGAAGCGAGCTTCTATTAGAACATTCTTCAAGCCGCCGAAGAAGATTAGTCAGTTCTTACCATCCGTCAAGTGCAATATTCCTCTACAAGATGCAGGAGTATACAAGCTTGATTGTGAGTGTGGTCTCTCATATATAGGGCAAACAAAACGATCAATAAAAACCCGCGTAAAAGAACACATAGCTGACGTGAAGCACCAACGTTCCGGGAAGTCTGCAGTTTGTGATCATATCCTAGACGGCCCCTGTCATTACATTAGATTTGATAAACCACAAGTCCTCGCGAAAGAACATCGATTCCTGCCAAGGATGATACGTGAGGCTATTGAAATTAAAAAACATCCTAATTTCAATAGAGAGGGAGGCTGGGTACTACCACCTGCTTGGGATCCTGTAATTCATAAAATTAAAACTAAACCCAAGCATACCACTGTAAGACTTCAAGACACAGTTAGTTCATTCTGCGTAGATCGGACCAAAATTAATAATTAAAAAGCTGAAGGTACTCCGGGTTAACTTTGACATCGGGACGTCAATCACCTCAGTCCCCCGTGACCACGGTTGCTGGAAAGCAACCGAAACGTCGGGAATATAAAATAAGTAAATTAAACGCGATAAAATCCGTAAAAATAGTTTTATTCAATGTGTAGTGTTCGCGTAAATATAAGAAATCATTATGTAAACCAGTACGGACTGGAAATAGCAAATAAAATACGCCGACTAGAAGATCTCAAAACCAAGCGCGCAAGATACATAACAGCTTTAAACTTCTTGAAGAGATGCAGAGACCATAATCTCATTCCTACGTGTGTCAAGATATCTACTAAAAAAGACATTCGAGGAAGCGCTAAGATCTTAAATCAGGCAAGCAAAAAATTGTTAATAACGGTGATTCAGCAAAAACGTACCGATCTATGTTTCATTAATAAAACCATAGACAAATCGTCCAGTGATCTAAAGACAGTTTTATCGACATTTGATTATAAGAATTGCATGGAAACTTTAGACAAACGTGAAACAACTAAATACAATGAATGCAAAAATAAACATATAGATAAATACCAAAAACTAACAACCAAATCAAATGTCCAACGCCAATGTCAACGTAATAACGGAACGCAATCATTGACAACAGACGCGAGTAATAAACAACGTGCGGTCTATAACCTGTCAAAACAATCTCTAGACGACGCGACGATAAAAGTTTTGGCCAAAGGTATGAATTTCGCTATAACACCGCGAAAAATTCCGTATGAAAACATTATCTGTAGTGTTGAGGACTGTCTGTATAAAAATAATATTGGTAAAGAAGATTTAGAGGCTATACGTCAAGACATTTCGTCCTTGTTACGTCGAAGCTCAGCGCCAAAATTAAATCTTCCCAAAGATGAATTTACTGCATTGAAAAACTTACGCAACAGACCAGATCTTACGATTCTCCGCGCAGATAAAGGTAATGCTACGGTTATAATGGATACGTCGGATTACAATTTTAAAATACAACAACTTTTATCGGATGAAAGTACGTACGTAAAGGTCAAAACAGATCCTACAACTAATACGCTTAAAACAACTAGCGATCTAATAAAGAAATACTCCGAGAAACTGAATCTAGACGTAAATTCGATAATACCTACGTATGCCAAACCGCCGAAGTTGTATGGGTTACCAAAAATACACAAACCGAACGCTCCATTACGTCCAATAGTGAGTCAGATCGATTCGCCAACTTACAGATTGGCTCAACACTTAGCAAAAGTACTATCACCACTCAGAGGACATACAAGAGCACACACTAAGGATTCATACCATTTTGTCAGTGAGATAAAAGACCTATGTCTTACTGACAATGAAACTATGGTCAGTTTTGATGTTCAGTCTCTATTTACATGCCTACCTGTTGAAGACTGCATCTCAATTATAACTAGGAAACTAGAGGAAAACAACATGCCAGCAGAATATGCAGTATTACTCAGACATTGCCTTACATCTGGCTACCTATTGTGGAAGGAACAGTTTTACAAGCAAGTAGATGGTGTTGCGATGGGCTCACCGGTATCTCCCATTGTCGCCGATATTTTCATGGAGGACTTTGAGGAGAAAGCCCTGCTTACTGCACCAGTAACTCCAAGTTTCTACAAGCGGTACGTAGACGATACTTTCACAATTTTACTATCAGACAAAGTAACTGCATTTTTAGAACATCTTAATTCCATAAACTCTAAAATTCAATTTACTATGGAGTTAGAGGCAAATAATTCTTTAGCTTTCCTAGATGTGTTAGTCATTCGAAATCCTAATAACACCGTAGGTCACACTGTGTATAGAAAAAAGACCCATACAAACCGATACTTAAACGGTGAATCCCACCATCACCCTTCACAGTTAGCTACCGTGGGCAAATCTTTGTTGCAGAGAGCACGAGGGATCTGTGACAGCAAACACCTGGCCGCCGAGCTTCAGCACGTCAAGCAGGTTCTGCACGACAACAAGCTTCGGGTTCCGCGCCTACGTCACAGTGACCGAGTGAAGCCGGCCACAGTCGAGCGTGTGCCTGCTGTACTACCATATGTCAGAGGTGTCACAGACAAGATTGGCTACATCTTGAAGCGAGCTTCTATTAGAACATTCTTCAAGCCGCCGAAGAAGATTAGTCAGTTCTTACCATCCGTCAAGTGCAATATTCCTCTACAAGATGCAGGAGTATACAAGCTTGATTGTGAGTGTGGTCTCTCATATATAGGGCAAACAAAACGATCAATAAAAACCCGCGTAAAAGAACACATAGCTGACGTGAAGCACCAACGTTCCGGGAAGTCTGCAGTTTGTGATCATATCCTAGACGGCCCCTGTCATTACATTAGATTTGATAAACCACAAGTCCTCGCGAAAGAACATCGATTCCTGCCAAGGATGATACGTGAGGCTATTGAAATTAAAAAACATCCTAATTTCAATAGAGAGGGAGGCTGGGTACTACCACCTGCTTGGGATCCTGTAATTCATAAAATTAAAACTAAACCCAAGCATACCACTGTAAGACTTCAAGACACAGTTAGTTCATTCTGCGTAGATCGGACCAAAATTAATAATTAAAAAGCTGAAGGTACTCCGGGTTAACTTTGACATCGGGACGTCAATCACCTCAGTCCCCCGTGACCACGGTTGCTGGAAAGCAACCGAAACGTCGGGAATATAAAATAAGTAAATTAAACGCGATAAAATCCGTAAAAATAGTTTTATTCAATGTGTAGTGTTCGCGTAAATATAAGAAATCATTATGTAAACCAGTACGGACTGGAAATAGCAAATAAAATACGCCGACTAGAAGATCTCAAAACCAAGCGCGCAAGATACATAACAGCTTTAAACTTCTTGAAGAGATGCAGAGACCATAATCTCATTCCTACGTGTGTCAAGATATCTACTAAAAAAGACATTCGAGGAAGCGCTAAGATCTTAAATCAGGCAAGCAAAAAATTGTTAATAACGGTGATTCAGCAAAAACGTACCGATCTATGTTTCATTAATAAAACCATAGACAAATCGTCCAGTGATCTAAAGACAGTTTTATCGACATTTGATTATAAGAATTGCATGGAAACTTTAGACAAACGTGAAACAACTAAATACAATGAATGCAAAAATAAACATATAGATAAATACCAAAAACTAACAACCAAATCAAATGTCCAACGCCAATGTCAACGTAATAACGGAACGCAATCATTGACAACAGACGCGAGTAATAAACAACGTGCGGTCTATAACCTGTCAAAACAATCTCTAGACGACGCGACGATAAAAGTTTTGGCCAAAGGTATGAATTTCGCTATAACACCGCGAAAAATTCCGTATGAAAACATTATCTGTAGTGTTGAGGACTGTCTGTATAAAAATAATATTGGTAAAGAAGATTTAGAGGCTATACGTCAAGACATTTCGTCCTTGTTACGTCGAAGCTCAGCGCCAAAATTAAATCTTCCCAAAGATGAATTTACTGCATTGAAAAACTTACGCAACAGACCAGATTTTACGATTCTCCGCGCAGATAAAGGTAATGCTACGGTTATAATGGATACGTCGGAATACAATTTTAAAATACAACAACTTTTATCGGATGAAAGTACGTACGTAATGGTCAAAACAGATCCTACAACTAATACGCTTAAAACAACTAGCGATCTAATAAAGAAATACTCCGAGAAACTGAATCTAGACGTAAATTCGATAATACCTACGTGTGCCAAACCGCCGAAGTTGTATGGGTTACCAAAAATACACAAACCGAACGCTCCATTACGTCCAATAGTGAGTCAGATCGATTCGCCAACTTACAGATTGGCTCAACACTTAGCAAAAGTACTATCACCACTCAGAGGACATACAAGAGCACACACTAAGGATTCACACCATTTTGTCAGTGAGATAAAAGACCTATGTCTTACTGACAATGAAACTATGGTCAGTTTTGATGTTCAGTCTCTATTTACATGCCTACCTGTTGAAGACTGCATCTCAATTATAACTAGGAAACTAGAGGAAAACAACATGCCAGCAGAATATGCAGTATTACTCAGACATTGCCTTACATCTGGCTACCTATTGTGGAAGGAACAGTTTTACAAGCAAGTAGATGGTGTTGCGATGGGCTCACCGGTATCTCCCATTGTCGCCGATATTTTCATGGAGGACTTTGAGGAGAAAGCCCTGCTTACTGCACCAGTAACTCCAAGTTTCTACAAGCGGTACGTAGACGATACTTTCACAATTTTACCATCAGACAAAGTAACTGCATTTTTAGAACATCTTAATTCCATAAACTCTAAAATTCAATTTACTATGGAGTTAGAGGCAAATAATTCTTTAGCTTTCCTAGATGTGTTAGTCATTCGAAATCCTAATAACACCGTAGGTCACACTGTGTATAGAAAAAAGACCCATACAAACCGATACTTAAACGGTGAATCCCACCATCACCCTTCACAGTTAGCTACCGTGGGCAAATCTTTGTTGCAGAGAGCACGAGGGATCTGTGACAGCAAACACCTGGCCGCCGAGCTTCAGCACGTCAAGCAGGTTCTGCACGACAACAAGCTTCGGGTTCCGCGCCTACGTCACAGTGACCGAGTGAAGCCGGCCACAGTCGAGCGTGTGCCTGCTGTACTACCATATGTCAGAGGTGTCACAGACAAGATTGGCTACATCTTGAAGCGAGCTTCTATTAGAACATTCTTCAAGCCGCCGAAGAAGATTAGTCAGTTCTTACCATCCGTCAAGTGCAATATTCCTCTACAAGATGCAGGAGTATACAAGCTTGATTGTGAGTGTGGTCTCTCATATATAGGGCAAACAAAACGATCAATAAAAACCCGCGTAAAAGAACACATAGCTGACGTGAAGCACCAACGTTCCGGGAAGTCTGCAGTTTGTGATCATATCCTAGACGGCCCCTGTCATTACATTAGATTTGATAAACCACAAGTCCTCGCGAAAGAACATCGATTCCTGCCAAGGATGATACGTGAGGCTATTGAAATTAAAAAACATCCTAATTTCAATAGAGAGGGAGGCTGGGTACTACCACCTGCTTGGGATCCTGTAATTCATAAAATTAAAACTAAACCCAAGCATACCACTGTAAGACTTCAAGACACAGTTAGTTCATTCTGCGTAGATCGGACCAAAATTAATAATTAAAAAGCTGAAGGTACTCCGGGTTAACTTTGACATCGGGACGTCAATCACCTCAGTCCCCCGTGACCACGGTTGCTGGAAAGCAACCGAAACGTCGGGAATATAAAATAAGTAAATTAAACGCGATAAAATCCGTAAAAATAGTTTTATTCAATGTGTAGTGTTCGCGTAAATATAAGAAATCATTATGTAAACCAGTACGGACTGGAAATAGCAAATAAAATACGCCGACTAGAAGATCTCAAAACCAAGCGCGCAAGATACATAACAGCTTTAAACTTCTTGAAGAGATGCAGAGACCATAATCTCATTCCTACGTGTGTCAAGATATCTACTAAAAAAGACATTCGAGGAAGCGCTAAGATCTTAAATCAGGCAAGCAAAAAATTGTTAATAACGGTGATTCAGCAAAAACGTACCGATCTATGTTTCATTAATAAAACCATAGACAAATCGTCCAGTGATCTAAAGACAGTTTTATCGACATTTGATTATAAGAATTGCATGGAAACTTTAGACAAACGTGAAACAACTAAATACAATGAATGCAAAAATAAACATATAGATAAATACCAAAAACTAACAACCAAATCAAATGTCCAACGCCAATGTCAACGTAATAACGGAACGCAATCATTGACAACAGACGCGAGTAATAAACAACGTGCGGTCTATAACCTGTCAAAACAATCTCTAGACGACGCGACGATAAAAGTTTTGGCCAAAGGTATGAATTTCGCTATAACACCGCGAAAAATTCCGTATGAAAACATTATCTGTAGTGTTGAGGACTGTCTGTATAAAAATAATATTGGTAAAGAAGATTTAGAGGCTATACGTCAAGACATTTCGTCCTTGTTACGTCGAAGCTCAGCGCCAAAATTAAATCTTCCCAAAGATGAATTTACTGCATTGAAAAACTTACGCAACAGACCAGATCTTACGATTCTCCGCGCAGATAAAGGTAATGCTACGGTTATAATGGATACGTCGGAATACAATTTTAAAATACAACAACTTTTATCGGATGAAAGTACGTACGTAATGGTCAAAACAGATCCTACAACTAATACGCTTAAAACAACTAGCGATCTAATAAAGAAATACTCCGAGAAACTGAATCTAGACGTAAATTCGATAATACCTACGTGTGCCAAACCGCCGAAGTTGTATGGGTTACCAAAAATACACAAACCGAACGCTCCATTACGTCCAATAGTGAGTCAGATCGATTCGCCAACTTACAGATTGGCTCAACACTTAGCAAAAGTACTATCACCACTCAGAGGACATACAAGAGCACACACTAAGGATTCATACCATTTTGTCAGTGAGATAAAAGACCTATGTCTTACTGACAATGAAACTATGGTCAGTTTTGATGTTCAGTCTCTATTTACATGCCTACCTGTTGAAGACTGCATCTCAATTATAACTAGGAAACTAGAGGAAAACAACATGCCAGCAGAATATGCAGTATTACTCAGACATTGCCTTACATCTGGCTACCTATTGTGGAAGGAACAGTTTTACAAGCAAGTAGATGGTGTTGCGATGGGCTCACCGGTATCTCCCATTGTCGCCGATATTTTCATGGAGGACTTTGAGGAGAAAGCCCTGCTTACTGCACCAGTAACTCCAAGTTTCTACAAGCGGTACGTAGACGATACTTTCACAATTTTACCATCAGACAAAGTAACTGCATTTTTAGAACATCTTAATTCCATAAACTCTAAAATTCAATTTACTATGGAGTTAGAGGCAAATAATTCTTTAGCTTTCCTAGATGTGTTAGTCATTCGAAATCCTAATAACACCGTAGGTCACACTGTGTATAGAAAAAAGACCCATACAAACCGATACTTAAACGGTGAATCCCACCATCACCCTTCACAGTTAGCTACCGTGGGCAAATCTTTGTTGCAGAGAGCACGAGGGATCTGTGACAGCAAACACCTGGCCGCCGAGCTTCAGCACGTCAAGCAGGTTCTGCACGACAACAAGCTTCGGGTTCCGCGCCTACGTCACAGTGACCGAGTGAAGCCGGCCACAGTCGAGCGTGTGCCTGCTGTACTACCATATGTCAGAGGTGTCACAGACAAGATTGGCTACATCTTGAAGCGAGCTTCTATTAGAACATTCTTCAAGCCGCCGAAGAAGATTAGTCAGTTCTTACCATCCGTCAAGTGCAATATTCCTCTACAAGATGCAGGAGTATACAAGCTTGATTGTGAGTGTGGTCTCTCATATATAGGGCAAACAAAACGGTCAATAAAAACCCGCGTAAAAGAACACATAGCTGACGTGAAGCACCAACGTTCCGGGAAGTCTGCAGTTTGTGATCATATCCTAGACGGCCCCTGTCATTACATTAGATTTGATAAACCACAAGTCCTCGCGAAAGAACATCGATTCCTGCCAAGGATGATACGTGAGGCTATTGAAATTAAAAAACATCCTAATTTCAATAGAGAGGGAGGCTGGGTACTACCACCTGCTTGGGATCCTGTAATTCATAAAATTAAAACTAAACCCAAGCATACCACTGTAAGACTTCAAGACACAGTTAGTTCATTCTGCGTAGATCGGACCAAAATTAATAATTAAAAAGCTGAAGGTACTCCGGGTTAACTTTGACATCGGGACGTCAATCACCTCAGTCCCCCGTGACCACGGTTGCTGGAAAGCAACCGAAACGTCGGGAATATAAAATAAGTAAATTAAACGCGATAAAATCCGTAAAAATAGTTTTATTCAATGTGTAGTGTTCGCGTAAATATAAGAAATCATTATGTAAACCAGTACGGACTGGAAATAGCAAATAAAATACGCCGACTAGAAGATCTCAAAACCAAGCGCGCAAGATACATAACAGCTTTAAACTTCTTGAAGAGATGCAGAGACCATAATCTCATTCCTACGTGTGTCAAGATATCTACTAAAAAAGACATTCGAGGAAGCGCTAAGATCTTAAATCAGACAAGCAAAAAATTGTTAATAACGGTGATTCAGCAAAAACGTACCGATCTATGTTTCATTAATAAAACCATAGACAAATCGTCCAGTGATCTAAAGACAGTTTTATCGACATTTGATTATAAGAATTGCATGGAAACTTTAGACAAACGTGAAACAACTAAATACAATGAATGCAAAAATAAACATATAGATAAATACCAAAAACTAACAACCAAATCAAATGTCCAACGCCAATGTCAACGTAATAACGGAACGCAATCATTGACAACAGACGCGAGTAATAAACAACGTGCGGTCTATAACCTGTCAAAACAATCTCTAGACGACGCGACGATAAAAGTTTTGGCCAAAGGTATGAATTTCGCTATAACACCGCGAAAAATTCCGTATGAAAACATTATCTGTAGTGTTGAGGACTGTCTGTATAAAAATAATATTGGTAAAGAAGATTTAGAGGCTATACGTCAAGACATTTCGTCCTTGTTACGTCGAAGCTCAGCGCCAAAATTAAATCTTCCCAAAGATGAATTTACTGCATTGAAAAACTTACGCAACAGACCAGATCTTACGATTCTCCGCGCAGATAAAGGTAATGCTACGGTTATAATGGATACGTCGGAATACAATTTTAAAATACAACAACTTTTATCGGATGAAAGTACGTACGTAAAGGTCAAAACAGATCCTACAACTAATACGCTTAAAACAACTAGCGATCTAATAAAGAAATACTCCGAGAAACTGAATCTAGACGTAAATTCGATAATACCTACGTGTGCCAAACCGCCGAAGTTGTATGGGTTACCAAAAATACACAAACCGAACGCTCCATTACGTCCAATAGTGAGTCAGATCGATTCGCCAACTTACAGATTGGCTCAACACTTAGCAAAAGTACTATCACCACTCAGAGGACATACAAGAGCACACACTAAGGATTCATACCATTTTGTCAGTGAGATAAAAGACCTATGTCTTACTGACAATGAAACTATGGTCAGTTTTGATGTTCAGTCTCTATTTACATGCCTACCTGTTGAAGACTGCATCTCAATTATAACTAGGAAACTAGAGGAAAACAACATGCCAGCAGAATATGGAGTATTACTCAGACATTGCCTTACATCTGGCTACCTATTGTGGAAGGAACAGTTTTACAAGCAAGTAGATGGTGTTGCGATGGGCTCACCGGCATCTCCCATTGTCGCCGATATTTTCATGGAGGACTTTGAGGAGAAAGCCCTGCTTACTGCACCAGTAACTCCAAGTTTCTACAAGCGGTACGTAGACGATACTTTCACAATTTTACCATCAGACAAAGTAACTGCATTTTTAGAACATCTTAATTCCATAAACTCTAAAATTCAATTTACTATGGAGTTAGAGGCAAATAATTCTTTAGCTTTCCTAGATGTGTTAGTCATTCGAAATCCTAATAACACCGTAGGTCACACTGTGTATAGAAAAAAGACCCATACAAACCGATACTTAAACGGTGAATCCCACCATCACCCTTCACAGTTAGCTACCGTGGGCAAATCTTCGTTGCAGAGAGCACGAGGGATCTGTGACAGCAAACACCTGGCCGCCGAGCTTCAGCACGTCAAGCAGGTTCTGCACGACAACAAGCTTCGGGTTCCGCGCCTACGTCACAGTGACCGAGTGAAGCCGGCCACAGTCGAGCGTGTGCCTGCTGTACTACCATATGTCAGAGGTGTCACAGACAAGATTGGCTACATCTTGAAGCGAGCTTCTATTAGAACATTCTTCAAGCCGCCGAAGAAGATTAGTCAGATCTTACCATCCGTCAAGTGCAATATTCCTCTACAAGATGCAGGAGTATACAAGCTTGATTGTGAGTGTGGTCTCTCATATATAGGGCAAACAAAACGATCAATAAAAACCCGCGTAAAAGAACACATAGCTGACGTGAAGCACCAACGTTCCGGGAAGTCTGCAGTTTGTGATCATATCCTAGACGGCCCCTGTCATTACATTAGATTTGATAAACCACAAGTCCTCGCGAAAGAACATCGATTCCTGCCAAGGATGATACGTGAGGCTATTGAAATTAAAAAACATCCTAATTTCAATAGAGAGGGAGGCTGGGTACTACCACCTGCTTGGGATCCTGTAATTCATAAAATTAAAACTAAACCCAAGCATACCACTGTAAGACTTCAAGACACAGTTAGTTCATTCTGCGTAGATCGGACCAAAATTAATAATTAAAAAGCTGAAGGTACTCCGGGTTAACTTTGACATCGGGACGTCAATCACCTCAGTCCCCCGTGACCACGGTTGCTGGAAAGCAACCGAAACGTCGGGAATATAAAATAAGTAAATTAAACGCGATAAAATCCGTAAAAATAGTTTTATTCAATGTGTAGTGTTCGCGTAAATATAAGAAATCATTATGTAAACCAGTACGGACTGGAAATAGCAAATAAAATACGCCGACTAGAAGATCTCAAAACCAAGCGCGCAAGATACATAACAGCTTTAAACTTCTTGAAGAGATGCAGAGACCATAATCTCATTCCTACGTGTGTCAAGATATCTACTAAAAAAGACATTCGAGGAAGCGCTAAGATCTTAAATCAGACAAGCAAAAAATTGTTAATAACGGTGATTCAGCAAAAACGTACCGATCTATGTTTCATTAATAAAACCATAGACAAATCGTCCAGTGATCTAAAGACAGTTTTATCGACATTTGATTATAAGAATTGCATGGAAACTTTAGACAAACGTGAAACAACTAAATACAATGAATGCAAAAATAAACATATAGATAAATACCAAAAACTAACAACCAAATCAAATGTCCAACGCCAATGTCAACGTAATAACGGAACGCAATCATTGACAACAGACGCGAGTAATAAACAACGTGCGGTCTATAACCTGTCAAAACAATCTCTAGACGACGCGACGATAAAAGTTTTGGCCAAAGGTATGAATTTCGCTATAACACCGCGAAAAATTCCGTATGAAAACATTATCTGTAGTGTTGAGGACTGTCTGTATAAAAATAATATTGGTAAAGAAGATTTAGAGGCTATACGTCAAGACATTTCGTCCTTGTTACGTCGAAGCTCAGCGCCAAAATTAAATCTTCCCAAAGATGAATTTACTGCATTGAAAAACTTACGCAACAGACCAGATCTTACGATTCTCCGCGCAGATAAAGGTAATGCTACGGTTATAATGGATACGTCGGAATACAATTTTAAAATACAACAACTTTTATCGGATGAAAGTACGTACGTAAAGGTCAAAACAGATCCTACAACTAATACGCTTAAAACAACTAGCGATCTAATAAAGAAATACTCCGAGAAACTGAATCTAGACGTAAATTCGATAATACCTACGTGTGCCAAACCGCCGAAGTTGTATGGGTTACCAAAAATACACAAACCGAACGCTCCATTACGTCCAATAGTGAGTCAGATCGATTCGCCAACTTACAGATTGGCTCAACACTTAGCAAAAGTACTATCACCACTCAGAGGACATACAAGAGCACACACTAAGGATTCATACCATTTTGTCAGTGAGATAAAAGACCTATGTCTTACTGACAATGAAACTATGGTCAGTTTTGATGTTCAGTCTCTATTTACATGCCTACCTGTTGAAGACTGCATCTCAATTATAACTAGGAAACTAGAGGAAAACAACATGCCAGCAGAATATGGAGTATTACTCAGACATTGCCTTACATCTGGCTACCTATTGTGGAAGGAACAGTTTTACAAGCAAGTAGATGGTGTTGCGATGGGCTCACCGGCATCTCCCATTGTCGCCGATATTTTCATGGAGGACTTTGAGGAGAAAGCCCTGCTTACTGCACCAGTAACTCCAAGTTTCTACAAGCGGTACGTAGACGATACTTTCACAATTTTACCATCAGACAAAGTAACTGCATTTTTAGAACATCTTAATTCCATAAACTCTAAAATTCAATTTACTATGGAGTTAGAGGCAAATAATTCTTTAGCTTTCCTAGATGTGTTAGTCATTCGAAATCCTAATAACACCGTAGGTCACACTGTGTATAGAAAAAAGACCCATACAAACCGATACTTAAACGGTGAATCCCACCATCACCCTTCACAGTTAGCTACCGTGGGCAAATCTTCGTTGCAGAGAGCACGAGGGATCTGTGACAGCAAACACCTGGCCGCCGAGCTTCAGCACGTCAAGCAGGTTCTGCACGACAACAAGCTTCGGGTTCCGCGCCTACGTCACAGTGACCGAGTGAAGCCGGCCACAGTCGAGCGTGTGCCTGCTGTACTACCATATGTCAGAGGTGTCACAGACAAGATTGGCTACATCTTGAAGCGAGCTTCTATTAGAACATTCTTCAAGCCGCCGAAGAAGATTAGTCAGATCTTACCATCCGTCAAGTGCAATATTCCTCTACAAGATGCAGGAGTATACAAGCTTGATTGTGAGTGTGGTCTCTCATATATAGGGCAAACAAAACGATCAATAAAAACCCGCGTAAAAGAACACATAGCTGACGTGAAGCACCAACGTTCCGGGAAGTCTGCAGTTTGTGATCATATCCTAGACGGCCCCTGTCATTACATTAGATTTGATAAACCACAAGTCCTCGCGAAAGAACATCGATTCCTGCCAAGGATGATACGTGAGGCTATTGAAATTAAAAAACATCCTAATTTCAATAGAGAGGGAGGCTGGGTACTACCACCTGCTTGGGATCCTGTAATTCATAAAATTAAAACTAAACCCAAGCATACCACTGTAAGACTTCAAGACACAGTTAGTTCATTCTGCGTAGATCGGACCAAAATTAATAATTAAAAAGCTGAAGGTACTCCGGGTTAACTTTGACATCGGGACGTCAATCACCTCAGTCCCCCGTGACCACGGTTGCTGGAAAGCAACCGAAACGTCGGGAATATAAAATAAGTAAATTAAACGCGATAAAATCCGTAAAAATAGTTTTATTCAATGTGTAGTGTTCGCGTAAATATAAGAAATCATTATGTAAACCAGTACGGACTGGAAATAGCAAATAAAATACGCCGACTAGAAGATCTCAAAACCAAGCGCGCAAGATACATAACAGCTTTAAACTTCTTGAAGAGATGCAGAGACCATAATCTCATTCCTACGTGTGTCAAGATATCTACTAAAAAAGACATTCGAGGAAACGCTAAGATCTTAAATCAGACAAGCAAAAAATTGTTAATAACGGTGATTCAGCAAAAACGTACCGATCTATGTTTCATTAATAAAACCATAGACAAATCGTCCAGTGATCTAAAGACAGTTTTATCGACATTTGATTATAAGAATTGCATGGAAACTTTAGACAAACGTGAAACAACTAAATACAATGAATGCAAAAATAAACATATAGATAAATACCAAAAACTAACAACCAAATCAAATGTCCAACGCCAATGTCAACGTAATAACGGAACGCAATCATTGACAACAGACGCGAGTAATAAACAACGTGCGGTCTATAACCTGTCAAAACAATCTCTAGACGACGCGACGATAAAAGTTTTGGCCAAAGGTATGAATTTCGCTATAACACCGCGAAAAATTCCGTATGAAAACATTATCTGTAGTGTTGAGGACTGTCTGTATAAAAATAATATTGGTAAAGAAGATTTAGAGGCTATACGTCAAGACATTTCGTCCTTGTTACGTCGAAGCTCAGCGCCAAAATTAAATCTTCCCAAAGATGAATTTACTGCATTGAAAAACTTACGCAACAGACCAGATCTTACGATTCTCCGCGCAGATAAAGGTAATGCTACGGTTATAATGGATACGTCGGATTACAATTTTAAAATACAACAACTTTTATCGGATGAAAGTACGTACGTAAAGGTCAAAACAGATCCTACAACTAATACGCTTAAAACAACTAGCGATCTAATAAAGAAATACTCCGAGAAACTGAATCTAGACGTAAATTCGATAATACCTACGTGTGCCAAACCGCCGAAGTTGTATGGGTTACCAAAAATACACAAACCGAACGCTCCATTACGTCCAATAGTGAGTCAGATCGATTCGCCAACTTACAGATTGGCTCAACACTTAGCAAAAGTACTATCACCACTCAGAGGACATACAAGAGCACACACTAAGGATTCATACCATTTTGTCAGTGAGATAAAAGACCTATGTCTTACTGACAATGAAACTATGGTCAGTTTTGATGTTCAGTCTCTATTTACATGCCTACCTGTTGAAGACTGCATCTCAATTATAACTAGGAAACTAGAGGAAAACAACATGCCAGCAGAATATGCAGTATTACTCAGACATTGCCTTACATCTGGCTACCTATTGTGGAAGGAACAGTTTTACAAGCAAGTAGATGGTGTTGCGATGGGCTCACCGGTATCTCCCATTGTCGCCGATATTTTCATGGAGGACTTTGAGGAGAAAGCCCTGCTTACTACACCAGTAACTCCAAGTTTCTACAAGCGGTACGTAGACGATACTTTCACAATTTTACCATCAGACAAAGTAACTGCATTTTTAGAACATCTTAATTCCATAAACTCTAAAATTCAATTTACTATGGAGTTAGAGGCAAATAATTCTTTAGCTTTCCTAGATGTGTTAGTCATTCGAAATCCTAATAACACCGTAGGTCACACTGTGTATAGAAAAAAGACCCATACAAACCGATACTTAAACGGTGAATCCCACCATCACCCTTCACAGTTAGCTACCGTGGGCAAATCTTTGTTGCAGAGAGCACGAGGGATCTGTGACAGCAAACACCTGGCCGCCGAGCTTCAGCACGTCAAGCAGGTTCTGCACGACAACAAGCTTCGGGTTCCGCGCCTACGTCACAGTGACCGAGTGAAGCCGGCCACAGTCGAGCGTGTGCCTGCTGTACTACCATATGTCAGAGGTGTCACAGACAAGATTGGCTACATCTTGAAGCGAGCTTCTATTAGAACATTCTTCAAGCCGCCGAAGAAGATTAGTCAGTTCTTACCATCCGTCAAGTGCAATATTCCTCTACAAGATGCAGGAGTATACAAGCTTGATTGTGAGTGTGGTCTCTCATATATAGGGCAAACAAAACGATCAATAAAAACCCGCGTAAAAGAACACATAGCTGACGTGAAGCACCAACGTTCCGGGAAGTCTGCAGTTTGTGATCATATCCTAGACGGCCCCTGTCATTACATTAGATTTGATAAACCACAAGTCCTCGCGAAAGAACATCGATTCCTGCCAAGGATGATACGTGAGGCTATTGAAATTAAAAAACATCCTAATTTCAATAGAGAGGGAGGCTGGGTACTACCACCTGCTTGGGATCCTGTAATTCATAAAATTAAAACTAAACCCAAGCATACCACTGTAAGACTTCAAGACACAGTTAGTTCATTCTGCGTAGATCGGACCAAAATTAATAATTAAAAAGCTGAAGGTACTCCGGGTTAACTTTGACATCGGGACGTCAATCACCTCAGTCCCCCGTGACCACGGTTGCTGGAAAGCAACCGAAACGTCGGGAATATAAAATAAGTAAATTAAACGCGATAAAATCCGTAAAAATAGTTTAATTCAACGTACGGTTAACATTAGATATAACGTACACGCTACTCTCTATAATATGGATTTAACATTGACTTCCTTAATGTTCTGTGAAGAATAAGTGTACAAAATGATTTGAGTGTGAAGCAAATCAAGGAACGCTACGAACTTTATCTACTGACATACGCAGCTGCGTATGTCAGTAGATAGATAAACTTACCACTGCAACCTCAGGATCAGTGGCATACGGCTGGAAATTTTATACGTAAGGATCAGTTTAACCACTCCTCATTCCGTTTATTACTAAGAGTAATGGAACTTCACATGTCCTCAAATTTTTTTTTACTTCCCTGATCATGATCTACTGATTATGTTTTCCTTTAACACGGACGACGTGTTGTTACATAATTAAATAATACATAAACTCTTATACCTATCACCGAAATAGGTATGCAGAAGCTATAGAATTATTTCAGATCCATATATCTATGCATACAAGCTTGTTGGTTATTTTTCTAATCTTCAACATCGCCAATTTATCGATAAACTCCTATCTTAGGCATCTCCGACTGTGTCACTCACTTCTGAAGCATAATTTGCCTATATTCCTCCTCATTCATTCACCCTACGTATTCAATCCAGTGAAACATTACTTTCGTAATATTGATCACAAAATATTTTTGTAAACCAAACTATCCTTTAATCATAAAATTTCTTACTCATTAAGTCAAAGTTACCCCTAACATACCTACTTCTTAATGACCGCGTTTATTTAACTCTCTTGCTTTTTCTGCGAAACCCAAATTTCAATACCATACATTAAGGTAAAGACTATTTGGCACTTTTTGACTTTCCATAATAGAGTAATGAGGCCCCATTCACTCTGTGTTCTACATTCATTCCTCGCCTCGTTCGATATATCCTTGTCATTTCTGCTATTTCTGCACTAAGCACATAATATTCTATATACATAAACTCATCCATTTCCTCAACCAACAGCCCTTTTATTCATATTTCACAATATCGTATTATTTTCTTTTCTTTCTTAAATCATAAATTTAATCTTATTAGTGTGTTCTTTTATTGCCATTCCTTATAATTTACGTATCATTTGCAATTCGCCGGCTGACAATACCAATATTACATGATCGTCGACGTACAAGAGACATTTGAAGGCTAACCCATCCATTTTTTACTTAACACACCGTAAATTAACCCACCCTATTTGACTTTGAAAGTTTTCAAACAATATTCCATAAACTGAAACAATAAGGACTCAAACTCATCTCTTACCTACTTTGAGTTAACGTTATAAACAATCGAGAAACAAAATATTTTTACAACTCTTTATAAACTTCGAAGTTTTAAGGGTTTCATTAAATTAATTAAAACTAAAATAACCAAGAATTGAACGTATATTATGATAAAATGAGTAATTAATTTGTACTTCATTGTTTTGCCATATAGTAGCTTAGTCGGTACTAAGATATAGTGTACATAAAAATTAAAGCTCCGACTTTCAGAAGCTAAATTTTATGTAGAAATTTTTTTACCTTGAAGTCTACTTTTTTACTCGTTGACATCGAAGTCCACTAAGGAATATCACAACCTTAAGTTGACAACTAGAATTTCGTCTAAATAGTTATATTATAAATTACACCCCTTAATTTTTTCTTTTTAATGGGGGATATTTTTCGAAATTTATATGGGACATACTCTAAAATACTTTTAATAAAATACAATCATTAAATCGACGTATGATTGACAAAGATATCGCGTAACCCTTTTTAAGTATTTGAATAAATATGTAAAATCTTCATATAGGTATAACTAGTATGGTAGGACTAGGTAGGTATTCACTAGGAGTTTTCTTCCGCGCACGACCTCTGTGTGGCAGAATTTACCACCGGCGATTTTTCCAGGCTGATACGATACCTTAATGAAAAGAGCTTCCTCCTTGTAAAAAGCCGGCAACACACCTGCTATTCCCCCGATGTTGCAGTTGTTCACGGGCGGCGGTAGTCACTTACCACCAGGTGAGCCATATATCCTTTTGCCCCCTCTCCTATAAAAATAATCACAAATTAAATCCTAGGAGTTAAGGACATCGGTGATGATCGCATTATAAGACTTTTCGTCATTTTTATCGCATTTGATATTGCCATTTGCATTATTTCATAAGCAATTTATTAAGGTAATATTTTCAAACTGAATTTTTCTCAGTTATTTCTCCAGACAACCGGGGAATCATAAACGGTTATAGATTCTCCTTGGTCGGCACCACACCGTTAGCTATCTTTTTTACATACACAAAATACGCCAGCAAATAGAAAATGAACAAACCGCTTTCATGAATAATATCAAGAAAGTAGAGTAATAAATTATTCGTTTATATGCACCATGAGACTTGCATCTCAGCTGCATTAATAAATTGAGTTCTTTAAACTTCGTTCACTAAACTTAGCTATAAAGTAAAATACTAGGAGAGATTTAAGTGTTGAGATATCGTGAATATCTTAATTTGTACATAAGATTTTGTAACTACTGTTCAATATCGTAATTTTTTTTGGTGTATATTCATAAATACCCCACAAATAGAATTCTAAATTTATCTGACCTGAAATTCCTAGAATGCCCGTAGAAGTCAATTACTTGACGCCTATGTCCATTTCCAGTTGCAGGAGGATCATCTCGCAACTTTGACGCTGCTGCCCATCGCCGATCCGGGTATTTTACGCATGGCGCAAGGTAATCGATACCATCACAGTTTTATACGTGGTAGAGCCACGCTGCAGCTATATTAGTTGTAGCATAAATGGGTCAGCTCAACCGGGGTGGAACCATGCTCTCACAGAATACCAGTGTAAAATAGCAGCTTAACGCATATGTGTTTCGTATGGTGAGTGCAGAGGACCGGAGATTCTTTTTACTGCAGAGGCATTCCATCTTAGTCCTCAGGGGTGACAAGGCCTGCTCTGCATTTTGATCCTTAATCGAGGATAAATGTAGATGTCTATGGGCCACAGCATCTACTTACCATCAGGTGGACTGTGTGCCCGTTTGTTACCCTTATTCTTTATAAAAAAAATCATTGATCAATGTATAATTTCATTAGTTGTAACGTAAAATTTTGTAACAAGGCATTAACAAGACCACAGAGATTCTTGCCTTCTCAGAAAAGGTCTTGTTTTGGCAGACCTGATTCTGGTTTTCATACTTTAAGCCATAAGAGAGCTTTATCAAAATTGAGTTTTTTGACTTTATTTTGAAAAAAGAAATCTTAAAAAAGGCAATATTTATAAAAGACAAGACTTGAGTTAGTTTTAGTTAGTATTAGCATATCATATCATAGCATTCAAATATTAGTTTGGGAGTTGATAACACTGATGTTTAGGGACCGCTATAATAATTACATCATCATCATTACAGCCCTCTACAAGTATACTGCTGAACATAGGCCTCCCCCAAGGAATGCCACAAAGTACGGTCCTGAGCCACCTGCATCCGTCGACTTCCTGCATGTCTACGGATATAGACATGCAGGAAGTCTAATAATATAATCTAATACTACATCGTCACTCCATCTAGTGGGGGGGATAAATTCAAACAATATGTATAAGTAAAATAAGTTGCACGTTTGATGTTAATTGGATTTAAGTATTCAAATGTACCCGTATACTGTTACTGAAAGAAGATGTTATTAACTTACAAATAGTAGTAACACTTGTACAAAAAAGATCAGCCTTATCACCGTCCTTAGAAAATCTATTAACAGAATTACATGCATGAAGAAAGCGTTTCGTCTGTAATTTGATCTACATGAAGATATATGTAGGAGATTTTTATAACGCAGTACGCAGCAGAGGGGGTACTGGGATCATTTTAATAAGTCACGGCAGGCTAAACGATCCGGAGCATTCTTACTTAGTAAGACCAGGTCAGCTGTATAGTATCTAGTTTGTAGCGGAAAGAGATGAAGACGGGAACGCTGTTACTTGTAGCTTCCTTTAGGTATCCGAAATTTAGAGCACACATATAGAAAAATGTTTTTTGAAT
Source organism: Parnassius mnemosyne (assembly GCA_963668995.1). Lineage (NCBI taxonomy): Eukaryota > Metazoa > Arthropoda > Insecta > Lepidoptera > Papilionidae > Parnassius > Parnassius mnemosyne. The sequence goes on along the minus strand of CAVLGL010000079.1, from coordinate 7,309,435 downwards.
CGCTTCGATTTTATTAATGTATATTTTATATTGAACATACCATATTCGACACGCATATTCGAGATGGCTATGAACCAGAGGACAAATCAATATTTTAATTGATTTCAACTGACGCAATTTGTAACAAGACCTAATAATTAAACCCAGAACCTTATATGGTTTATTAATGATGTCTTCAAAATGCTGATCAAATAAAAGTTTAGTATCAATAGTATATCACGCTTTCAACTAAAAATATAAAATTACACTTCGAAATTTTTTAATCTAATTTGTTACGGATATAATAATTATCTAAATTAACAAGATAGTTTTGTAGGAGATTAGCATCTGAGGAATTGTTAACTACTCTTAAAACTTTCATATCATCGGCGAAGAGCAAAAACTCCGAGTTCTCAAAGCATTCAGCAATATTGTTGAGCAAAAACTCAACACAAGTAAAAGCAACTGATTTTTTCCAATAAAAAATGTATAGTTTTATCACATATTAAATATTTATAGTTTTATTTTATCCCACATACTAATCTAAAGTATATTCACAATATTAAAAACTATGATAATAAAAAAAAAATTAAAACTAGAAACTTAATTATCATATAGTCCTACTCCCCGCGGTATCGTGCCAAGAACGCTGGCTGCGTTTCCCCGCTGAATGGCTATACTTAGCCTTTGAGCGAGGAAAGAACCAGCCCTCTTATCACCAGCAGCAACAACCAGCCGCGGATCGAGTTCCTTTAGGAACTTCACCGCACTTGAACCCCACGGACCGATAGTCTCTACAGCAAATAGCACAAATATGTAGTCATCTCTCAGAGACTCATATTTGCGCCATTTACTCAGTTCAGCTGCCTCTGATGCCGCCCCGGCTCTAAACGAGGTACCCCTGAGATGACAGGCCGCCAGAGTGTCTACGCATGTAGCATCCAACACTAGGGCTTTACCTCTCTCCCAAGGGACCAATGTCATACTGTCGGGTCTCCTGCCATCGTCTCTAAATATTCCACAAGGCTCTAAAACCGAGGGAACATTTACAGAGGCAAGAGCCATTCGGATGACATCGTTCAAAGAACTGTGTCGTGAAAACCTACCAGCGCTTTTCTTACATGAAAGTCCGTGGAGCCTAAACTTGTCGACGCTGTTACCACAGGGGCACTGATGGGGTTGACAAATCGCCGCTCCTAGTCGGATTCCTACGGCAATGCGCAAGCTTTCCCTATCAAGTAATGTGCCGAGATTACTTGATGGTAAAGCGTGTAACCAGTGACTAGATTCCTTAGTCGAAACAGCTAGAAGGCGTGCCTTATCTTGGTCACTATGGAAATTATGAAACAAATCCTTCTGCACGCCCTGTACCAACGGAATATCCCACTGTTTTTGTTGGTTAACTTCCAGTGGAATATTTTCACCAGGACGGAGCGTTTGCCATGTCTGCCCTGCCTCCGTAGCAAAGCATAGGTCTACTTTATTATTTAAAATTATGTTACATAAGTCACTGACACTATGCACGGAAGCAAGGAAAGCAGGCAATGCAACGCTAGAAAGATTTCTCACACCAATGCCACCAAATTTTATAGGTAAAGTAGCTTGAGTCCAGGCTGTTGTATTTAAAGTTAAATTTAGAATTTTTTCTATAGCTATTTTAAGATTATTATCAATATCTTGTAAAATATCCGAACATTTCCAGACTGGACTCGAGCGGAGTATGTATGTAAATCTAGGTACAAGAAGACAATATTTTAAAATATTAAGAGCTATGTGGGGGTTTAATTTATACAATTTATCAACGTGGTTTAAAAACTGATCAAACTTTGTTTTTAAAACAGGTTTAATACTATCGAAAAACAACGGGGCACTTAGCAGGTATAGTGATTCCGTAAGTTTTTATTCCTGGACAAATATGATTAAAATTTTGAATTAAAGTGTCTCTATGAGAAGTAGATAAATTATTGGAAAAAAATATTTTACATTTATTGCTAATTGGTTCAAGGCCAATATTTTTAAAATTTCGAAAAATGTGAGTAAGATCGCTGAGGACGTCATCTGCTCTACCTCCCAGTGTACCGTCGTCTAGGTACCAGATATTCAGCTTGGATTTCAAATTTGAAATAATGGGTTGAATTCCCAAACTGAAAAGTGCTGGACCCAGTGGGTCACCTTGCTGAACACCAACAGCAGAATCGATAACATGGTTTTCGTAAAACAAGTTAGTATTTTGACTATAACATTGCCAAACGCAATGATAAATTTCGGGGGTATTGTTAGCCACTTCTTTCAGCAAGGTTACCCTATCGATAGAGTTAAAAGCATTCCTTAGGTCAACCTTCACAAGAACATCTGCATCAGAGTTTGTTAAAAATGTAAGCACTGAATGTACCGCCGCCTCAGAGCCACCTCTAATGCCAAAACCTAGTTGAGTAGGCTGAAATTTGGTCTTAAGGTTAGAGATTATGTACCTGCAAGCTAATTTTGAAGTTATGCGTTGAAATGTGGAACCAACGGCAATAGGACGGATACCGTTATCCTTTTTTTTGAAGGCACATAATCTTGCCCCATATAAGAATGGAATGAAATTTGGATTAACATTACCAGAAATCATAAAGTTACATAATTTTGTAATGTCTTTAAAAAGTACTCCGCCGGCGTCACCGGCAGAAGCGCTTACAAGATCTTTAAGATGTTGAGGCGTTATTCCGTCAATGCCGCCAGCAGAGCCATTCGAAAATGACATAATTGCTTCTAAAGTGTCTTTTTCCGAAATTTGTAAAAGTTGCATAGAAGTCTTGGGAGGCAGCGGTAAACCCTGAGACGGTTTGACCGAAGGATGCTTTTGACAAAGGCTTTCAAGAGTTTCGACATTACGAGGAGCCAGGATGTCGTCTGAGAATAAAATACGGGATGCATTTTTTAAGTCGCCATCCATTACTTTCGACTCAACTACTTTTTTTTAAATCAAATTTAGAACGTGGTCGAGATAAATGAGTATTAATTGGGTAATCTAAATTTTGAAAAGATGTCTCTTTTAGTTGAGACGTAATTGATTTATTTATTGTTTTATCAAAATGAAAATGGGAATACGCGAAAGTAAATAATTTTTGCCAACTATTTTCACTATTAGTGAAACAATTTTGAATAGTGCATGACAATGCTTTAGCAAGCTGCATCCTCGCACCTCTAGGAATTCTTTTAACCACTGGTACATTACGATAATAATTGTAAATTTGCTCCGAAAAAAGGGAAACATTTGTGTCATTAGAGGAATTGCTAATAAAGTAATGAATTTCTACGACAGGCTGTGAAGCCGAAATACTTTTACTATGGCATCGTTTAATATGTATATTTAATCCCCTTTTACCTTTAAACAGCCTACCGTCAGCACAATTTTGACACTGTAGGAAATCCGGCTGTGAATGTGGCGGAGCAGAGATATTCATTAAAAAATCTAAACAGATCTCTACAACACTCAAAAGTCTTTATATTACATATTCATATTAACTTGAAATGTGCTGTACCCCGCATTTTTCCCTGAAACAATCATTTACGGCCTAAATAAAAGCACTTTACTCTATAAATGAAATATTATTACATTACTTCCCTGGATTTATTCCATATTGATAAACATTGTATGTATAGTCGTTACGCTTTGACAGTTGTCAACGGCGCAGCAGAAATATTTTCCTTTATTAATTAGTATTATGTCTCAAATAAAAAAAAACACTACAAAGTCTAGTTTCTGTGATGTTAATGCTGTCAGCCTATGCGGCTCTTACAGCTTCATCGAAATAATAGCTTTGAGTTACCATTGAGTACCACTAGCGGGTTGGGATGTGTCTCGGCCCTCTCAAAATAGCGCTAAGACATATCCTTGAAGTATTCAGAGATCGTCAGAAGTTGACAGTCTCTGTGTAGGTCGGACATTCACTGGTAGCACTGAGCTCCGTTTTCTATGTGAATCTTGGTATGACTTGTAGGTCGTACAAATGAGGATTGCTTACGTGCGCGAAAACTACGCTTGCGTAAGACATGATAAGTTTTACGCACGCTTTATAGAGGTAGAGCATTTGTCTTAAAGACAGTTTGCTTTTGCTGTTAACTAGCGGGTGGAGGCGACTAGTGACGAATTTTGCACGAATTCCTATTTAAACTTCCATCTCCTCTTTCACTAAATACCTATTTTTATGTATTAGTAATTTAAGGAATTTCATACAAACTTACATCCCCCAATAACAAACTTACATTCGACCAGTATATTGCAAAATCGTTTCTTAGTTGGTTTTCAGACAATTTTAAATAATTAGTTTCAGCAGTTTCGGCTCGGCAATGGTGAACAGTCATGGGTGTAAGTGTAAGTGTGGAAGATATCAATTTTGACAGAATGATATGAATGGTATCTGATGTTATTTGATGATACCCCACCTCGTTCCGTAGGTGTTGTAAGCGGCGATAGAGGGAAACTGAAGGAGATGTGGAGCAGCATCTTCCTGTTAACAGCTTGGCATCTATGGCGAAATTCTCTCTATGAAACAATCCGTGGAGTAAGTATATGTTCAGCTATGGACGTTTATAGGCTGGAATAGATGTTGATTACCAAAATAATAAATTTTCTTAACAGATTCATCTGTCAGACGTAAAAAGAACTTATTTTTACTTGTATGATATAATATATACTATAGATAGGTGTATAGAAATTCTCTGGTACATAATGAGCCTCCAGTTTATAATTAATTGCAACCATATAAAACTTTACTTTGTATCGCAGTGAACTAAGTTAGAAATTTGTTCTATCGGTGCACTAAAGAACTACTTACAGTGCATTTAAACCAAAAATTCATGCATTAATTTTCTCTTTATTATTCATTGGACCCAGTCTTCTTATCGCTGTTTTAATGTAAAGTATTTGGAATATTATGGTGATGGCATAAAAAAAGCCATGACCGACATATCACCACGTACACGTGTGTGTTAGAAGCAACTAAGAGAAATGCTAGAAAGTATGTAAGTATTATTTCCGTTAAATATCCGTTAACGTTGAAGCGACGGCAATGGTATTAAACGTCTGCTACTACGATCGCTAATGCAAGGATATTTTTGGGTATTCGAAAAAATTATAAAATAAACCATCTTTAATGATTAACTATACATATAATAAAACTGTAAATAGCAGATGTCTGTACATTTTATATTTTTGTAATAAAAGTGATTGAGGGGTACCTACTAAAAATAAGTAATTAAATACATTTCTACCATTTTTAGAATTTTCTGTCTGTCTGTTTGTTTGTTAACGTATCACGTATAAAGTACTAATTTATATCATAAGAATTGTTAAGGAAATTATAAAGTGTATCTTCGGGTTACATTTAGTCTTTATTTCATTAAAATCAGTTCATTCTCTCAACTCTCAACTCAACGGTGGCTTTGTTTGAGTCATCAAGTGCATTTTAAACTAATATCATATCATAAATCATAGTTAAATTATGTAAAATAATGATATAATTATGTATATCTAAAACGCAGTAAACAAAAGTATTAAAGAACGTATTAAATATTAACAAAATTATACAAAAATATATTAACCTTATTAACTAAATCTGAAGCACAATAGTTAACCCATTTTTTCGATAGATGGTAGTGTTGTGAAAATGTAATGCAATTGCAATGTGATTTTTTCCTGTAGATGAGTTTTCATATTTACTGCTAATCTTTATTATATTACTCGCTGCCCTACTGCGTGTTGACAAACTCAATTTATTCTTTACCGCCGAGTACTCTATGTGGTAAATCAAATTTTAAAAGAGCTATTAACAATTGCGTTGGTTTTGGCGCGAGTCAAACTTTATTTTTTGCTTACTGTGTAGGCACTGATTTATAAGTTCTCATGCGTTTTATATAATGTTTCAATCGCGTCAATTAATCTCTTTTATTTTTAGAATTGATGTTAGCAGCGCCATCTCTCTTTAAATATATACATATAATAAAAATGATGATAACATGTTGTGTCTCTTTCTGTACATTGTATATATATTTTGGTGGCTAAAATCATTATGGGGAACTGAAAATAATTAAATAAGAACATTTTATAATTTTTAGAATTGTCTGTCTGTCTATTTGTCTGTTATTATATGAACGCATCACATCTAAAGTAAACATCTTTTATTTTCAAAGAAATCGTTAAGAAAATCATAAAGCGTATCTTCGAGTTACATTTAATTGTTTTATTAAAATTCGTTAATTCTATCGAAAGTAATGATTATTATTTTGAAATGTAGGTTCGAATTTGTTCAATGGCCCAAAGAATAAAATGTTCAAAAACTAAAATCTCAGAAATAGTAATAAAAAGATTTGTGTGTAAAAAAAACGTTCAATAATAATTAATATATTTATACTTAAAACACAAAAAGAGATTTAAAAAGGATGTTTTCTCACACAAAGGACGTAATAGATGGAGTTGTACAATTTACAAACTTTTCTGAATTGCTATGTTGAGATTTTTCGCCGATGAATCGTATTGAGACTTACTGAAGAAATTTGTATCCATCGAAGCTATACAATGGAACCCGAACAAAAATAAAAATTTTGCAACGAATTGTCGTGATATTGTATTTATAATATACGCAAAATCAGTACTGCCATTTTAGCGCTTTGGGAACTTGATTTTTTTACCGACGACTGTAAGCGGGGAAATCCCCTTTATTAAAGTTTTCGTTCATGGTTTTGGCAACGCATTTATTTTGCTTTATTCAGTTTCAGTCAGTTGCTTAGAGCACAGCTAAGTTAAAAGTTACTTAGAAGTTATAACACAAAGAAGTTGTGTAGCAACCGCAGTCAGATGCTGACATCTGAAACTAAGTTGCGAAATACATTGCACTTTAAAACAATTAATGACATTTTTATTGTTCGTACAGTACTAACTACTGTTGACAGCAATTGCCATAATTATAAGTCGATGTCCTGCGAAGTATTGATACATCAAAAAATATTGCCAGAAAAAAAACTTAATGTTGTTTTCTTTATTATGATTATATAAAAAAACACAAACTTTGTTTGTAGTTAATTTAGCGCGAAATCTAGGGCTTTTTTAAAGCGCTGTTTTCATGAAATCTAGCGCTTTTTGTGTTGTCCTAGAGCTGAATGAGTTTTTTTTTATCTGGCAGCACTGCCCAAAAACCCTCTATTAAGAAGTAACTTTCCTTTCAGTTTTAAGCGCGTTCAGTTCCCAGTTACAGTGAGCGTGTGTTATGCGATGACCGTAAATAAAGCGCAAGGTCAAACTTTACGCGTTGTAGGAGTGTACCTCAGTACTGACTGTTTTGCACATGGCCAACTCTATGTTGCTTTTTCCCGCGTTAGTAGCCCCCGTAACCTTTTTGTGTACACCCCGGCTAAGCCTACTTCTAACGTCGTTTACACAGAAGCTCTATCATAAACGACTTAGAACTTTGATGATAATGATTTATTTAGTTACCACTTATTGATAAAGTAATGAAATAAATCGTTTAATATTCTCTTACCTAAACGACAAATTCTTTATGTAAAACCTGTATACGCGAGCTACGCCGCGGGCACAGCTAGTCTTAAATATAAATGATGCCACATTAACAGCTCGGTATTAAAGAAATATTTTTTAAGAACATGTATGAGAATAGATGCCATAAAATTAAAAGTAAAAAAGAGATAAGTGGATAAAAGATCAGTCACCAAAGTTTTAGTCACTGTAATCTGACTGCAGGGCCAACAGGATAAATTTCGCAATTCAGCAATGGCCGATAGTAAGCATTTTATCGGTAGTTTGATCGCGTATCAACGAGCTTCAATGGTGTTACGTGACAAGTTCTTTTAAAGAATTTTATGAGAAAATCGAAACCTAACGGCTACATGCATTAGTGACGATAAAGAAAAAAAGTAATGCGTGGAAAATCGACGTTAAATCTCAAAACAATATTGTTGATATGTGCACTACATATTTTTATCCGAATTCTAAACGACAGTACATTTTTTTTAACCGACTACCCCAGAAGCAGGGTAATATTTTTCGAGTGTATGTATGTACGTATGAATATATTTATGTATGTATGTATGTATTCATGTGTGTATGTATGTACGTATAAATTATGTTTATTTACTTGACACGTTTCGTAGCTTAAATGGCTTGATAGACTTTAAAATTATGATGTATCGTCAACGATTCGTTCTAATGGCGGAAGTGACATTTTTCTTGTTCAGTCGGGATTTTTTCTGGTTCTCTCATATCAATTTTGAGAAAAATCCATCCCCAAGGGGAAAATTAAAAACGATGAAGTTGTTAATGTAACTATTAAGACGAAATTCACGTTGTTTAATTGAGTTAATAAAATGTTAAAACTATAAAACCCATGAAAGAATAAAATTTAAGATTTTCAGATAACAGCTTTTCAAGTCTTATCAGTTTCTCAAGTTTAATCCTTTAATCTTCTATACACTTCGACTGCTGAAGCTGTTGAATGTAATATGTTGTATTATATTTTCTACACTACCCATACATGTATAAACATTACAAATTTATTTTACATATATTTCAAGAGTTCTCTGAAATCGGCATTAATTTTTATTAAAATTTTCATTTTCTTATTTAATAATTCTCTTTGAGAGCTTCTTAGCTGCAATGATTATTAGAATAAGGCATTACTTTGCGGAAATTCATTACAGTCATTCAAGACTAAAGTAAGTCTGTCTTTCTCCTCTTCTTCGTCTCTAGTACGAGTTATCTCTAGTTCGAAATACATTATATACACCATTTTATTATATTTTTACGTATTTCTTAGATGATTATTTTGATATGATTTATTTTCACGTCTTAAATTGTCTTAGCGAAATTATTGTGAGTATTACATAAATATTAAATACTAGCGATCCTTGAATACTCCTTATTATTCATTCATATGGGTTGACTGGCAGAAAATGCCTTTATCCATTACCGTTGTTATCCATTTTTAAGTGGGTATGCAATAAAGAATTAAAGTAAAATAAAATACAGTAAGTCCACTGCTAAATGCATGTCTCTCTATAGATTATCTGATAGGAGGGTTTGTCATAGTTGCCACACTTGGCAGGCGGTTTGGTAACCGTAGGTAGTTATTGATTATTTAAATAAAGCTAGTCTTTACAGATTTTGAATTTTATTTATTAAATTTAATATCATCATTTTAATTTCAATAGAGACGATAACTAGGTGCTATTTTCTGTTTAGGATCCCATAATTAATAAAATTAACTCCCAAGCCAAGCATAATTCAGCAAGACTTAAAGATAATATAAGTTAAATACTGCGTAGATTGGACTAACAATTAAAAATGTTATCTTATACGAGTATTTACGCGAACACTACACATTTAAATAAAACTAGTTTTACGGATTTTTTCGCGTATATTAATTTATTTTATATTCCCGACGTTTCGAGCACTTTACAGCACCCATGTTCACGGGGGGGGGGGGGGGGGACTGAGGTGTATGACGACTTCCCGGAGCGTCGATTCTTCACATCAGTTAAATGTTCTTTAACGCGGGTTTTTCTGGATATTTTACTTTGTCCTACATAAGAGACACCACATTCACAATCAAACTTGTACACTCCTGCATCTTGAAGAGGGATGCAACTTGACTGATGGTAAAAACTGCGGCTTGAAGTATGTTTTAATGGAAGCACGATTCAAGATTTAGCCAATCTTGTCAATGACACCTCTGACATATGGCAGTACAGCAGGCACTCGCTCGACTGTGGCCGACTTCACTCGTTCACTGTGACGTAGGCGCGGGACCCGGACCTTATTGTCGTGCAAAACTAGATAGATAGATATTTAAAAGGAGATTCTCATCAAGCCTAAGCACTAAGAGGTGGTTAATATTAATTACGAAGATTTGATATGATTTAAACTTTCATAATATGCTATTAAAAACGAAGATTATTTCAAAACAGCTAACATTATTTTAAATAAACTTCAAAAATACGAGCTGTGAGTGACGATAACACGAAACCCTTTTTACTGGTAACGACGCATTCTGCCTTTTGACAACGCATCTGCTTTTGACTCTTAATCCAGGATAGTTAAAGTTGCTAAGTGATTTCTTATCTTTCAATAACTTAACAGATAGGTCGTCATTCTTAGAATCTAAGATGTGATAGCCCACAGCTTGTTATCATCGTACAGTGAGGACAAGTCAAGCCGGAACACACATTAGGCACACAGTCGCTTAGCGGCAGATATAGAATAACGATGGTTAAAACACAAACTGACATTTAGGCTAAGCAGACGCCATATCACTAACATAATATATTTTACAAAATGTTTGTTACTATACACAAAATAAGTGTATACAAGTAGTAATAATATATAAAAATATGTATTTTTTTGATTAATTGTAAACCAAAACGGTAAAAGTAAATAATTGAAGCTAATCCTGCGAACTAAAAATATCGCGGGTTCGAATTTGTTAGCTTATTTGGATTTATGGACAGGAACATTAGTTTTAAGCGTTACTAATACATATTTTATAAAAAATAGTAAAACTGCTACAATAAAATACCGTCAAGCAAAAACCCTGGATCAAAATTTGGTCGAGGGTTTTTGCTTGACGGAATTATTCATCTATACATATTAAATAAAATTGCAGTGTCTGTTTGTAATGTTAAAATAACAGTTTTTTACTAAATGCATATGAAAGTATATACGGTACTAATAAAAAAAAACAATTTTTAAAATTTTTGTCTGTCTGCCCCTCTCTCTGTCTGTTTGTTCCGGCTAATCTCCGGAGCGGCTGGAACGATTTTGACGGGACTTCCAGTGGGAGTAAATTAGGATACTTTTATTTTAGAAAAAGGATTAGGGTTCAGCTCAAACAAAATACAACTCATGAAATCGTAGTAAATCCCACGCGAACGAAGTCGCGGGAGACAGCTAGTTCTTAATATAATTCTACAGTAGTTCCAAAATACTAAAATGGCATTTCGTATTTAAAGAAAAAAACATGCGTGAGTGTCGTGGAACACTCGGTTGGAACGAAGTTCCTTTCGTAGTATTTTTTAAATACTATAAATGCTATTTAACATTACTAATATCCCCTTAAACTCATCAAGCTTAAAATGCTTGTGTTAGAAGTGGTTCACGACAGTAGTCGAATGGCGGATTCGATCCCACGACCTTTGGAGTTCGCGGTCCGCGCCCTGCCATTAGCCCACTACTGACGCTTCTTATATATTATTATTGGTAAACGTATTATATTATTGATTAACAAATGTAAATAAATGAATTACTAGCGTCTATTAAAATTAATCGTCATATTGCTTTCATGGCAAGATAAGAAAAAGTGCGAGGTAGATGGATATTATTCCATCTCGCTTCCTTATAGCCGCCAAGGTCGTCTACACTACGTCAGAAGGGGTTGTGACGGAAAAATCTTACACTTTTTCTCGCCGAGCCCCCATCCGCCAAATTCGTACCGTCCGATAAAGAACTTCGTGCCAATACCTCAGATTCTTTCAGCTCCATTCAAGTCAGAAAATACTAAGTATTTTAAATTGGTAGTGACATAAAAGCAATACTGATATTACAGGGACGGGAGCATATTTTGGTTCCTTTAATTTTTCTTAAATTTTATTATTCATGACTTACTTATGTTCAAACTAAATGTCATTATCGTTTCTGGTAAATCTAGCGCAAATAAACAGAATTTATGTTATTATTAACTTGTAATGGATACTGATATTGCTAATGTAATATTCGACCATACGAAAATAGCTATCCGAAGTGCTTGACTGCTATTTAAATACTATTGGGGGTTAAAATCCCTTCCAATATTTGAGCAAATACAGAAATCGTTGGTATGTTATCAGTGTGTAATTTGCACACGTTTGTGGTTAGTTATGTGGGTCACACATATATAAACACCACGTCAGGAAGATTATCATATACCAAATCTTTCTCTAAATACTAGCATAATCTGCACGCAATTAAATTTAATGCGTGATAAGTGATACTAACTGATGGTGGAAGTTAATGATCATTAAAAATGAAAGCCAAAGTTTAGAGGACTTTATTTGATTACTTCGTTCTTTTACTGTCTGATTTTCAGACACAATAGTAAGAATATAGCAATGAACTATATGTAGTGCACGGACATAGAAAGTGTTAAAATAAAATTAGTGTGACAAGTTATACTCTATTTTCTGTGATTTCAGTTGGCCATTTCAGTTGGGCGTTGGGTTGATATATATAAAGTCGGACTGATTTAGTGAGTTGCCGTAAAGTTGGCATCAATGATTGGAAACCCACAATTTTCCAATCTGGGGGGACTTTCGACTGCAATCCCCGTGAAGTCACAGATACGATATTAAAAATTTCGTGTCCTACCGAAGATAGATCCAAAATGACTGCGCACAAATCGACATAGCCCTTTTTGTCCGTTAGGTGGGTGTATCCTGCATACAACGCCAATAGGGAGTCTGGACTTTTAGAGATGAGATATTAGAATTTAGTCGTCGGTGGCCCCGAAATGCTGGCTGATCTGTGCTGAGTTATCCTCATCGCGTGTCGTCGCCGTGTCTCACCTAGTGTAGTACCCTAGTTTCCATCGACTGTGGTCCATGCATCGGATTTCGAACGTATGTGTTAGTGGAATAAATAGATAAATAGTGTAACCAGGATAGGCGTAATCTGGGATTAGTCAGTGTTTTACTGCTTCTGTGTTGCCTTTAAACGGGTACTAAAATATGCCTTTAGATTATACAATTTATATTTACGACTATTGTACAAGAGAATAAAGAAAAAAGAAAATTAGAAAAATAAATAATACTTATGTGAAATAAGTACATGTGCCAACCACGTATGTTTATGATTTATATTTACTAAATTTTAAGCTTGAAGACAGTGCAAGACTGTGATAATATGTGACTGTGACATTTACACTTATACGGTTGCTAAATACTGAACTAATAAATAGTCAAATTAAAATTTTTATCCACTTTTTCTTCTTAATAAACATCCGTCTCACTCTCTTGGCAATCAACGTCCATTCCAGTTCAAAAGCCCAGTGGATATATTTGGTTATATTTGGTTATATTTGGTCAGTAGTGACTGAACATAGACCTCTCACATAAATTGCCTCATAAAGAGGATGTTGTTATAGTTGCCAAACTCGACAGGCAGGTTGGCAACCGCAATTGTTTTGAGTTGTTATTATTGTTATATATAATTCTTACACCGCTACTACACAATTTGTAACCATCCGGACGGCAAACCATATCATCCCGTGTGAAATGTTTATATAAGTTTCTAATATTATAAAGGAGTGAACAAAAACTACTTACATCTTATCTGCCTTCTTGTTTTTTCTTCTTCTAAGCACTATCCCGACAACTGCCAAGGTCGGCTCATCCGCTCAACTATACCACCTTTTACGGTAGCGAGTCCATTGACTCTCATATCCGACCTTACGACGTCAGTCTGCCGCGTAGCGTTGCTCCCGGCATAACGGTACCAAGGCATCACCTTCGAAAAAAGATGTTATTGGTCAAGTTTTGTGCAGAATGATTTTTTTTTAATATTAAGTTAAATAGTGACGAAATGAAAAGAAAGCTTTAATAAAACTTCAAAACAAATATTCATTTTCAGTTAAAAATATGGTCGATTTGATATAAACATTTACACATATTCAGCAAAATTTCTAATAAACCAACCGAATGTTGAAGTGCAATTAAGAGTAACCGCATTGTTCGTAGTACGACCAAAATGTCAGGAGAGACTAAGTTCTAACATACCTGAAGTTATGAAATGTTTAATTCAGTTTCATTTGAAAGCGTATTTAATAACATAGACTTTGGAGAGTATTAATAACATAGATGATATGATTTTGCAGTATAATAGATTGATTTTTATATAATTAAATACAGCAAGACTCTCTTACCAATTTCTGGTGCCAAATAGTAGTTCTTGCACTGCTATGTTTGCGTATATAGCGTATAAAGAGCCAGTATAATTATAAGCCGTAAGGCATTCCATCTAAGTCCTTACGGTACCGTACTTAATGACACGCATCTGTAGCCTTCTTTGCTTGAAGTTGGTTACGCGTGTCTATGAGCTACAGTAGCCACTTACCATCATGTGACTTTAATTTTATAAAAAAATTTTTTACCAGCCAAACAAAGCCTGATATGATCAACTAGATGATCTCTAGCCGATTCTCCTACTCTCGCTGCTGCTTATAGGCCGTCTGTTATTTGGCAATAAGTAAGGAAAGAGAGTGGTACTATCCAAAAAAATATAGGTAGAAAAGTAGTCCCACCATCATGTGAGTTCAATGCATTTTATCACCATTTCAAGAGCCGCAAGGAATCGAACTGGGTCGCACACGTACTGAGAAATTTACGGCGAGTTTAGTGGTATATAAAAGTTGCAGCCCAAATGGGTTCACGCACACAATGTAACAATAGAGTAATGCTGTATTTTTTATGATGACTGTATTGACTCAGAGACCCCCTTTATTGGTTACGTTTTCATTCCTAATTGAGGATAAATGTGAATGTAATGTTGATGATGATGACGATGAATATATTTTTTAAACAATAATGTCCTCCAGACCGAATTTCGGTCACGGCGGCCAATCTCAACGGAGACTAGTCATCGGCGCAGGACAGGTGCACTCTCTATTCCCTCACTCTCATAGTCCGATGGGAAGGTAAAACGACACGACCGGAGAGAGATCAGGTGCAGGACCAACGGCTTTACGTGCTTTCCGAGGCACGAGGATGAGACACCGCCAGCTAGCTGACTCCGGGCAGCTACTGAGAATTTATTGATGGAATAACTCAATAACTGATTTTTTGGCCCGACCCGGGATTTGAACCCCTCATGATCAGCAGTCGCACTACTACAACCACAAAACCAACGAGGCAGTATTTTTATACAATAAAGGTAACAAACAAACTTACGGTTCTCCTGATGGTAAGTGGATGCAGTTCCCTATAGGTATCATCATCTATCCTCGATTAAGAATTAATATGCAGATGGGTTGTTATCTCTAAAGACTATGATAGAAAGCCTCGTTTCCAGTAAAAAGCATCTCCGATTCTCAGCGTCAACACATCATCATTAACCTGCTGTTTCACGCATATTCTGTGTAAGCGTGGTCCAGTATAAGAGCTATATAGAACATAACTCAAAAATAAACGAAAATCACAATACTTAGTTTGACAAGGTACACCCTGCTGACTTGTCATTATTAAAGCGAAGGTATCATATTATATGTTACTATAAATCAACCTAACTGTCCAGTGTTAATGTGTAGTAACAAATCTTTTCTTACAAGGAATGTTGATGATACAAACAACATACAAATAAGTTTGTAGAATTTGCATAAATAAACTTGAAATCGCTATCAGATATCATAAACATTTAAAGAATTAAAGAAAAATCCTTAAAAAGTCAAGTTCAAGTCATTCTGTTATAGTAGACATTCATCTATATTTTAAAGAAGCAAGATATTCTATTCTTTGCGGTCAGCCATTGCAGAGTCTATTTCACCTGAGGATGTCTCGTTTAGAGGTTAAACACGTCCCGTGTCAAATAATCGACGGTGGTGTGTCTTTAATAATGTACTGGTGTCGGGAGTAGTAGTGTTGTCATTAGTAGTGAGAATTAAGGGAAGGCGGGAGGTGCTCTTCAAACTAGATAGGACACATAATTTTACTTTATTACGGATTCTTCTATATTAACTTATTTAAATTTTTTGCAATTTTATTTCAACACACTACAATATTTATATATTAAAATAGGTGAACCATTACTAAACTATAAATATAAATAGTTCTAATTCTTAACCATCCAACATTTTCGAGTTCGCTGATTTTAATATTGCAAATTCAAATAGTTGATTTTAAAGGAAATTGCCCTACTATGAAATCCTTAAAATAAAACAGCTGCATTCGATAGGATAGTTCAACGTTGTTGTTGAACTATTTGAGTTGAGTTGTTGAAAATCCCAGAAAATGAACAAAATTTGTCAATAAATAAGTTTAAATGTTTTAATAAAGAAAAATTCTACAAGAAGGGTTATTATAATATGAAAGAATACATAAGTGAAAAAAAACGCCTGGGAATGAGGTGATCGCCACCGTGCTGATTCTATTAAAACTTATTTTAAATTTGTACAAACAAAAAACGATTGTAAAGTGAAATGTGTTTAAAATAAAAAGTCCCGCTGGGTTTCATGCTGGTTCTTCCCAGGACAGAGGTATTTTCCGAACCAGTGGTAAATAAAAAAATGACTTTCAATAAGAATTATGTAAAAATCTATCATCATCATCATTACAGACTTTCATAAGTCCACTGCTGAACATAGGCCTCCCCCCAAGAATGCGACAAAACACGGTCCTGAGCCACCTGCATCCATCGACTTCCTGCATGTCTAACCAGGTCGTCACTCCATCCAGTGGGGGTCGCCCTACACTTCGCCTACCGGTACCTCATACGGCCAGCAGTGAAGGACCACGTCTCAGATCCGTAAGACATCACTGGCAACACGCACTGGTTGTACAATTTCGTTTAAAGGTTTTGAGGTATGTCTGACGAGAAGATGTGTTGTAGTTTCCCGAACGCTGCCCAGCCGAGTTGAATCCGTCGATTGACCTCTCAGTCGAAGTTGGACTTACCAAGTCGGACTATTTGTCCCAGGTAAGCATAATCGTCAATAACTTCGAGCTTAGTGCTCCCAACAACCACCGGCATAGGTGTGCAATGGACATTAAACATGATCTTTGTTTTGTCCATGTTCATCTTAAGACCTATCCGTTGGGAGACACTATTGAGGTCATTAAGCATAGTGCTTAGGTCCTCCAGCAATTCTGCCATAAGGATTATATCGTCGGCAAATCGAAGGTGAGTGATGAACTTGCCATTGATGTGAATACCGCATCCTATAAAGTCCAGTAGCTTGAAAACGTTTTCCAATGCAGCGGTGAAGTTTCAGGGATATAACATCACACTGTCTTACACCTCTCTGCAATTGGATAGGTTTCGTACTCTGGTTCTGTACTCGGATAGACATCGCAGCTCTACTGTATAAACACTTCAGCACTTCGATATACCGACAGTCAACTTGGCACCACTGAAGGGACAACAGTACCGCCTAAATTCGCCCGCCCGTCATATTCAAAGCCTTTCTCATAGTCCACAAATGCAAGGCAAAGTGGCAGATTATACTCTTCTGTCTTCTGTTCAATTTGCCGAAGTGTGTTTATATGGTCTATGGAACTAAAGCCTTTTCGGAAACCGGCTTGTTTGGGAGGCTGGAAGTCGTCGATGCTGCGTGCGAGACGATTTGTAATGACTCTCGAAAACAGCACGTAGACGCGGCTCAGAAGGGAAGTCGGTCTGTAGTTCTTCAAGAGAGCGTTGTCACCTTTCTTGAAGAACAAGATCACCGCACTTCTGCTTTATGCCTCCGGAATAGTGCCACTATTAAGGACGGATTAATATAATATAAAAAATATTAAGCTTCTGAAGTACTTCAAGTACACCCGTTTTCTACCCGCTTTCAGAAGCTCCGTTGTAATTCCATCCTCGCTCGGTAACGTGCCATTTTAAGGTGCTGGAGAGCCATTCTAATCTCGTTCAGACTGACTTCCAGGATATTTTCGGAATAGTGTCGAATAAGACTGGCTCATGGATCGTTACTCTCACTTGTGTGTGGCTCCCACGATGACGTGTACAGCTTCCCATATAACCTCTCAATCTCACTCAAAATCTCAGGTGTTCCGGATACGATGCTGCCACACTCGGTTATCAGCTTTGATAGTAGGCTCTTTCTGGCAGACATATGTCTGGCAAAGACTTTGGAGCCTTGGTTCCGCTCGATCGCTTCTTCAATACAAGCTGTATTGAAGTTGCGTAAATCCCGCCGCATGCATTTGGAGATCTGTCTGTTCAGTTGTCTGTATGCTGGCAAATCTGTTGAAGACTGTAGCTTTATCTCCCGTCTAACAGTCATGATATTAAGAGTGTGATCGGAGAGTTTTTGTGTTCTTTTGCGGCGGGTCTTGCAGAACTTAGCTCCGATCGTATGATCAGTTTCCACGAGCTTGTCATTCATATCGTCTACTTCAATACTGCTAGTTATACTACGAGCAAGTTGCCGGATTCGAGGATTACCGTGTCCTACCCCTCTCTTCGGACCTCGGATAATCCTATAATATGCTAGCGTAACTTGTCTATCTCTTCTTACAGCTCCACGATCTTCTCGTCAACTCTCAGGGTGCGTGCGTTGTATGTTGCCAGGTTGAGTCGTCTTAGGTGGCAACCGAACTTCCACCGGAGATTCTTAGTACCCCTTGCCCCGCCATTACCATGGACGCCACCGTAGCCAGGAATAGCGGGACTGCCGGGGACTGGGGGCCGTCTCTTTATTGCTCTCATCATTGGGGGGTATTTACCATATATGCCACGCTTGGTGACCGGGTTGGCAACCGCAGATTTTATTGTAATTTTGCTATTATCAGAAAGATGCTGCTGCCCATCTCCTGCCTGTTTCCCACTGTCGCTTCTTACGACACCCACGGGAAGATATGGTGTAGTGGATATTCTTAACCGCTACTACACTAAAATCTATATTGAATAAAAATTATTATATTTTGTTCTATTCTTTCGATTAACGCTAGCAATGATGATAAAGAAGAAATATTAGGTTCTTTTTTATAGTGTTATATTTTGCAGAAGACACGTTATTATAAAACTTCTTAATTTTATCCATGGCAGAGCCATGCTGCAGCTATATTATTTCTGTAGCATGAATGGGTCGGCTCGACCGGGGAAGGACCATGCTCTCACAGAATACCAGCCTCAAATAGCAGCTTAACGCTGCTGTGTTTGGTATTGTGAGTGTAGAGAACCGGAGACCTTTTTTACTGGAAACAAGGCATTCCATCTTAGTCCTCAAGGGTGACAACGCATCTGCATTTTCATTCGTAATCGAAGATAGATGTAGATGTCTATGGGCCACAGCATCCATTTACCATCAGGTGGACTATGTGCTGGTTTGTCACCCTTATCCTATATGTTACGGCCTACGGCTGCTCCCTTAAAGAATCCAATCCTCAGGGGCCCATGAGCTGAAGACTTCCCGAACAGACGTAGGTCGGGCCTCAATGTGGCCACGTGGAATCTCTCTAATTACACTAAAATATATGGGGGAGCGTTATACTACGGCCAGTCGACCGGAAGGAATTTGGACGAAGCTTACTTACCTATTTCCAAGGCGACTGGTCCCTCCGGAGTCGGTCAGGTCGCATGTTGTTGTGTAGTGAAAGGGAAATAAGTGATGTGATGTGTATCTGGGTGTGACTGATGGTGATTGAACCTAGACCTTGGCCGTCGGTAGCAGCCCGAGCGTCGACACCGCTCCAACTTGAGGGGGCCCTCCGAGGCGTCCACAGTCACTTTCCTCTTTCTTCACGATGACAGTCAATTAACTCTATCGTACGATTTACTAACTTACAGAAGCCACTAACTATCGCTGGTTATAAGGTTAACACACAAAACGCACACGGAGTTTACAGTTTATTAAAGGTCACTACCGTTTCGCGTTGCTACAGTTATTTCTAGAATATCAGAGGCCGCACTAGCTAATATTGTCGAATGCACTTATACAGATTCTGAGTCGGTCCCGGGAAGCTCTCCAGCAGGAATGCGCGTCACAAATCCTAGACCGTATATTTACGGGCCGCACCTAATTATTCCGAGTTCCCTAACAGAATGGACCGCGTGCTCACGTCAGCACCGCTTACAGACGATTGACTTTTCGCTCGCGACTCGCGCGCTCGTGCCACGCCCAGCCGAACTTCAAACCGGAATCGCGCCGAGCCGAGTGACATCTGGTGTCGACTCCGACAACAGCGTTTTGCGCGAACACTATATATAAAAAAAAATGTAAATCAGGTTTTGGTTTTATATTTGTGTAATGCCTCTGCTAGACATGGGTCTCTCCCGATCCTTATTGCCTTAAAAAGGTATCTGGGTGACATTTATATTGTGCAGATGCGTTCCTATATGTTCTCTCGAAATGACGATAGAAGCACAACAAGCAAATAATTTTTATGGTACTATCTATATCTATTTCCCTATGTTTTATATTTTGTTTTAGAGTTTTTTACCTTCTAAAATTACTAAAACTATCTAGTAATACTACCGTTATTTGACATCTAGCTCATAAATTTAACGTAAAAAATAACAGATAAACATATAGATAGTCATAATCCTTCTTACTATACTTCTTAAAAAATATAAAGTCAGTCTACATTTGGAGGAGAAAACACTGGAATACGGGATGATGATTTCGATCTGTCAAAACTGCAGTTGCATATTTCGGTTATCTCGTATTTTCCTCTAAATTACTTGCAGCGCAGATATACTATACAAACTTAGTAGTTTCGCTTGGCAGGTAGTTTGACGTTCGTTTTCAAACACATCTCACACGCTGCTACCCGTCACCGGCATAGACGTCTGGTGTAAGCGCGATGGCTGTACCGCCATAATATAGCTATATTCGTATCTAAAATAATTAATTTGTTTGTTATAGACCAAGCCCAAAATATAATTGAGCAAATTAAGCCATAATTTGAAACTTCGCCCAAAGCTAGATCCAAAAATTGAAAAGGCTAAAATCATGAATAGAAAATACTTTAAAGTTGACAAAAAATTACGTTGCGTACATGCATTTGCGCGATAAAATAAAATGATGTGTCTTACCTAGTTTGAAGAGCATTAAGTAAAGAAAATTATTTAAAAGTACTTAATATAATTTATCAAATAGCGGTCTCTAAGGGTTTTTCAAAAAATCTCATTAACAATTTTAATTAAAAAGAAATAAAAGCATGTTGTTCGCAACTCTTTGTACGCGGTTCAACCTCAAAGTGTTTATCGATATGTTAGCAGTTTGACCTACTTACGCCCCATATCTGAAAAAGTAGCTAAGATTCTTCGACAAAACGGCGTTTATGTTGCCTTCAAAACAAACTATTCTCTTAGAATTATCTGTAATAATAAAGATAAGTTGGATATTCGTCAAAAGTTAGGTGTTTACAAACTTGTTTGTGACGAATGCCATGCCGTTTACGTGGGTTAGACTGGTCGCAATTTCGAGACACGTTATAAAGAGAATTTAGCCGCGTACAGGAATTGCAATCCCGATAAATCCCATTATGCCAAACATCTTTTGGACTCTGGACACAAGCTAGCCAACGACCACTCCTTTTAAGTCTTATATACGTGTAATAAAGGGCTGCGGCTGTGTGTGCTGGAACAGTTAGAGATATTTAAAAGTATTAATAGTAAAGTTGCTCTTGCGAATGAACAAACAAATGTTACTAACTCACCTCTCCTAAATATCTTTAAGCCTGCTCTCTAATAATAGAGAGCCTCGCAATATGGTCGTTTGTCACCCTCACGGTGATCGGCGATTGGTTGCGTGGTTGGAGGGTAGGCGGGCGTTGCGCGGTGGTTTGTTTTTAATTTTACAAACGGCTGCGTATATACGGCGGTGATTGGTCGCATGTTTTATCGCATGACGCAGTCGCTCATTCCTTAAGTAGAGAGCGGTTGCGTCAGCGATCTGTATAAATAGCAGTTGTTTTGGCTCGCCGCTCACTTAGCGGTTAGCCACCTAGAGTCTATATCACCTGAGGATGCCTTGTGTAGAGGCGTAACACGTGTCGTTTTGTCGTCAGTGGTGTTTCTTTCCTAGTGTAGTGGTGTTGGGATAAGTGGTGACAGCGATAGTGCACGCAATTGAGGGAGGGCGGGAGGTACTCTTCAAACTAGGTAAGACACATCATTTTATTTTATCGCGCGGATGTACGCAAAGTAATTTTTTGTCAACTTTAATGTAATGGACTTCCGCAAAGTACCGCCCGATTCTATTAATTATAAGACAATACTTTGTGTTATTACAATTTTTTTATAACTTTGCACTAAATTGGTAATTAGATTGTAATTTTTTGCTAAATAGAGAAGTGTTCCTTCTGGTTATTGAATTTATTTCTTTGTTCGTTGCAACTGTTCTAGCCTTTTTCCCCTTTAATCATTCATCGACGGGACACAAAGGGATATTCTCGTACGTTGTTGATATACGGCGTTTTTATGTGGGTGTACAAAGCTTTGTATACTGGATCAAATGAAAACGACGGCTGAAGATTAAACTTCACTGACATCAAATGTGCTCGTAGCATAGTATATTTTCTTTTTAATTTTTTTAGTTTATTAGAGTTTTATTAATTTTGATTAATTTACTACAACCGTTTAGTTTCGCCTAACAGGATATCTTCGTAGAATTAATTATATAAATTGATGATCGAACCATTCGGTTTTATTGAACAAAATAATATATCGTTGGGAATGATTTTAAAAAAAAATTAAAGAAAATACGAACAAATTAAGGTAGAATGGTAATCTTCCACTTGTTTTAGCGGTATAAAGTATCTCACAGGCGACTAAGAGGCATCATTGTGTAATTCTAGGAGTCCGGTTATCGTTACTGTGCTCGTTGGGGTATTCTACTAGTGTAGGCAAGGAAGGTCGTGTTGCTAAGAGAGCTGCCCTGTGTACATTGAGCTGGGTAGTGATGCTGTTGGTTTGCATACTTTGGTGTTATCATGTAATTGGGGTCCTGATAGTAAGCAAGGTTTGTTTCCGAGTAGTATTATTTTATTGAAATAATTTTGAGGATAATTTCTAACATCAGAAGTGGGATAGTTTCTTACAATATACTATATACAGCGGGTTCGATCGCCGCCGGCATCAATGAAATTGTTAATTGCAATTTTAGATGCTGATTTTCCACGTATTCGACGAAGGAGGAAAACATTGTGGAAAACTTGCATGACTTAGAAAAAAAACCCATGTAAAGAACACCAAAACACATTGGGGCAGACTTCTTGAAATGAGTCAGATGTGTAATGATGCAATGTTGGAGGGTTGTTAAAATGGAGACGCGTTGCACTGTTTCTTTAATAAGACTCTTATCTTAAAAATGTCATATGGGATACGATACATATATAGGCTTTACTTAAGTACTTTTTATACCTTTACAAGGGAAAACTGTTCGCTTTTATTAAATATGACAACCATCGCAGTTATTTTTATAAACACAAGTCTTCATGTTTTTTTATAGTATTGGGTGACAAACGAGCACACAGTCCACCTGATGGCAAGTGGTTGCTGTGGCCCCATAGACATCTATACATTATCCTCAATAAATAATCAAAATGCAGAGGTATTCCATCTTAGTCACGAGTGTCACCTATGCGGACTAAGATGGAATGCCTCTTTTACAGTAAAATGAGTCACCGGTTATCTACAGTTACTATACGAAACACAGTAGTGTTAAGCTGCTATTTTACGCTGGTATTCTGTGAGAGCGTGACTCTACTCTAAAATCATGTATAAGTAAATGGAATTAAATATTATATTTATATTAGTCGTATTATGTTTATGTTATATATTATTATCGTCATTTGGGTGTTGTAAGAGGCGACAAAGGGAAACTAAAATGACTGCAGGAGATGGGCAGCAGCATCATTATAATAACATCAATAGTACCGCCCCTGCTATTCCTAGCTACGGTAGCGACCGTGGTAACTTTGGGGTAGGTAGCAAAGATCTTCGTTGGAGGTTTGGTTGCCATCTTAGATGACTCGACCTGGCAACAATTAACTGAAGACTGATGAGAAGATACTGGAGCTTGAAGAAGAGATAGACAAGTTGCGCTGGGATATTATAGGATTATCTGACGTCCGAAGAGAGGGGGAGGACACGGTAATCCTCGAATCCGGCAACTTGTGCTATCACCGGGAGGGCCACCATATGTCTCAAGGAAGTTTCAGATTTATCTAAAACAAGTATCTCGTTAACAACGGTGCAAATTCTGCAAGACCCATCGTAGAAGAACACAAAAACTCTCCGATCACTCTCTTAATCTCATGGCGGGAAATGAAGCTGCAGTCTTCAGCAAATTCGACACCATATATTGAACATATTCGAGACTTTGAGAATGCCTTCGATTCAGTCGAAATTTGGATGGTGCTGCAGTCACTTCAAGTTGACTGTCGGTATATCGATATGCTAAGTGTTTCTATAATAGGGCTACAATGACTATGCGAGTACAAATCCAGAGCTTAAAACTTCAAATGCTGAGAGATAACATAGTGGTCGTTATATCCCTGAAAATCTTCACCGCTGCATTTTAAAATGTGTAGAAGCTGCTGGACTGGAAAGGGTACAAGACTTACATCAATGGAGAGTACATCACTCACCTTCAATTTACTGACGATATAGTTCTTATGGCAGCATCGCTGGAGGGCCTAAGCACTATGTTCAATGACCTTAATAGTGTCTCCCAACGGTTGGGGGTTAAAATGAACATGGACGAAACAAAGATCATGTGTAACGTCCGTCACACCTATGCCAGTAGTTGTTGGGAACACTAAACTCAAAGATTTTGACAAGTATGTTTACTTGGAATAAATATTCAGGCTAGGTAAGGCCAAATTCAACCGAGAGGTCATTCAAAGGATTCATTTAACTCAACTGGGCAGCGTTCGAGAGATTACGATACTTTTTTTCGTTAGGTATACCTCAAAACTTGAAAATGAGAATGTACAACAAGTAAGTGATGCTAGTGATCACTTATGGATCTAAGAAGGGGAAAAAAGGTCACCGAGTGATCTTGAGCTTCCCTACGAAAGCTCAAGGTCATTCAGCGAACTATGGAGAGAGCTATAGATGGGGAAGAATGGTTTTCGGAAGGAAAAACGGGAGCCTCGTACCGTTAGGTGAAGTGTATTGCGACCGCCCACTAGATGGAAGGACGATCTGACAAGAAATACAGGAAGTCGAGTGGTGCAGGTGGCTTTATATTCCCGACGTTTCATCGGGGAAGTTTTCCCTTCGTGACCATGGGTGTTGTATAGTACTCGAAACGTCGGGATGCAGATACGTTGTCACATGAAGACCAAGATAGAATGCCTCGTTTAAAGTAAAAAGGGTCTCCGATTTTCTTCACTCACCACACAAAATACAGCAGCATTTAGCAGCTATTTTACGCTGGTAGATATCCTGTGAGATTTTGGTCCGACCCTGTTCAAGCCGACACATTTGTGCTGCAACCATAATATAGCTGCAGCGTGGCTTTACCATGTTATTACGTCATTGAAAAGACCGTATATAATTTATTGCTAATTTAATGACTATATTATCATCGTTTATCAGTGGCTAAAGAGTTATAGAGGCCTACGTTTAACACTGGACTTTTGAAAGTAGCGGTATCAGAGTATTAGAGCCATGCCACTGCTTTCTGCTAGTGAGCCTTAGAAACGGAAGACCCAATTAAAATGTCATTTTATACATGTAAATATTTTATGAAAAGGACTAGTCTACAAGTCTCGTTGGTTTAAACTGCCCATGGTTGTAGGTTGTAGCCGTGATTACTGATTATGAGCATCCACTATTTCATACCATCCCGTGGTTATCGTAAATCGCGACAGAGGGAAACTGAAACTGAAGATGGACAGCAACATCTTTCTGTTGCCAACCCGTTGCCAAGCGTGGCATTTAAGACTACATCCCCCCTATGAGGCATTCTATGAGTGAGGCCTACGTTCAGCAGTTGACTTATGAGGGGTTATCTGAATAATCTGAACTCAAAGCTAAGGGTTAATGCATGTGGCTTAAGTTTTCTTAAGCTCAAATATTAATTACTCCATACGATTTTCAAGAGACGGGTCGAACCAGATGCGACTGAACTTAGTAAATGCCGCAAATGTATTTAAAGGGTAGAGACTATCGGTTCGTGAGATCTACGTGCGTGATGTTTCTAAAGGATATCGAATCGCTTTAGGTCGTCACTGCTAAAGACAAATGGTGTTTGGTTCTTTTCTCATCCAAAGGCTAAGTGTAGATTTTCAGAAAGGAAACCAAACCGGCGTTGTTGGCAGTATACCGGAGAGAATAGGCAATTCAATCACACTCGGTGTTGTGCTAAGAACGCTTGCTGCATTCAAACAGCTTAGATATTTTTTTCATTATTACATTGATAATACCTTGTGGAATATTTAGAGATGATGGCAGGCGTGTGGTGAAGTTCCTAAAGGAACTGTGTCCGTGACTTGTCGTCACTGCTGGTGATAAGAGGGCTGGTTCTTTTTTCACTCGAAGGTTAAGTATAATCTTTCAGTAAAGATTCTTGGTAATATAGTTACCAAGAACGCAGCCAGCGTTTTTTTTTAATTAACTTTTTAACTTTAATTTTACTAAAATAATTTAGATGTCTTTTTTTACTATAAAAACTTTGACGTAAAAGAAGACATCTGCGTGATATCGGTTTATATGTTGTGATAAAAAACGTCTGTTTCATTTAAAATATGTAATAAACTCATATAATAATCTCCATTAATACTTTTAAGGATATTTAAAGAAAATCTAAGCAACATGCAAACAGTATTCACCTTTTTTTGACGAAATTTTGCAGATGTCTTTATTTACTTTGCATTTAACATTTTATACACTATCAATTAATGAGTTACCTACGAGGCGGACAAATTCAAATGTCCGTTTCTACTGCGATGTTTTTTTTTAAATGGAGGGTAGATGTCTTCATTTACGTGCCAGATTTTCTTCATTATTTTGAAATTTGAAATAATTTTAATACAGACTTGTAGATAGGGTTGATTTAAGCTCATTTTTGTAAAAAAAGAATTTTCATAAAAATGTAAATGTCCGTTTCTACTTTGCTGCCATCAATTTATCCTCAATAAAGAATCAAAATGCAGATGCGTCGTCACCAGTGAGGACTAAGATGGAATGCCTCTTCTCCAGTAAAATGGGTCTCCGGTTCTCTATACTCACCATACGAAACACATCAGTGTCAAGCTGCCATTTTACGGTGGTATCCTGTGTGAGCGTGGTCCTTCCCCGGTCGAGCAGACTCATTCATGCTACAACCCTGCTACTAATATAGCTGCAGCGTGGCTCTATCACGTATAAACGCACATAAGAGTATACTCCTTTTCTCGACCACTGTGAAATGATTTTGCAAAATTCTATTCAAATTCCCCACGAAGGGTTAAAATAGACTGTAACAACTTGCATAATAATATGTATGAATGAACAATATAAATAATTTCGCTATTTTAATGTCATCCATTAGTTGTGTACTATACACATGTAAGTGGGAACAAAGTGTAAAATTTTTTAGTGAATTTAAAAAGCAGATTATGGTCAAAAAGTGACATAAAATTCTGTATCCGTTCTGCCAGGCACAGGCCTCTTTTCAATCTAGAGAGGAAATTAGGGCATAGAAGTGTCCGCGGCGCGTTCTCAATACACGTTGGCAGACTATATTCATATCCTTGAAAAAAACATTTATTATATCAAACATACCGACTTTATTCACTGTCATGCACTTGGCAAATCAGTACTTAAATTGCAATTAACAATTTCAGTAGGAGATGCAAGTATCAAAATCTATGTGTTCGGGTACTAGGAAGAAAAGTGAGCACTTATCCGCTGTGCTTACCAAAGATGTAAAATTTTAATATTGTAATAAATTACTATGCAATTTTTTTTTGTAATAGAATAAGGGTAACAAACGAGCACACAGTGGACAGGTGGACCTGATAGTAAGCTGATGATGTTGTCTATACATCTACAGCTATTCTCAATTAGGAATCAAAATGCAGTTGTCACCCCTGAGAACTAATATAGAATGCCTCATTTCCAGTGTAATGGGTCTGAAATATATAAAATATATTTAGTTTTATAGTAACTCTGTAAATAATTAGCTTTAGCTGTACTTGATTTATGCATGTCGTGGTCAGATAGTACAATTGATCATTACATAAAGTAGTCGACTATATCGTGAAATGGTATCATTGCATGAAGTTTAAAATCACTGTTGATAATGACATGTTAAAGCTTGATCAATTTAATTTAAAGAGATCGTTTGACGTGGCTTAACCAAATGAATGAATAGAGATCGTTTGACAATATAAAGAACCAACACACGGCTATGATAATATGGTAGAATATTTTTTATAGGATAAGGGTGACAAGCGAGCACAGAGTCCTCCTTATAGTAAGAGGTTGCTGTAACCCACATACATCTACATCTATCTTCGATTAGGAATCAAAATGCAGATGCGTTGTGACCCGGGAGGACTAAGATGGAATGCCTCCTTTCCAGTAAAAAGGGTATCCGGTTCTCTACAGTCACCATACGAAACACAGCAGCATTAAGCTGTTATTTTACGCTGGTATTCTGTCGATTGGGTGGTCCATCCCCGGTCGACCTGACCGGTTCGTGCTACAACCATAATATAGCTGCAGAATGGCTCTCATCATCATCATCATCATGACAGCCCTTCACAAGTCCACTGCTGAACATAGGCCTCCCCAAAGAAATGCCACAAAGCACGGTCCTGAGCCACCTGAATCCATCGACTTCCTGCATATCTTATCAGATCGTCACTCCGTCTAGTGGGGGGACGCCCTACACTTCGCCTGCCGATACGAGGCTGCCACTCGAGAACCTTTTTACCCCATCGGTTGTCGGTTCTTCGAGCTATATGGCCGGCCCATTGCCACTTCAGCTTACTAATCCGTTGGGCTATTTCGGTCACTCTGGCTCTACTGCGAATATCCTCATTTCTAAGTTTATCACGCAGAGAAACTCCGAGCATAGATAGACCTCTCCATAGCTCGCTGAGCGACCTTGAGCTTCCTCATCTAGCCAGCAGTGAAGGACCACGTCTCAGTTCTATAGGTCATCACAGGCAACACGCACTGGTTGTACAGTCTCGTTTTCAAGTTTTGAGGTATACCTGACGAGAAGATGTGCCGTAATTTCCCGCAGGCTGCCCAACCGAGTTGAATCCGTCAATTGACCTCTCGGTCGAAGTTGGACTTACCTAGTCGGACTATTTGTCCCAGGTAAACATACTCGTCAACAACTTCGAGCTTTGTGCTCCCAACAAGTACCGGCATAGGTGTGACATGGACATTAAAAGGACATTAAACATGATCTTTGTTTTGTCCATGTTCATCTTAAGACCTATCCGTTGGGAAACACTATTGAAGTCATTTAACATAATGCTTAGGTCCTCCAGCGATTCTGCCATAAGGACTATATCGTCGTCAAATCTAAGGTGAGTGAAATACTCGCCATTGATGTTAATACCGTATGCTATCCAGTTCAGAAGCTTGAAAACGTCTTCCAATGCAGCTGTGAAGAGTTTCGGGGATATGACGTCGCCCTGTCTTACACCTCTTTGCAATTAGATAGGTTTCGTACTCTGGTTCTGTACTCGGATAGCTATCGTAGCCCTACTGTACAAGCACTTCAACACTTCGATATACCAACAGTCAACTTGGCACCGCTGAAGGGACTGCAGCACCGCCCAAATTTCGACGGAATCAAAGGCTTTCTCATAGTCCACATACGCCAGACATAGTGGCAAATTGTACTCCTCGGACTTCTGTACAATTTGCCGAAGGTTATGTATGTGATCTATGGTGCTAAAGCTTTTTCGGAAACCGGCTTGTTCAGGAGGCTGGAAGTAGTCAAGTCTGCGCGCGGGACGATTCGTAATGACTCTTGAAAACAGCATGTAGACGCGGCTTAGAAGGGAAATCGGTCTGTAGTTCTTCAAGAGAGCGTTGTCGCATTTCTTGAAGAACAAGACCACCGCACTTCTGCTCCACGCCTCCGGTGTAATGCCACCATGGAGGACGGAATTAAAGAGCTTCTGTAGCACTTCAAGTGCCGGTTTTCCACGCGCTTTCTGAAGCTCCGCTGTAATTTCATCCTCGCCTGGGGCCTGGCCGTTTTTAAGGTTCTGGAGAGCCATTCTAATCTCGCTCAGACTGACGTCCGGGATTTCGTCGGAATAATGTCGGATAAGACGCGCTCTTTGATCGTTACTCACACTTGCGTGTGGCTCCAACGATGATGTGTACGGCTGCACATAGAACCTCTATATCTCAGACAGATCTCTAGTAAAGACTTTGGAGCCCTGGTTCCGCTCGATTGCTTCTTCAATACGAGCGAGTCTAGACGTGAACAAAGCTAGTGGACTTTATGGTATACCAGCTATAGTTCTAAAGGTCTGTGCAAATGAGTTGTCTCCTGTGTTGACACGCATGTTCCGCCTCTCATTCAGGACTGGAATAGTGCCCTTAATCTTGGAAGCTGGCTAATGTGCAGCCTGTGCCTAAAAAAGTTAGCCGTACCGACCCTGCCAACTATCAGCCAATTTCAATGACCTACATACTCTGCAAGATTATGGAGCGTATATTGAACGCCCACATCATGGCATACCCAGAGCAAAATGATCTCCTCAGTGATCGCCAGTACGGGTGTCGCAGAAATCGATCAACTGGGGACCTTCTAGCGTATACCACTCACATATGGGGCGAAGCGCTCGAGAACAGTGGCGAAGCACTTGCTGTTTCCCTCGATGTTTCGAAGGCTTTTGACATGGTTTGGCACGCTAGTCTATTGGGCAAGCTTACAGCGTATGGCTTATCCCCTGGCCTAATTGTCTGGGTGAAGTACTTTCTGAGTTAACGGTCTCTCCGGGTCGTCGTTGATGGCTGCTCATCCAATACTGTTACGACTAACGCCGGTGTTCCTCAGGGGTCCGTTCTCTCTGCAACTCTCTTCCTTCTGCATATAAATGATCTGCTCATTCCCGGTGTCTATGGGTATGCAGACGACAGCACAGTTGTGGAGAGATACCAACCAAGCGCTCGGGCCAGTCGGGATCAAATCCAGTCAGAAAGAGAGGCTATGGTTGAGCGTGTGAGTCTCACACTACAGGCAGTCTCTGAATGGTTCAAAACACAAGCGTGTCTTTTTACCTCTAAAAGCAGCCCGCTCACCTTGGCTACTACTTTCCGGAATGTATCCTTGGAGTACACTGACCGCCTTCGGTTGTTAGGGATTGAATTTTCTCCGAACCAAAACTATGGGCGGTTCATTGAGTCCAGAGCCAAAGCAGCCGCAAGGAAACTTGGTGTACTTGCAAGGGTGCGGCGGTACTTCACGCCGGGGCAGCTTCTTACCTTATATAAAGCGCAAGTCCGGTCGTGCATGGAGTAGTGCTGTCACATATGGGCTGGTGCTGCAAAATGCCACCTGGCAGCATTGGACTCAGTGGAGAGACGTGCTAAGAGGCTCATTGGTCACCTTGATTTGGTTAAAACCAATCTTGTCAGCCTCGAGCACAGGCGCAGAGTAGCCAGTCTCTGGGTATTCTGTAGGATGCATTGCGGTAAGTGTGCGCAGGAATTACACGCCTTAATTCCTCCCTTTCCTTTCCACCATCTGACAACCAGACGGTCGGCGGGTCTTCATTCCTTTGTTGTCGGTATTCCACGCATTAGAACCAAACGGTTTGCTTCGTCTTTTGTAATGCGTACAGCAATGGAGTAGAATAATTTGCCGGCGTCTAACTTTCCGTCCGAATACAATCTAGGCGTCTTCAACCCAAGAGTGAATAGGCTTTTGTTACGATAAGGCAGTTCGATTTACCATCTAAGGCTGCATCACCACACACCACCAGGTGGGATTGTGGTCAAGCACTGGCTTATAAGAAGTAAAAAAAGAGCAATATTAAAGTTGCGTAAGTCCCGCCGCATGCATTTGGAGATCAGTCTGTTTAGTTGCCTGTATGCTGTCAAATCTACTAAAGACTGCAGCTTCATATCCCGTCTAACAGCCATGATATTAAGAGTGTGATCAGAGAGTTTTTGTGTTCTTCTGCGGCGGGTCTTGCAAAACTTAACTCCGACCGCATGGACAGTTTCCACGAGCTTGTCATTCATATCGTCCACTGCATTGCAATCTTCTAGACACTGAAAATGGTTACTTAGCTCGACCTGAAATGTTTCGGAACTTTGGATTAGAGCACGAGGGGGACGGAGCGTTGACTTCATTAGACGTGACCTCTCCAACTTAACGTTTAGGTTCAGTGTGCCTCTGACGATTCGGTGATCGCTGCCGGTTTTCACCCTCGTGATCACTGAGACATTACTGAACAGTTGTCGTCTGGTCCTTATAATGAAGTCAATCTCATTTTTTGTCGAACTGTCGGGGCCCGACCAGGTCCATTTTCTGTAAGGCCGTTTCTGGAAGAAAGTGTTCATCATAAAAAATCCCTCTTTCTCCATGAAGTCGGCCAGCTGCTGGCCCCTTGGGTTCCGTTGCCCTGTTTCGAATTTCCCTACTTTCAGCTCACCGCTCTCTTGTGCATAGTTTTGCGTTGAAGTCTCTCATTAACATCGTATAGTAGGTTTTGGAGGAATGCATGGCTTTAGAGATATCCTCATACATTTCCTCCACCTCCTCATCAGGGTGTGCTGAGGTCGGTGCGTAAACCTGTATGACCTTCAGCGAATACCGTTTGGTGATTCTGAGTATAAGACACACTCTCAATCTTTACAACGTTGTTAATGAGAGACTTGTGGATGATAAATCCGACACCTTCTTGGGACAGATGGTCGCCCTCTCGGTGATAGAACAAGTTGCCAGATTCGAGGATTACCGTGTCTTCACCCTCTCTTCGTACCTAGGATAATCCTATTATATTCCAGCGCAACTTGTTATACTATCTCTTCTTCTATTTCCAGGATCTTCTCGTCAGTCCTCAGGGTGCGTGCGTTATAAGTTGCCAGGTCGAGTCGTCATAGGTGGCAACCGAACCTCCACCGGAGATTCTTAGCACCCCCTGCTCGCCGTTACCATGGTCGCCACCGTATCCAGGAATAGCGGGGCCGCCGGGGACTGGGGGCCGTCTCTTCGTT
Source organism: Parnassius mnemosyne (assembly GCA_963668995.1). Classification (NCBI taxonomy): domain Eukaryota; kingdom Metazoa; phylum Arthropoda; class Insecta; order Lepidoptera; family Papilionidae; genus Parnassius; species Parnassius mnemosyne. The sequence continues at coordinate 7,276,572 of CAVLGL010000079.1, read as the reverse complement.
ACTCTCAGGGGGGTTTATTGCCATAGTTGCTACGCTTGCCGAGCGGGTTGGCAACCGCAGTTTTTTTATTGGTTTTTGCTGTTATCAGAAAGATGCTGCTGCCCATCCTCTGCCTCAGTTTCCCTCTGTCGCCTCTTACGACACCCACGGAAAAATATGGGGTAGTGAGTATTCTTTCCCGCAACTACATGGCTCTACTACGTATAAATTGAATGGTCATATCGTAAAATAGTTTCATTATACACTAGTGGCACTGATAGCAAATTTTAACTGAGTTTACATCGCTTTATACCTAATTTATATATCATATATATGTACGCGGCTTTGGGGTTCTAGTTGCATCTCAACCTACTCGTACTATCTCTGATATTACACTAGATGCTTGCTTTCATGTTCATGATACAGCCTATGCATCAACAAATCGACAAACGTTGACATTTTGTATCCTAACCATATTTGCTCTAGGTATCATGAAACGGTCGGATACTTGATGATATAATTCTACGGTCTAGCAAATACATAATGCTCTGGATTTAAGTCGCATAAGGTTGACCAGGCTTTAATGCAGTATGTATTCTTAAAATAAAGAATGCTAACCATTGAACATGCTTTATAAAGTGATATTTCTTAACGCAAAATATTATTAACAAATCACAAAATATTTCAAAACAAGTAAATTTCTTTTATATAATTAAAATGGACACAATATTCTGTTTCCAATTTAGTTGAGAAAATAAATTGAAATTCTATTCGACTGAGAACGGTAACGAAACTATTTATTGCTCTCTCGGAGAAATGAATATAACTCAATTTAGACAGATGTGAACATGCTTCAATGATTGTTTCCATCAAAATAATATTATCATTTTGCTCTTTATTTTCGACCACGTAACTATATGCCCGAAATATAATAATAATATATAATATGTCCCTTCATCTTCCATAGAGGCTACTGAGAACGTAGTCTGGACGTTTGGTACGTGAATTAACGACTGCTCCATAAGATTTTTGAAATGAACGTGGAAGAGTCATGCCTACATGGTAGAGCCATGTTGCAGGTATGTCGTGGTTGTAGCACGAATGGGTCAGCTTGACGGGGAAAAACCGCGCTCTCACAGAATACCAGCGTAAAATAGCATTTAAATGCTGCTATGTCTCTTATAGTGAAGTATATTCCCTCTTAGTCCTCAGGGGTAGCAACGTATCTACAATTTGATTCTTAATCGAGGATAGTTGTAGCTGTCTATGGGCCACAGCATCCCTTGTTACCCTTATTATATAAAAAAAAGAAAACTTATTAAGCGCTTTAGGTAATTTTTGGATTTGTAATATTTTATGAGTTCGTATAACTGACATGCTACATTAACAGTATATCTGTAGCTATAAGTATGCCGTGTATGATATAGCCGTTGGACGTTTTTTGGATGTATTAAATGTTATGATTTTTCGTCACTATTATAATATATATATATATATATATATATATATATATATATATATATATGCTGCTATTAGACTATGTTAATATTATGAACGTAATTTAATTATTATGTCAATTATGCTGTACTTATATTTTGTATTGGGCTTGCTCAGCAAGCCCATACAGAAGTACAAATGTTTTAATCAATAAATTAACTATATAATATACTTAGTCAGGTCATAAGTTCTGTCAAAAACATTTTATAAAATAATGATACACTTTTTAATATTTATATAGAAACTATATATGAAATGAAAGATAATTTAATTTAAAATACAATTTTATTTACATTATTCAAAATGCCCTCCCTTATTTTGAATAAATGCCCTTAATCGACGCGGCCAATCATCAATCGCAGCACGTACCATATTCATATCTATTTCTGCCGCTGCTTTAGCCAACGATACTCGGAGAGATTCCAAACTCTGATGATATTTAGCGCAGACTTTCTCCTCCAAATGTTGCCATAACTTGTAATCCAGTCGGTTTAAGTCTGGAGTAGAAGAGGGCCAGTCTTCATGTCCGATAAAGTCAATTCCACGGGCAGTCAACCATTTTTTGTGCTTCGTGCTATGAGCTGGTGCAGAGTCCTGTTGGAATAACCAATGTCTGTTTTTGAACATTGTTTGAGGAAGAGGTTCCACTATGTTTGTTAGGACGGTATTTTGGTACACCTCGGCACTGGTTTTTACACCTTTTTCACAGAAAAATACCTCAGTTAAGCCTGAATATGAGACTCCAAGCCAAACCACGAGTGACGAAGGATTATGTTCGTTGAGACTTCAGAATACGCGTGCGGCTTCTTCACTGCTGTGGGCATACACCTTATCATTTTGTTTATTATAACTTTCTTCGATGTTAAAAATGTTTTCATCCGAAAACAACATTTCGCAGCATTTTTTCCCGCGTACCGCCGTAACAAAGCGTGGAATCTATCCAGCTTAATTTTTTTCAAACGCTCGTTAAAATAATGTCCGGTCTTCTTATGATAAGCTCGTAGTCCTAGGTCTTCATTGATCACTCAGGATTTCATTGGACTCGCGCTTTCACTGCTTTGATGTTCGTGGGTGTCTTTGAAGCTTTTCTGAAGATCTTCGAAGCTTGAATCTTTAGTGAATCGTTTGATAGTGCGATAAGCAAATCGTATGGTTATTTTCAATTTTTGTAGAATATTGAAAATCTATTTTAGCGCGTAACCCGTACGCGTACGCGCGTAACGTAAATCGATAACCGCTACTCTTCTTCTTCTTTTTTCTTCTACCACTCCATATTTGAAAATGAATGAAAATGAATGTCTTTTTTATTTTCGGTTCATTTAGCCAGTATTCAAACATTTGAAATAATAAGGTTTTGACAGAGCTTATGACCCGACTAAGTTTATATTATATATATATATATATATATATATATATATATATATATATATATATATATATATATATATATAAATTACGTGTCACATTGTTTGTCCGCTATGAACTCCTAAACTACTGAAATGATATTATTGAAATTTTGCACACTTTGTGCAGTTTGGTACCAAATTGAGAGATACGAGGATAGTTTTTATCCCGATAAGTGACTACATTTTTATTGGTAATTTCAGGAGTTTTTTAGGAAAGTAAATAGTTGTCGGAAAGGGCAGAACAACGTCTGCCTGGCCAGCTAGTGTATATGTACATAGTGAGTTTCGATAGATATAAAAACCATACTAATATAAATTTTAAGTTGCTTATTATAAAATCTATTTTTTTTACTATATAATTAATTTGAAAATTCAATAATCATTGTTATCTGTTATCTTATGAAAATAAGTGATGGTAAGTGATCGCTACCCATGAACATCTGTAGCAATAAATATATTGCAGCTTCGTTATAGATATTTTAGTAAAGTCATATCAGTCCGGTAAAACCAATGTCAAATAAACAAGTCGTAAAATCTTAAATTTTGTGCAACCGACTTCAATATAAATAAAATGAAAAAATTATCAATGTAGTCAAACTCAATTAAATACGCACTATTAAAGATAACTCAAAAACTACAAGTCATATCTTAACCAAACTTATATGTGGTCAGATGAGAAGCACCAGTTATTAAATAAAAAAAGAATCATCTGAATCGGTTTACCTAGAAAAATGTTCTGAGGTAACACACATACAAAAAATACAGTCGAATTGAGCACCTCCTCCTTTCATTGAAGTCGGTTGAAAAAAAATTGCTACGTACTAGGTAATTCTCATCTTACGATGTAGTCATTCTGGCGTATGAAATAGTCTTCTCATACGATTACGGCAACAGCTATGGACGCTGACAGTGGATTTTGTTACGCCGTCACCACACGACTGTATAATATATTACGCATAAGTAAACATATTAACGCGGTAGGGTAACGCTGCAGATGTAGCCATAAGCTGCATCATAAATATGTCAGCTCGATCAGGGAAGGACCACACTTCTACAAAATACAAACTTAAAATAGCTGGATTACATAATATTCCTGCTTTCGATGAGTGGTGAATGACGAGAATCGGATCTAATGGTAATGGGGCATTTTATTTTAACGAGACAACGCATCTGAATTTTGTACTTAAAACGAGGATAGATGCAGATATAATTGGTTCAGAACATCCACTTAGCATCGTGTGAACTGTGAGCTCGTTTATCACCTTTACTCGTATAAAATACATATTAATAAAATTAGATAACAAAAATACGGTAAATGGCACAATTGTAAATGTATAAGTTCATTGAAATATTATATTTATAATTTCAGTTATACATAGAGGCGAGAGGCAACATTTTGAAACAAATCAGGAGACTGGCAGTCATTCTAATAACAACTAAAAAATAAAAATGTGGCTAGCAACCTGCCTGCAAAGCGTGATAACGATGGCACATATCCTCCTAGGAAGAAATTTATGTGAGAAATCTATGTTCAACAGTGGATTTTGAATAAACTGATCGTTAACGTTAATAAGCAGGTGTACATTGTCTTTGATATTGCTGATTTATAAAATAAAAAATACAATTTCTCAAAATGCAAATTTAATTTACTATTTTTTTGTTTTCAGAGAAAGTAAGGAGTACAAAGTAAATAAAGTATTAATTACAAAAGTAAATCTTCACAAACTTACATGTTTGTTCTTGGATTTGTTTAAATCAGTTTAAAAGTAAGTTGCTTGTGCGACCTACCCTATTTGCAAAACTTAACAGTTATGGAATAGAATTTTAATGCTAAACTCATTTAACTCTTTAAGAACGTATGAGAGAACTAGATAAGTAGATAAAAATGGCAAAATGGGCGTTGTGGCTCTAAGCACCTCTAAAAATTACTTATATTATAATGTATATACACTGGCTCTTTTAACAGGGAAAATAAAATTCTGAGAAATTTAAAAACACAACGATGAAATATGCGGTATAGTAACACGCATATGGACATCGCAGCGGTCTCTTCTTTGCAATAATACACTCTCAGAATAACTCACCGCTTCATATTTAATAATAAATTTATCGTTTAGCAAAATATCTACACTGGAATTTACTTTCTTCCTCTTGTTATAATTTGTAACTACTTTAGTTTTGTATATACAGGACACACGCTACTATAATCACATTTTTACTTATGAAATAATACACGTACATAGTTCCATCTTAAGTTCTATGATCATATTTTATCTTCGAAGCTAAAAGGATACAGACTAAATTAATGTAATAAACCCCGTATCTTCGTTTCTATCTTAACATTAACATTAAAAATCTTTATCACTAGATATTTTTTCTAATACCTTTGTTTTGTATGTTCTCTCCAAAAAACTTATTAAACATTATTGTCTCTCTAAATCAAGGATCTACAAAGATAGTGCGTGACCATGTTAATCAATAATAGTGTAAGCTGAGTTGTGATGTTAGAAAATTTATTATGAAGTTTCAAAGACACATTAAATAATTAAATAAATTTAGATTAAAAACTAACCATCGGCAATGCGAGTAAACAAAAACTAACGAATTTATATTTATCGTTTACTTAAATTATGTGTTGATTATCTCTATACCTGTTTTTTTTTTATTGTAATTTAGTGAAAAGAGAAAGAGGAAGCTAGAGTGAGCAACTTAAGCATTTCTTACAATGACGTCGATTTTATAAAGAAGGCCGTGAATTCTCAAATTTATGGTGAACGTTATATTTTCATTCATTCAATTATTCCTTTTAGCGATATAGTTTCCTTTTTTAATGAGCCCGGTACAATCCACGGCATTGCTTTTCTATTTTAAGAACGTTTGATATATCGCCATATTTAACGCTTCTCAATATATATATATCGCTTGCTATAACAAATAATGACTTATTTTTAAAATCAAACACGTGACGTATATCAATTCATTTAAATAGTGGTTTACAGGATTCCTCTGGCGATATCCCGCATATTGCATAAATACATTTTATTTTGGACAACGATATATTTAAAGAATAAGGATAAGAGTGACAAGCGAGAACGTAGCCCACCTGATGGTAAGTGGATGCTGCGGCAGATCTATCTTCCATTAAAAAATCAAAATGCAAATACATTGTCAACTCTGAGAACAATGATAGAATGCCTAGTTATCAGAAAAAAACGGTCTACGGTTCTCTGCTATCACCGTACGAAAACAGTACATTTCTGCTATTTTACGCTAATATTCTGTGAGACTTATCCCGGTCGAGTCGACTCATTCTTGCTGCAGTCATAATATTATTATCACGTAAAATATAATAAAACTATTTAATAAAAAAATCATAATAATGTCCAACAGAGGGAATTTCGGTCCCAGAGTTTAGTCTCAATGGAGAATAGTTATCAGAACATTACAGGATTATAGTGCACGAGTGTGTGCGTAGACAAACCGATGGAATGGCGATCTGACACGACCGTAGATAGATCACAACTAATGGGTTTACGTTTTTTCCGAGATACGGGAATGAAATACCGCCAAATTCTGGACCCCGAGGAGAATTTATTGGCGAAAAAACCCAATAATTTTTGTCCCGGCTCGAGATTAGAACCTGAGACCACATGATAAGCAGTCTTGCTTAACACCACTAGACTAACGAGGCTAATATACGAGAAAGAATAAAGCTGCAGCTATATAATAATGGTTACGTAACACTTTCTAAAATGTTTCATAGCATTACTAGTATTTAAAATAAATTACATGTAAATAAGGTAAGATACTGCTGTAAATGTATGTTTAATTTATATGTAGGTATACTGCCTATATGTGGAAAGAAAAAAGAGAATTAAGAGAATCAAAAATGTTATGTACACTACATAGCGCTTTATTTTAAAAAAAATCAACAAAATAGTAATAGCCTTTTAAATTACTTGAAATAAACATTTATTTATTTAACTATATAACTACGCAAAACAGAATAACATCAAAACATGATTTACTAAATAAATCTAACGCAAATATTTAAATTTTGTTTGGTATTTATTTAATTGACAAATTTTCAGCAAAAGTACTTAACGAAATATGTTGTGGTGAGTTTAGATAATTTACTACTGCTAATGGTAATTTTCACCAATTTTCCTCAAATTATTTAAGAATGGTCCGGAATTTTAAAGTCAACACGTTAAGACCTACTGTTTAAAAGGAAGCACTATCTTGATAACTTGTTTGAAGTAGTAAAAGTAATTTTAAAGTTTTAACTCTCTTTGACAGTAGCTGCCTAACTGCCTTATAAGTCCTATTTTAGCTGGAATAAGCTTTTATATCATTTTTTCAGACTTAAATTAAAATAATGTTAAGCATTCAAGAATCAATTTCGACAACCGACAATGTTGTCATACGATAAATAACTTGTTTCCACAAGGATTGTGTCGATGTTCGTCAACTACACACGATAAATTAAAGTTATTAAAAGTCGTACCTGCCAGTTTATTGCTGGAAATGAGCTTCTTCTCTTGTAGATATATTTTGCCTTAATCATCACGAACTGACGATTATAGCACCAGACAAGTCCGTGCATCCAGGCATTTGATGAAACAAGATCGTCGCTATTTAGAACATCAACGGGTTGATATAAGGATTCTCTAATGCCGCATTAACATGGAAAATAAATATTACCTTAAGCATATTATCAAATAATGAGGCTTTGATTCGCCAGCTAGATTCATAGCCAAAGTTTATTTTATTCAATCTAACACTATTTCGCAAAAACAAGACCTTCTTAGAGAAGAACCGGCAAGAAACTCTATGGTCTGTTTTAAAAAGCCATGTTCATTTCTTTTGCAACCTATAATATAATCTATATAAGATTACATCACAGAATACCAGCGTAAAATAGCAGCTTGACACTGCTGTGTTTAGTATTGTGAGTGTAGAGAACTGTAAATCCTTTTTACTGGAAAAGAGGCATGTGTATTTTGATTCTTTATTGATGATAGATGTACATAGACGTCTATGGGTTACAGCAACCACTTATCATCAGGTAGACTGTGTGCTTGTTTGTCACCCTATCCTATTTTTTTTATAGGAGAGGGAGCAAACGAGCATGCGGCTCACCTGATGGTAAGTGACTACCGCCGCCCACGAACAACCGCAACACCAGGTGAATTGCAGATGCGTTGCCGGCCTTTTAAAAAGGAGTACGCTCTTTTCTTGAAGGTCCCTAAGTCGTATCGGTCCGGAAAAATCGCTGGTGGTAAACTATTCCACAAGGAAGTTGTGCGAGGAAGAAAACATCTTCTAAATCGCACAGTGGTGGACCGCCAATCATCCAAATGGTGTGGATGGTATCGGGAGTTCTGCTGCGGTGTAAAAAAAATGTATCAAATGTTTATTAGTTTATTTTAAAAATGTCAGTTTTAACAATTTATCACTAGCCAAGTGACTTACAAGTGCAGAGTTGTTTACACATAATTTTCCTAAATATATATATATATATAAGATAGAACCATAAAAACACATTAAAAGTCAGAAACCAATACTTTGACTGTTCTAGACCATAATTGGAGAAAGGAAACAATAATTTAGCTCTAGTAAAATCTGTCGCAAATATATCTTGAAATATTTTAAGTAATAATTTCATAAACTTACAAGAATATTATATACTCATTAAAGTAAGACTACAGGTTATATATTATTTGCTCAGGGCTGACAACACATCTGCATTTTGATACTTAATTGAGGATAAATAAAGATTTCTATGGATCACAGCATCCATTTACCATCAAGTGGACTGTGTGCTCGCTTATCAGGCTTATTCTGTAAAAAATGTCTCGCAACTGAGCAGAGACTTCGGTTTAAATTTTAAGAGATCAGTGTAATTATAGTTATTCGGCCACGTTGCTCTATTTGCTTGTTGGCGGTCTTCACATGACTTCAAAATATATTTTTCTTATGATTTATACTTTACACTTACGATTATCGTAACTTATTGAAACTTCATCTTCATTGTTGTGATTTGGATTGACACAAAATGTACTTGTTTCACTAATATTACAATTTGTTAACTATAAACGCAGTCCGGTTCAAATCCAAAAAATAAACTGTTTTTAATTTCAATAACCTCACGAATCATTTCAAGCAGGAAATAAGTAAGGTAATATAAAGAAGAAAGACCCTTTTTACCGGAAAGGAGGCACTTCATCTTAGTTCTCATGACTTTGTTACTCATTTTGCATTTTGTTTATTAATCGAGGATCTATAGATGACGACGTGTATACGCAACAACATCCATTTATCGTCAGTTGGACTGTGTTTTCGTTTATCACGTTTATTCTGTAAAAAATCATAAAATTAGTTTCAATTAAATATTTGAGGTAATATTTTCAAATATAGGTACGAGTGTTTTCAGGCCGTATAAAGTAAAATAAAGGCTTGGAATTCAATTTCAGGAAGGATATGGAAATGTGGAATAATATATTTTTATGTAAATTTCAAAACATAAAGCTGTTTTACAGAAACTTTAGACCAATCTTAACTAGACTTTACAAATGTATTTTTAAATATTATATAAATCTACACAATTAATTCCTCACTGAATCACTTAATAAGCAACCAAACTATACAATTACTATGTAGAGAAATAGAAACATATCTATTTTATTATTCTGGCAAGATCATAACTATAGCACACATCTATGCTTTTAGCGTAATGAAGTCACTGTTAATATTAGCTAATGTCATGTTCTCGTGAAGTTGACTGTTCAACGTTTTCCCTACGTTCAAACAAAGCTAATTAATGAAGTATATGATTATATAATGCTACGGGACTGCTTCTTTCAGGCCACTTTTATTCAGCGATTCCAAAAGTTCTTTTAAACACGTAAAAGTGACCCTTGGTAACTCAAGGGATGCCCTCAGGATAAGTGCCTGCCTCGAAACTTAATAGTATGCGATTAAACCGAGTACTTTTTTTTATAGGATCGGGTGACAAACGAGCACACAGTCCACCTGATGGTAAGTGGTTACTGTGACCCATAGACATCTACATCTATCCTCAATAAAGACTCAAGATGCAAATACTGTCACCCGTGAGGACTAAGATGGAATGCCTCTTTGCCAGTAAAAAGGGTCTCCGGTTCTCTACACTCACTATACGAAACACAGCAGCGTTAAGCTGCTATTTTACGCTGGTTTTCTGTGAGAGCGTGGTCCTTCCCCGGTCGAGCCGACCCATTCGTGCTACAACCATAATATAGCTGCAGCATGGCTCTACCATGGCTCTTACTCGTACCCGGCGAAGTACCACTGAAGTGATATGTGTAATATAACATACCGTGTAGTGGTGGTATAATAATAGCCACTACCCTATATCATCACTTGGGTGTCGTAAAAGGCGGCAGAGGTATACAAATCAGGAGATTGGCAGCAGTGTCCTAATATCGACTAAAAATAAAAACTATAGATTTTTTTATAGAAGAGGGGGCAATACGGCTCACCTGATGGTAAGTGACTACCGCCGCCCATGAATAACCACAACACCAGGCGAATTGCAGATGCGTTGCCGGTGTTTTAGAAAGGTGTAAGCTCTTTTCTTGAAGGTCCCTAAGACGTATCGGATGCCAATCGCTTGCCATGCATGCCAACTGGCCTGTGCCACCGCCGCTTTCCAGCAGCCCCCAATGCCTGCTGGAATGCGGCGGCTTTGTGGGTAAACAGCAGCTATGGGGGAGGCCTATGCTCAGCAGTAGACTTAAATAGGCTGTAACGGTAACGGATAGGTGTAATATACTAATAACTTATGATAGGTAATACATTTATTTACGTTACATAATATTGTATATACAATATTGTATTATAATATTGAAAAATATTTCAAAGATATGTTTTGAAATTTCAAACAAGCATTGGGCAGCGCATGGTTACTGCCTTTTTTTATAGGATAGGGTGACAAACGAGCACACAGTCCACCTGACGGTAAGTGGTTGCTGTGGCCCATAGACATCTACATCTATCCTCGTTTGCAAATCAAAATGCAAAATGCGTTGTCAGCCGTGAGGACTAAGATGGAATGCCTCTTTTCCAGTAAAAAGGGTCTCCGGTTCTCTAAACTCACCGTACGAAGCACAACAGTGTTAAGCTGCTATTTTACGCTGGTATTCTGTGAGAGCGTGGTCCTTCCCCGGTCGAGCTGACCCATTCGTGCTACAAATATACTACTAATATAGCTGCAGCATGGCTTTACCACGTGCCTAGTCTCAAAAGCCTTAATAGAAAGGAATGTATAATAGACTGAGACTTTTTTACTTTATACAACTAAGTTTAATAAATAAGCACCTAGTATAGCTATTATTAAGTAGATATTGTGGACTATATCTACGAGTATCTACATCTATCTTTGAGTAAGAATCAAGTGATTCAATACTATCTCTGGGGAATAGGATAAGGGTGACAAACGAGCACACAGTCCACCTGATGGTAAGTGATTGCTGCGGCCCATAGACATCTACATCTATCATCGATTACAAATCAAAATGGAGATGCGTTTTCACCCGTGAGGACTAAGATGGAATGCCTCATTTCCAGTAAAAAGGGTCTCCGGTGCTCTACACTCACCATACGAAACACAGCAGCATTTAGCTGCTATTTTACGCTGGTATTCTGTGAGAGCATGGTCTTTCCCCGGTCAAGGTTACCCATTCGTGCTACAACTATAGTACTAATATAGCTGCAGCATGGCTATACCACGTTGAAAGTTTTATTTACTACCAAGTTAAATATTCTATATCATTAAATTTTAGTTATTGTTCATTTTCTCGAAACATTGTAATCTCACATTCACATTTTTTTAACATGTAGTGGCGGTGTAAGAATATCCACTATTTCATAGGGTCCCGTGTTTGTCGTAAGAAGCGACAGAGGGAATCTAAAAACATAAATGTGCAGCAGCATTTTCTCGATGATTCAAAATTAAAAAAAAAAAACTGCGGTTTCGAACCCGTCTGCCAAGCGTAGTAACTGTAGCAAATTTCTTCATAATGAGGCAATTTATGGGGGAGGCCTGTGTTGAGCCGTGGACTTTCAGAAACTATAATGGATTTATGGATTATTTTTTTAATTCATAATTTATAAAAAAATAAGTTTATTGTGATTTAGTTATGCACTTATAAGTAATTGTTATATTGGGTTAAATCTAAAATTTTAATGTGAATTACTATATATAGCGATTTAGGTAACATACATTTTATATAAGATTTTCGGCATCATTTCCTTTAACATTAAGATAGGTATCTAGAAAATTTCATTTGTCGAGGAGCCTCATATAGTGAGTGTACGCTGAGTCGATTCAACGAGCCATTTAACTGAGATAGCCTTTGAAAATAGAGCTTGGACGCTATGTTACTTTAGCCCAGTTAGTTCCGACAGATTGGTTCAACTCCATTTGCCGTTACATTGATAGTTCTTTTTAAAGGAATAGTTAAATTTTTACATATAATATTTTTTAAACTATAATGTTAATTTGCTCTTATATAAATATAACATACATTTTCGTATTGTTTTGCATTTTTGTGGCTTCACTTGGGGCAGACTTTATTTTCAACAGAGGACTTGGAAAAGGATGTAATAATGAATAAATGTCAGATAACATTGTAAATACTGAACCAAAACTTCACTAGAAACTTCTTCGCTAATGTGAAAATATGTAAAAAAAAATATTTATATATAATATAGGCCTATCGACTGACTAAAACTGACAGCTACTTGAACGATAAGGATGAATGGAAATAAAATTACAATTATATAATACACAAATAAAATATAAGTAAATTGTTATAACAACTGGTTGCATGAACCAAAATAAATGCAACTAGTTGTTATATCAAAAGAATACAATTATAAAAAAAATACTGTAAAATGAAATTATCACTTTCTTTTCTAAAACCAAGCAACGACCTTAAAGTTTCATGCCGGTTCATTCGTGAAGAGATTTTAAATTTTTAACCGATAGTTGATTTAATAGCCAATATATTACAAATACCTACACAAACCTTGAGTACACACCCATTCACGCATATTATAGTAATTTTGGCTAAGTCTTGTGAAAACATAATTATTATTATTATTTTAATGTAATATGCTTGGTTAGGCTACTATCATTAGAAAAACTGTTAAAAATTCATCAAATTAAACTGCAATATTCGAATGCAAATGTAGTATGTACGCTGATATTCATTATACTTGTCTAAAACTTGGCGTACTACGTGGATATGGTCAATCACCGAGTAGTCTTTACGAAATCCTATCTACTCAATAGGACGATGTTCGTCCAATTTTCCCTATATTCATTTTAATATTACCTTAGCAAATATCTTATATATGTTGGACATAAGGCAAATATGGTGGTAGTTTCCAATATCATATTTATCTCCGTTCTTATGCCGAAGTATAATGTAAGACTTTATCCATTGCTGTGGGATAATTTCAGTGCTTATGATATCGTTAATCATTTCTGTGAAAATCGGTGAATGACTAAAGTAAGGTGTACGGATTGCAGTACAGTTCAGTGGAACATAGTGAATATTCGGAATGCGAAATCTAGTGCGTAGTACATATATATCGATACCGTCATAAAATTTGTAATCTTTTTGACGTGTTTAAGGGCATATACAAATTTGTTAATTCTACTGCATACGTCATCGACTTGTTCTTTCCAGTTTATATTTTCATCTAACGTTACTTCCAGAAATTTCTTAAATAACAATAAGTTTTTTTTTTAAATTGCCAGGTACCTTTTTTTTATAGGCGAGGGGGCAAACGAGCATGCGGCTCACCTGATGGTAAGTGACTTCTGCCGCCCATGAACAACTGCAACACCAGGGAGGGAATTACAGATGCGTTGCCAGCCTTTTCAAAAGGAGTAGGCTCTTGTCTTGAAAGTCCCTAAGTCGTATCGGTCTGGAAAAATCGCTGATGGTAATCAATTCCACAAGGAAGTCGTGCGAAGAAGAAAACATCTTCTAAATCGCGCAGTGGTGGACCGCCAATCATCCAGATGTTGTGGATGGTATCGGAGTTCTGCCGCGATGTGCGTTCGTGAAATTTGGCGGCTGGGATTAATCCGAACAATTGCTCAGAGCACTCCCCGTGGTAGATGCGAAAGAAAATGCAAAGGGATGCAACATCTCTTCGCAGTGCCAATGAATCGAGCCGATCGGAAAAAACCCGGTCGTCGACGATTCGAGCCGCTCTGCGATGGATGCAGTCAAGTGGAAGGAGCTGGCACTGGGGAGCCCCTGCCCAGAGATAGGAACAGTATTCGATGTGAGGCCGAACCTGCGCCTTATAAAATTGCAGGCGGTGTGCCGGCAAGAAATACTGTCCAGCTCTGTTGAGCACGCCAAGCTTTTTAGAGGCCAATTTGGCCTTCTCTTCCAAGTGACCACGAAACTGCACGTCACTCGATATGTCGACTCCGAGGATTCCGATACTGGCTGAGGCAAGAAGGGGAGTGCCTTGAAACTGAGGAGATACGACAAAGGGGTTCTTTTTAGCGGAAAACGCGCAAACTTTTGTCTTTTGAGGATTAAACTGGACTAGATTTAGTCGCCCCTAATCCGAAACTTTGTTCAGCAAAGACTCGACTTCAGACACAAGTTTGTTCCGGTACTCGGCGACGTTTTCCCGAGAAATATTGGCACGGCCGGTGTATAGAGCATCACCTATGCTGTCATCCGCATAGCAATGAATGTTACCAGTTAGCAACATATCATTGATATGCAGAAAAACAGCGTTGGTGATAGCACACAGCCTTGTGGAACACCCGCGTTAATAGGCTTGTAGTCGGAGCATGCACCGTCTACAACGACCTTGATGCTCCGATCTGTAAGGAAGCTGGTGATCCAATTGCACAATTTCTCGGGAAGCCCATAGGAAGGGAGCTTCATAGGAAGGGAGATCAAAGGCCTTCACAATATCCAAACTAACGGCCAACGCCTCCCTCTTGGACTCTACTGCCTCCGCCCATCTATGGGTCAGGTAGATCAGAAGATAACCAGCTGATTTACCCCGACGAAAACTGTATTATACTGTCACTAATCAGCTGATGATACTCAAGGTACCGCATGAGCTGGCAGTTAATAATGGATTCCATTATTTTGAAGAACAAGTAGGTGATGGCGATAGGCCTATAGTTGGACGGGTCTGAGCGGTCGCCTTTTTAGGGATTGGGTGGACAAAAGCTGTGTTCCATGAATTCCGGACTACGCCTTGGGAGTAGGAGTACCGGAAAAGACGCGTTAGGACCGGTGCAAACTCCGGAGCACACATCCTCAGCACAATTGGGGGGATTTCGTCAGGCCCACTCGACTTCTGGATGTACAGGGAGAGGAGTGCTTTACGAACCGAGCGCTGTGAGAACCGCACATCCGGCATGGAGCACTCACACCGCGGGATGGTCGGCGGTGTTTTCCCCCCGTCATCAAGAGTCGAGTTGCACGCAAAAAGTTTCTCGCCAAATCTGCCTATGTGTTCTGACTTTGCCTTGGCAATAACTCTTTTGAAGGACCTGGAGGCGAAGTTATACTTCTTTTTAAGTGTGCTTGTGTTTACATCCCGAGTCGCCGAAGCCGCAGCCCAGGCTTGATAACACTCCTGCTTACTGCGTAATGCAGTCTTACAGGAGCGACCAAACCAAGGCTGTGATCTGCCTCCGATGGGTACCACAGATGATGGAATAAATAGTTCCATACTCTGTAGCACCACATAAGTGACAGAGTCAGCAACAGCGCTGGGATCATCCGGCGAGAAGCAAACCCGCCCCCATGGGTAGGGTGCAAAGAAAGACCGCATTCCGTCCCAATCTGCCGACCTATAATGCCAAACATGGCGGCAACCTGCAGAACGCAACCGCGAGGGGAGCATGAGTGGCACCACACTCCGGATCAGACAATGGTCCAAAGAGCCGAGAGGGGCATCGACGGAAACCTGATATCCGTCGGGATGAGAGAACGAAAAGTACAACAGGGAAGGTGTATGATCCTCCACATCTGGAATCCGCGTAGGCAAAGTAACCAGTTGTGTCAGACCATTTGCCAAGGCAAAGTCATAAACAGATCTCCCCGCATGATCGGTTAAACATGAACTGAGCCATTCGGCGTGGTGGGCGTTAAAATCGCCAAGGATTACGATCTCTGCGGATGGGACCTGTTGTAGCAAGGGATCTGTAGCAATTTGGACGTGTCGATGAGTCGGTCTGTTTCATCATTACCGCTATGGGACCTATAGAGGCACACGTAGATGCACGGATGGTCGTCGCTGTCTACACGTAGCCAAAGGATGGTCAGGTCCGAACCTTCAAGACTGCTGAGGCGTCGAGAACAGATGTCTTCTCTGACAAACACGCAAACTCCAGTCCGAGGCACAAGGGAGTGCTCCAATTTGTACCCCGGGTAGGAGAGATACAAAGTATTAGCCGGAGAGGACTCGTCTCGGTCAGAAAGACCAAGGCCGGCTTCGCCGTCTCGAGGTGGTAGTGGACGGCGTTTAGGTTCGAGTGAATTCCCCTTATGTTCAGGGTTCGCCTTGGTATTGTTTGCTCTTTTGTGTTGCTCAGTTTGCCCCGAGCAGTTATGTTTTTGAGTGGAATTTTGCCCCCCAGAATACGCGGGGCAGCCTGACCACCCACGCTCAGGAGTGGAATAACATGGTCCTGGATGTTCAGCGAGGGATTCTCCAGGGGTGCTGGTACCCTCCTGGGCTAGTCTTTCGTGTAATTCCGCTACCATGTTGATGGGGGTTGGGGGTGAGATTGGGCCTCCGGCCACCTGCACTCACCAGGCGAAACGCAGAAGTAGAGCTTCTACTTCACGCCGGTATTCTGTGAGGTCGTGGTACCAACCCGGTTCGAGCCGGCCCATACGTGCAACAGCAAAAACTGCCGCGTGGCTCTACCACCGTTATAAACCTACCTACTTTACTGTACCTACTTTATTATAAATTTTATTGATATGGCAGACGCATTACCTTTGTAATTTTTAAACGGTTTGCTGTTATTATCTATTCTTGTATCTACCCTTACTTTCAATTACTTCACAATTACGTTTAAATAAATGTGGATGCTTATGAACAAAACTGCACATTTCAAATGTATATAATGAAGGCAAAGGCAAGATCTTTTTAGTTTTGAACAAAGATTTCAAACTCAATAAAGGATCAACACCACAAAGAGCTCTTAGGCTGCGTTTCCACCAGAGATGTGCAAGGATGCGTAGCGAGGGGTGTCTTTGTTAAGAACCAATAGAATCACTTCCTTTACCTAGTCTCGCTCAGCGCAGCTCGGTGGAAAAGGCTCAAAGAAGCGAGGTTTTTGTATATACAAAACAATAGAAAGATTTGTACGAGGAATGTGTTGCAGGACAGAACGTCTGCCTGGCGAGCTAGTAATATATATTATTATAAAGCCGCATAAGAAAACAAGCGCAATTTATCAAGAATAATATAATTTGGATACTGTAAAAGTGCTATATTATCTTATGAAAAGTGTTATAAATATATGCCACTATTAAATAATTAAGTCGCTTAAAATTATAATTTTGTGATGTCAATTTATCATAATACAAAATACATAAAACTAGGTATCAATATTCTAAAAACACGGCAGTGTATCTGCAAAGTACGGGCACCGACAGTGTGTATATTTACTTGAACCATTTTAAGCCACATCTTAACCCACTATGACCCAAAAAACTATTGGACTTATATAATTGTTATTTTGCGTACCTAATTAAGACCACTTAAATACCTTTAATGACATTTGATGAGTGAACCTATTGTATGTTCTTGAGATATTAAGTAAGAAATGTAGACCGCTATCGTTCACATAGGGTAACAGCGATAGGAAATTGGATAGAAACATTTCAATATATTTTCATCTGCACCACCACTAATGCGACGAACTGCAACGAACGTAAAACGATGGTCAACATCATGCGTAATGAGATCAAATAGGAACTGCACGCTTTCGTTTGCGCCATTTTTGAGGAGCATTGAGTCGGGACCGCTAATAAAACTTACGACATAAAACCAAACATGAAGAATTAGCGGTCCAAGCGACCATCGATATAGAATACCCTTTATTAAAAATAATTTTAGTTAAAACTGAAAACACTGACGACTGGAAAATATTATTGAAACTACTCTCTATCTATATAATATATAATAGATGAAAAAGTTTAACAAGGGTACTGGAGATGTAGTATGGAGATGTAGTTCTAGTAGGGATAATTTATTTATATCAGGTAAGGGCATATATTGTAATGAAAATATATAAAACTTAAACAAGAAGTAAGTCCTTAAAGTGTTCACAAGGGATTTGCAGCTTTTTGTTAATGGAGGCGTCTGGGTAGCGATGAACTGTGAGCTTCAGAGAGCAGTTAATACTTGATAAAGTTGAGGAATTTCTCTCCAACGTGTACTTAAAACATCGCTTTGTTTATAGTCTAAACTTAATATTTATACTGGACGAAAAGGCCTTTCTCGTAAAAATGTTTTAAGTAGCATAGATAAGAACAGAGTTGAAAAAACAGACTTTAAGTAAATGGAAATAGAGTGATGATTATTTTAGCCCTGTAGGAGAGATGTGGCTTGAAATGGTTCAAGTAAATATACACACTGTAGGTGCCCGTACTTTGCTGACACACTGCCGTGTTTTTAGAATAATGATACCTATTTTTATGTATTTTGTAATATGATAAATTGATATCACAAAATATTATTTTAAGCAACATAATTCTTTAATAGTAGCATATGTTTATAACACTGTACCTATGCACTTTTTCAGTATCTAAATTATATAATTCGGCTTTATAATATACTAGCTGACCCGGCCAACTTCGTACCACCTAACAGTCGATTCTTTAATTTTTTTTTAATACTTATTCTGCTATTTGGCCTAACCTAAGTTACTTCTTATAACATCAGCTATCTGCCAGTAAGAGTCCCCTCAAAATCGGTCTAGCCGTTTCGGAGATTAGCCGGAACAAATAGACAGACAGAAAGACAGACATACAAAAAAATTTTAAAATCATGTGTTTGCTATAACAACCGTATATACTTTTATATGCACATATTAAAAAGCTGTTACTTCGACATTACAAACAGACACTTCAATATTATTTATTTTTATAGATTAGGAATGATTTACCATGAAATCCAATCGTAATCGCGGGCGAAGTCGCGGGGAACAGCTAGTTACAAAATATAACTGTTCCAAATTTAAACAGATATTTCCACAGTTATTTCTTCTACGGTTGCAACGCGCCAGGTATCAGCTATTACTTTTAATAAAAATTAAAATCTCGACTTCAGAAGTTAATAGGTGCAAATTATTATTTTTTAGTTTTGAAATCAGTCTCTACTTTTTATTAAAATTTTAATTATTTACCCTTTTGAGTGGACTGAGGAATATTATAAGTTTGTCTTATTTATAATGGTGGAATTTGTTTATCTAATTCATATGAGACCACCTCTGAAGTGATCCAAAATGCCCCCTAGATGTCGTACTCCGATGGGTCACAATCTGGCATGACCGGAGAGGAATCAGGTGCAAGACCAACCGAGGAGAAACACCGCCAACTTTTAGACTCTATTTTAGACTAGATTTCTCGACAGAAAAACTGACCGAGCGGGACTGTGAACTCGGGATTCGAAGCGGAACCATATGATCAGCAGCCGCTTTGAACCATTTGATAGAAGTAATTTTCCTATCCATTTAGCTCAAACCATGTGGTTCTAGCGCATATGATAATATAAATACCAAAGTAAAATAGCAGCTCAATGCTTGCTGTGTTTCGTATAGTGAATGTAGAGAACCGGATACCCTTTTCACTGGAAAGGAGGCCTTCTCATCTTAGTCCTCAAGGATGTCAACGCATCTGCATTTTGATTCTTAATCGACGATAGATATAGATGTGTATGGGCCACAGCATCCAGTTTCCATTAGGTGCACTGTGTGCTCGTTTGTCTTAATAAAATAAAAATAATAGTCGCTAAAAGGCTGCAATGCACTATATCATATAAAACGTATAAATGGTGTAGCGTTTGTAACGTGATGATGGCTAAATATGCCTGCTCATTTAACATAACTGAGGTTTATTAAAAAAAAATCATTTCAATCGGGCCAGTCGTTTCCAAGAAATCGGTGAATATACATAAAAAACGAATTCGATATGTCTGTATTTATCGAATATAGAACCTCCTTCTTTCTTTAATTCATTAAGTATAAATGAAGTAGACATGTCTACAGAACTGAATAAAATTACCTTATTTTTTAAGCTTTTACAGTAAAATGTATTTTTCATTTAAATGTAATTTTGGGTTAATATCCTTAAAAAATATAAATTACGTTGTGTAGCAGATTTAGAAAGAGAATAATTGATCATTATTATTACGGAAATAGATCTTATCCATCTGTGCCGAGAACGCTTTAATTGACTCATATTAAGTCGTCATGGTGTTAATAACCGATGAGGCAATAATTTAATTCTGAAAACTGAACACCAATATTAGTTCTATAATCGACGAGGCGATGATTTAATTTTGTTTGAAATGGTTTATAACAGACTTCAAACAAGGAGCAGATTCTCATTTCGACAGTACGTTTTTTCTTGAATATATGTTATGCATGATCTCCTAGAATTGTGAACTAATTTTAATGATTCTTTTTTTATAATAGAATTGTGTCAATAGTAAATGATTTGATCATTTAACCCGGGTTGCATCTAAGTATTGATGATTGCAATTATATTTTTGAACATTTCGGATCAAACGATTGACAGGACCTACGAGCAAAAGTAAAGTCCGACGACCGACATTATTGAGAGGGTGTCATAGATCACAGAGTACTAAGACTCGATATGATCCATTTAATAATCGGACTCAATGACGCGGGTCATAATATGAAACTATACTTGAATGATCGGAATATATTTCAACAGCACAATAATGTATAAAACACAGACATCTGATATACAAAATATAAAAAACGCTGTTTTGGCCACGTACACTCCGCAGACTATTGATGTTTCTTACATTTGAAATCATTCAAAATTCACAATTGTTTGACAGGTTTCACAACCGACTAATAAGTGTCTGACATTGGCTGTATGAACGTTGAATAAATGCTTGATTTTATTAAACGCAATGTATTTGTAACTAAATATTATTTATAAATTTTAGCTTTTTGCACTCCTCCTCCAAAATTTTACTTTTTTTATAGGATAGTGTGACAAACGAGCACACAGTCCACCTGATGATAAGTAGTTGCTGTGACCCATAGACATCTACATCTATCCTCGTTTGCGAATCAAAATGCAGATGCGTTGTCACCCGTGAGGACTAAGATGGAATGCCTCTTTTCCAGTACAAAGGGTCTCCGGTTCTTTGCACTCGCCATACGAAACACAGCAGTGTTAAGCTGCTATTTTACGCTGGTATTCTGTAATCGCGTGGTCCTTCCCCGTTCGAGGCGACCCATTCGTGCTACAACTATACTACAAATATAGCTGCAGCATGGCTCTAGCACGTATAAAAATATAACTATGCCCAATCTCCACTCACACATTACGCTTAAAAACGAGAAGTGAAAATTTTGTACTCGACGAAGTTTTCACTATAAAGTGTATATATAATATTTGCACAGAAATTGATATTCATTTTAAATATACTCGTAAATATGCACCTCACATAAGGCCGCAAAAGATTTATTAAATGAAAGTGGAAGTTACAGAAGCTATTTACAACATTACGAGTATTAATGAACAAACTTTTGTAGTGTTTCGTACTCAAAACAAAACAGATATTTAGAACAGTAATTTAACATAAATTTTGCATAGTTATAATATGCAACTACTCAAATACAAACGTCAAGTTTATAATTAGAATTCTTTACTTAACGATCCAGTTTAAAGATTTCTTTATTTTACAGTAGGAAAATTTTACTGTGTTCCCAAGGTTCCCAAGATCAATCGGATACTATGGTTTTAGTAAGATTACCAGTTTTGTACGCATTTACTTTGGTGGTTAATTTTTGTTATATCCATAGGCCATATCGATTGACATCGTAAAATACAGGTTGTTAATTTTTGCGTTTACTCTTTTTATTCTCCGGCTTAGCCAAGGGTCCTTTTTAAATTATTTATAAATACAATTCTTCTTATCTTTAGAACAAAAAAGGTTTTCTTAAAACTGACATCTTAATTACTTTGCTTACAAAGCTCGATGCTTTGATCACTTTGTATACAATATATTACGGCTAAAAGCCGAAGTGCAGTTACATCTAGTTCTATCCGAATAGAACTAGGTGCGGCCGGCAGTAGTTTAAATTACTGTTAAATTTGTAAAATACGAAATATCGTATGAAGTAATACCAGCCACAGTAGGTTAAGATGCGGTTAAGGTGGCTCAAGGGCTACATTAAAACCGCAGACATTTATCAAATTTATAAATTATGTATGATAACATCAACCGCAATAGACTACACATTGTATTATCCGGCTACACTTGAGTGTATCCGCACTTCGGCTATTAGCCGTAACACGAAGTACAGTTACACCTAGTTCTAGCCGGCTACTTCGGCTTTAGTCGTAACATAATATTATAATTGTGTTAATTAACAGGTGGCGGTGTAAGAATATCCACTGTCTCATATAGTCCCGTGGGTGTCGTAAGATACGATGAGAAAAACTGAAATAAGAAATGGGCAACAGCATATTCCCGATAACAACTGAAAATAATAACAAACTGCGGTTCGTAATCCGCTTGCCGAGCTTGGCAGCTACGGCAAATATTTCGTGGGTGAGATACTCTATTGAAAGACTTGTGTTAAGCAGTGTACTTTTATAGGTTGTATACTAAACATATAATGAGGAGGAACAAATTTCACTTAATTGTGTGATTTTGAAAAAGAAAACACTACCATGCCAAATAAAATATTTAATAAATGCGGTGTCTTTATAAAATAAACTTCTTGAAATAAAAGTATTTATAACTACTACACAATGTAGTATATGTGATACAAAAATAAAATGTCACTGTACTCAGTAAAGTAACGTAGTATAATGCTTTATGATCCAAGGCACGTATCTTATTTCATTCATCGAGTGCAATTTTAAAGTTCATGCTAGAGATATGTGTATAATGCCGGTACGTGAGTTTAGTAGTGGAGTAGTGAAAATTAGTCTTTATGAATTTTATAGTATTTTTAAATATTTCTTTTCTGAGATGGTTATGGAGTTATCAGTACGCCGCGATGGTTGGACCATCGCCGACCGACCGACCGACATTGAGGACCGACCGCCTTTTTCCGAACTTCACAAGTTCTTGAATTATTTTATTTCGTAGACATGCACGATGTTTTTCCTTACGATGTTTTCCTTCACCGATGATCACGTGCTTAATCACCACTTAAAATAATTGCAATTATCAATTTCATTGATGCCGCACATGATCGCACTGGGTTCACTCGCGTACTGTGAAATTTACAGCGAGCCCTAAGCCCCTAAGCTACCACTGCTGTGTTGGTTAAATATTTTGTTTTATTTCTTTAGATTTTACGCAATTGAATACCCTATAGCTCAAACATTCAATAAATACAGGCAATTTTTATTTATTTAGAATGTAAATCGAACTCACTGCTCACACTGAGATTTTTGTATATTTATAATATAATGAAGTTCGTCAATTCTTGCGCAAGCGCATTACACATACACTGGTTAACGGCGATCTGCAATAAAGAATTGTGGTTCACGAGTCATCTGGCTGCCATCGGCCAAGAAATTGCATTACTCGGTTGAAGATAGAGTAAACACACCCTGCAAAGGGAGGAGGGAAATTATTTGATGACTGTGTTTTAATGGGAGTCCATGGACGATAAACTACACTTCGGAATAAAAAGCACACAACAATTAATTTCGTCGGAATCACCGGTATACTATCAAATTGTGTAGAAAGTAAGAGCACTGTTAGCTGAGATACAAGTTCAGGTGCAAATGCAAAAGTGTATTGTTATAAAAATCCTGAATAAAGAAATAATAATAATTACTATTAAATTGTTTCGGTTATCAATAAGCAGTGGTCGTACTAGTGTGTTCCTCTGTGACCTCAGAGGTAACAGCTTTTCTGTAGCTTTCGGTTTCAAGTTGGTTTCAGGTGTCCATGGGCGTGAGTAAGTATACTGTTTTAAACCGTCAGTTCGTAAAAATTTATTTAACGTGGTAGAGCCATTCCGCATTGCATTATGGCTTGGCTCTAATGGGGAACCACGCTCAGAGAATACCAGCGTGAAATAGCATAATTCTGCGGTGATTGTTATGGTGACTGCTTAGAACCGAAAACACTTCTTACTGGTAACTTACCATTTCATCTTCGTCTTTAAGGTTGACTACGTATATTCCCTTCAACAGTATCTTTCAATATGGCGGATCATATCTTATGTGTTGCAACCATTGCGGCTGTATTTTACTGCCCGGATGAAATAATTTACTTAATTTGTATTTTATTTAACTTTATGGGTATGTCATGGTTTACACATTAAAATATAATAAAAATGATTATTTCATCTAAATTTACATATTTATATAATAATATTGCTAAAAGTGCGTGTAATAGTAATGATCAGTTATTTATAATAATGGCGGGAATTGAACCGGCGCAATGGATGACAGTTACTGACGATGAATATTTGACAAAAAGCCGGGCTGGATTACATTTACTGTTCATTTTTATTCTTAATCGAGGATATATTATATAGGCGTTTATGTACTACAATATCTACTTACTGTTAGGCGAGCTTACTTCTATAAAATAATGTTAACTGAAAAAATATATATATTTAGCCATATCTATACATATAATAAAACTGTAAATAGCAGATATCTGTACATTTTATATTTTTGTAATAAAAGTGATTGAGGGGTACTAAAAATAAGTAATTAAATACATTTCTACCATTTTTAGAATTTTCTGTCTGTCTGTCTGTTTGTTTGTTAACGTATCACGTTTAAAGTACTAATTTATATCATAAGAATTGTTAAGGAAATTCTAAAGTGTACCTTCGGGTTACATTTAGTCTTTATTTCATTAAAATCGGTTCATTCCATCAAAAGTTATGATAAATATTCTGAAGTATGGGTAGGGAATTTGCTCAACGGTGGCTTTGTTTGATTCATCAAGTTGATGTTAGCAGCGCCATCTCCCTTTAATTAAATATATACATATAATAAAAATGATGATAACATGTTGTGTCTCTTTCTGTACATTGTATATATATTTTGGTGACTAAAATCATTATGGGGAAATAAAATTAATTAAATAAGTACATTTTTATAATTTTTAGAATTGTCGGTTTGTCTGTTTTTATATGAATGCATCACGTCTAAAGTAAACATCTTTTTTTTTTCAAAGAAATCGTTAAGAAAATCATAAAGCGTATCTTCAAGTTACATTTAATCTTTGTTTTATTAAAATTGGTTAATTCTATCGAAAGTAATGATTATTATTTTAAAATGTAGGTTCGAATTTGTTCAATGGCGCCATAAAAATCTCAGAAATAGTAATAAAAAGATTTGTGTGTAAAAAAAAACGTTCCATAATAATGCATATATTTATACTTAAAACATAAAAAGAGATTTAAAAAAGGATATTTTCTCACACAAAGGACGTAATAGATGGAGTTGTACAAATTACAAACTTTTCTGATTTGCTGTGTTGAGATTTTTCGCCGATGAATCGTATTGAGACTTACTGAAGAAATTTGTATCTATCGAAGCCATAGAACGGAACCCGAACAAAAATAACAAAATTGCAACGAAATGTCGTGATATTGTATTTATAATATACGCAAAATCAGTACTGCCATTTTAGCGCTTTGGGAACTAGATTTAGCGCTTTTTTGAAATGTATAGCGCGCATTTCGAAATTTTAGCACCTAGCACTTAATCCAGCGCTTTTTGGTGTATTTAGCACACATTTCAAAATTGTAGCGACTAGCGGGTTATTAACTCTTTTATAGCAGCACTGTTAGTCCACATTACCGATAATAATAATAATGTTCTTTATTATTTTTTTCCACAAATAGTTGCAGTTTATCTTTTTCAAACATATTTTTTCCACAAAACAAAGAGCATGGGAGACGAGTCCAAACTAGGATACCCTGTGCTATGGATCTCCCGGCTTCCCCTTTAGGATGATCAACTTGATTTTTTTATCGACGACTATAAGCGGTGAAATCCCCTTCATTAAAGTTTTCGTTCATGGTTTTGGCAACGCATTTATTTTGCTTTATTCAGTTTTAGTCAGTTGCTTAGAGCACAGCTAAGTTAAAAGTTACTTAGAGTAGTACTAACTACTGTTAACAGCAATTGCCATAATTATAAGTCGATGTCCTGCGAAGTATTTATACATCAAAAAATATTGCCAGAAAAAAACTTAATGTTGTTTTCTTTATTATGATTATATTTTCTTGAATTATAAATTATAATAAAAAACACAAACTTTGTTTGTAGTTAATTTAGCGCGAAATCTAGGGCTTTTTTAAAGCGCTGTTTTCATGAAATCTAGCGCTTTTTGTGTTCTCCTACCGCTGAATGAGTTTTTTTGATCTGGCAGCACTGCCAAAAAACCCTCTATTAAGAAGTAACTTTCCTTTCAGTTTTAAGCGCGTTCAGTTCCCAGTTACAGTCAGCGTGTGTTATGCGATGACCGTAAATAAAGCGCAAGGTCAAAATTTACACGTTGTAAGAGTGGACCTCAGTACTGACTGTTTTGCACATGGCCAACTCTATGTTGCTTTTTCCCGCGTTAGTAGCCCCCGTAACCTTTTTGTGTACACCCCGTCTAAGTCTACTTCTAACGTCGTTTACACCGAAGCTCTATCATAAACTACTTAGAACTTTGATGATAATGATTTATTTGTTACCACTTATTGATACAGTAATGATATAAATCGTTTAATATTCTCTTACCTAAACCACAAATTCTTTATGTAAAATCTATATACGCGAGCTACGCCGCGGGCACAGCTAGTTTTTAATATATAGATCTATTAGTCATATTTTAATATATAATATAACTAGCTGTTCCCCGCAACTTCGCCCGCGTGTAATTTAGGGTTTGAACTATGTTGCGCGGAATCCTAATTATTTTTCTTATAACATCAGCTATCTGCCAGTGAAAAACCCGTTGAAATCGGTTCAGCCGTTTCGGAGATTAGCCGGAACAAACAGACAGACAGACAAAAATGTTAACGGTTGTGTTTTTGTTATAAGTATCGTATATACTTTCATATGTATTTAGTAAAAAGCTGTTATTTTGATATTACAAACAGACACTTAAATTTTATTTATTTGTATAGATATAGATAATGCAAATTGGGAACCCCGCGAATAAGTTTAAAAAATATTACATTCTAAGAAAATTTAAGCTTAATTATTATAAATCATTAATATCCACCGCAAATTTTTGTATTGCAATTGTTATTTATGTTCAAATTATACTGTGTATTCAGTAAAACGAAAGTTACATACATAATAAGTACATTATATTTAAACGTTCGGATTTTAAGTGACAGGTAACGTACATATTACTTGAATATTACATATTGTAATTCCTGTAATCCTTTCTTACAATATAAATTTTCAGTTCCGCTTTACATTTTGAAATATTTTCCTATGCGTTACATTTAAGATCTACAAATATAACCTAACACCCTAACTTCTTGACTTTATTTACACTGATACTTCTGTATTAAGTAGAAGTTCTAATTTTAACATTTTTGCCTAAGAAATACGTATTAAAGTGTATATTCGTAATGGCAAGACGCGCCAGCTTGAGACCCGGCTCCAGCTCGCGCTTCAGGCACTAAAGGCGTGCAAGAAGCCGTGTGATATATTACTAAAAGAAAGGGATGACAATGAAAAGGAAATAGTTGAAATAATTAAAAAGAATACACAAACAAATTTTTGGAATCACTTCCAAGTAATTTAAATTAGATAATAAGAGAATAGCGATAATCTCTGGCAAAGTTAATTTAAATAGCTTAGAATAGTACTCATCAATACTTATTTGTGTAATTTCACAAAATAGCAATAATTAAACTATATCAACCTGAGTCATTAAAATTATGATTTTACGAATTCATAACTGTATTGAGCGCATTATCTTTTAAAATCTGATTATAGTTTACTTTTAAACAGAAAACATCGTCGGACAGAAATACACGAAATACATTTTATTTCAATCAATTTACTACGCTTCAAGCAGACTGTGCAGCTAAACGATTATTAATAATACTTTAGAACTCTGTTGACTCTATCATTAATCTAGAAATAAAAACGGAGAATTCACTTAAAATAGATGCAATCAACACAAAATATAATATTTTTTTGGCGATTAAAAATAATATTACATTCATTTTATTAAATATAACTAATTTTACATTCTATATTACGAACGTGATAAAATTTATTAAGAATATATGTATATATATATATATATATATATATATATATATATTATATATTTAGTAAACTAAAAGCTAGTTTGAGTCAAAAAAATATTCAAGCCATGTCGCTTCCGCAAACCGTCGTGAGGAAACCTGCAGTCTAAGAAATAAGAAAAAAAAATCGAAGACATGTGGAGTTCACCAACACGCATTGGGGCAGCATATCGGACATTTACTTGCCCTAAAACCCTCTCATAAAAGAGGTGAGGCCTGTGCCCAGCAGTGGGACATAAATAGGCTGTAAATTTAACTTTTTTAATTTTATGGCGCTTGAGTGTTATAATATATATTAAACTAAAAAAAAAAAATTCTAACGAATTTAATTTCTTTATTTTCTAAATCCGCAATCTAACTATCATCATAGATACGTCACAATAACTGGTTCTTTGTTAAAAGAATGTTTTGACTGATATCAAAACTTCATTAAACATGTAACTATTATAAGCTAATATAATACCTTTTGCCGTGTAGTGGCGGTTAAGAATATCCACTACCCCATATCTTCCCGTGGGTGCCGTAAAAGGCGACAAAGGGAAACAGGCAGGAGATAGGCAGTAGCATCTTCCTGATAACAGCAAAAATACAATAAAAAAACTGCGGTTGCCAACCCATTCGCCAAGCGTGGCAACTATGGCAAATACCCCCCAAATGGATAAAGTTACTAAGAGACGGCCCCCAGTCCCCGGCGGCCCCGCTATTCCTGGCTACGGTGGCGACCATGGTAACGGCGGGGCAGGGGGTGCTAAGAATCTCCGGTGGAGGTTCGGTTGCCACCTACAACGACTCGACCTGGCAACATACAACGCACGCACCCTGAGGACTGACGAGAAGATTGTGGAGCTGGAAGAAGAGTTAGACAAGTTACGCTGGCATATTATAGGATTATCCGAAGTCCGAAGAGAGGGGGAGGACACGGAACTCAAATCCGGCAACTTGCTCTATCACCGGGAGGGTGACCATCTGTCCCAAGGAGGTGTCGGATTTATCGTCCACAAGTCTCTCGTTAACAACTTTGTAAAGATTGAGAGTGTGTCAACGAGGGTTGCGTACCTTTTACTCAGAATCACCAAACGGTAGTCGCTGAAGGTCATACAGGTTTACGCACCAACCTCGGCACACCCCGATGAGGTGGTGGAGGAAATGTATGAGGATATCTCTAGAGCCATACGTTCCTCCAAATCCCCATAATACGGTGTTAATGGGAGACTTCAATGCAAAACTAGAAACAAAAGAGAATGGTGAGCTGAAAGTAGGGTAATTTGGAATAGGGCATAGGAACCCAAGGGGCCAGCAGCTGGCCGACTTCATGAAGAAAGAGGGACTCTGATAAACTCTTTTTTCCAGAAGCGGCCCCACAGGAAGTGGACCTGGTCGAGGCCCGACGGTTCGACAAAAAATGAGATTGACTTCATTATGACCACCAGACGACAACTGTTCAGTGATGTCTCCGTGATCGCGAGGGTGAAAACTGGCAGCGATCACCGAATGGTTAGAGGCACACTGTACCTAAATGATAAGTTGGAGAGGTCCCGTCTAATGAAGTCAACGCTCCGTCCCCCTCGTGCTCTAATCCAAAGTCCCGAAACCTTTCAGTTCGAGTTAAGAAATCGTTTTCAGTGCCTAGAAGACTGCAATGAAGTGGACGATATGAATGACAAGCTCGTGGAAACTGTCCATGCGGTCGCAGCTAAGTTCTGCAAGACTGCCGCAGAAGAACACAAAAACTCTCCGATCACATTCTTAATCTCATGGCTGTTAGACGGGAGATGAAGCTACATGCTTCAACAGATTTGTCAGCATACAGGCAACTGAACAGACAGATCTCCAAATGCATGCAGCGGGACTTAGGCAACTTCAATACAGCTCGTATTGAAGAAGCTATCGAGCGGAACTAAGGCTCCAAAGTTTTTGCCAGAGATCTGTCTGCCTGAATGAGCCAACTGTCAAAGCTGAAGACAGAGTGTGGCAGCATCGTTTCCGGGGCCGTGAAATTTTGAGTGAGATTGAGAAGATCTATTGGCAGCTGTACACGTCATCGTTGGAGCCACACGCGAGTGTGAGTAATGATCCAAGAGCCAGTCTTATCCGACACTATTCCGATGATATCCCGGACGTCAGTCTGAGCTAGATTAGAATGATTCTCCAGCACCTTAAAAACGGCAAATCCCCAGGCGAGGATGGAATTACAGCAGAGCTTCTGAAAGCGGGTGGAAAAACCGGTACTTGAAGTCCTTCAGAAGCTCTTTAATTCCGTCCTCCATAGTGGCATTACACCGGAGGCGTGGAGCAGAAGTGCGGTGGTCTTGTTCTTCAAGAAATGCGACAACGCTCTCTTGAAGAACTACAGACCGATTTCCCTTCTGAGCCACGTCTTCGTGCTGTTCGAGAGTCATTACGAATCGTCTCGCGCGCAGACTTGACGACTTCCAGCCTCCCGAACAAGTCGGTTTCCGAAAAGGCTTTAGCACCATAGACCACATACATACCCTTCGGCAAATTGTCTTTGATTCCGTCGAAATTTGGGCGGTGCTGCAGTCCCTTCAGCGGTGCCAAGTTGACTGTCGGTATATTGAAGTGTTGAAGTGCTTGTACAGTAGGGCTACGATGGCTATCCGAGTACAGAACCAGAGTACGAAACCTATCCAATTGCAAAGAGGTGTTAGACAGGGTGACGTCATACCCCCGAAACTCTTAACCGCTGCATTGGAAGACGTTTTTAAGCTTCTGGACTGGAAAGGATACGGTATCAACATTAATGGCCAGTATATCACTCACCTTCGATTTGCCGACGATATAGTCCTTATGGCAGAATCGCTGGAGGACCTAAGCACTATGCTCAATGACCTCAATAGTGCTTCCCAACGGATACGTCTTAAGATGAAGATGGACAAAACAAAGATCATGTTTAATGTCCATGTCACACCTATGCCGGTAGTTGTTGGGAGCACTAAGCTCGAAGTTGTTGACGAGAATGTTTACCTGGGACAAATAGTACGACTAGGTAAGTCCAACTTCGACCGAGAGGTCAATCGACGGATTCAACTCGGTTGGGCAGCGTTCGGGAAATTACGGCACATCTTCTCGTCAGGTATACCTCAGAACTTGAAAACGAGACTGTACAACCAGTGCGTGTTGGCAGTGATGACATACAGAACTGAGACGTGGTCCTTCACTGCTGGCCGGTTGAGGAAGCTCAAGGTCGCTCAGCGAGCTATGGAGAGGGCTATGCTCGGAGTTTCTCTGCGTGAGAAACTCAAAAATGAGGATATCCGCAGTAGAACCAGAGTGACCGACATAGCCCAACGGATTAGTAAGCTGAAGTGGCAATGGGCCGGCCATATATGAAAGGAGGAAGGAAAAAAGAAAGGTTCTCAAGTGGCAGCCTCGTACCAGCAGGCGAAGTGTTTGGCGTCCCCCCACTAGATGGAGTGACGACCTGTTAAAATATGCAGGAAGTCGATGGATGCAGGTGGCTCAGGACCGTGCTTTGTGGCATTCCTTGGGGGAGGCCTATGTTTAGCAGTGGATTTGTCAAGGGCTGTAATGATGATGATGATGATGATAATACCTTTAAATTTTTATTATTAATTTTGACCACCTTGCAGAATATAGGGTAAGCAGTACTAATGTTGGCACTCCTTCAATGATTGGCACTTTGCTATTTTAATTTGAATATTAAGAATCTTAGATTATTAATAGGTCATCGCGCGCTCTGACTAGATACCGCACTACCTGAAAATAACAGCTCCGCGAATGCGGCATCTCAATGTTGTAGTGTGTATAAGACAATTGCTAGCATGCTAGTGTACGTGAAAAGTTGTACATGCCAGCAGCTTAACTATTACCCGATTAACGGGAAAATTTATTTTATGCTATGGCTTAGTAGTTAAGTTTTATTTATGAATGTAGACCAGAAATACTCAGAAATGAATAATTTGTTAGTAGCAAATGTATCAATGTATTTGTGTATATTATGATGTATAGGTTTTTCTTCTGAATAAATGTCATATAAATTATAAGGCCTCATTTTTATCAGTTTAATTTTTATATTTAAATGTCTGACTAATATTCACAAATTATTTAAAAAAATAGTTATATATTATACGGTGTAACCAATATTTTTCATCAATCAATCTTTCTATTTCTATTCTACGCGTCAATATGAACAAATTTGCTATAAATCTATCTTCGAAATCGCAAGCAAAATCAGGTCTTCCATACATTTTGAACAAGTTTGGAAATACTGTATGAAATAACTGATTTTGAGATTTTTTTTACAGTCCATACGATGGTAAGTGGTTGTTGTGGTTCATAGGCATCCACATCTATCTTCGGTTAAGAATCAAAATGAAGATGCGTTGCAACCCCTGAGGACTAAGATGGAATGCCTCGTTTTCAGTAAAAAGGGTCTCCAGTTCTCTACACTCACCATACGAAACACAGCAGCGTTAAGCTGCTATTTTATACTGGTATTCTGTGAGAGCGTGGTCTTTTTTCGGTCGAGGCGACCCATTCGTGCTACAACTATACCAGTAATATAGCTGCAGTATGACTCTACCACGTATAAATTGAAAATTTCGAAGATCATTCCTAGAATCATTCCCTAAGTTATAGAGTACTATTTTGTTAGTTTGTTGTTATGTTGTATATAAGGTCGGGGAAAAAGTTGGTTTGTATTTTATATACAAATTCATGAAATTTTCGTTTTAAAGTTTTATTACATTTAATTATAATATATATGGGTCCATCTTGTCTGATAAATTTTTGCAATCTTGTAGGTAGTGACATAATCGCGTTGCTGTAGAAATCTTGGGATTTTTGATCAAAAAAATGCGACAAGTGGTTTTATTAGATATATTCAATACCAGAGGAAATAAAAATAATATTCTTCATTATTTAGAACATGTGAAACAATATATTATAAACTTAAATAGTAAAACCTCCAGAAAGCTTTCTTTTAAAGAACACAAGCAACAAAAGAAAATAATGATTAAAAGTTTTAAACCAGTTTTAAGTACTCAAGCAAATACTGAATTTTTAGGAATGTTAGTGTATATTGAAAGTCTCAAACAGATAACTAATCTTATGCTCTGACATTATCATGATGAAAGACCACTTCTTTTCTAATGATCAATTCCGGCCGTTTTTTTTCTATTTCTTGCTTGAGTCTCATTATTTGTTGGCAGTAGAGATCAGAATCGATGGTTTTACCAGGCGGTAAAAGCTCATAATAAACGATACGCTTCCAATCCCACCATATCCACAGCATCTTATTATTGCATGTTAATCCAGGTTTCGCTAGTCTGTAAACAAAACATATATCAATACAGAAAAAATGACGTTTCTTCTATGGCGTTCATACAAGAAACGTGATTTAGGGGTCCTTTATTATTTTATTTTATTTTTATTATATGTTGTTATAGCAGCAATACAATTAGCAAATACACTGTCGTGAAGCGACAAAAAAAAGAACCTAACCTAACAAGAACGAAACAACAAAAATAGAACAAAAACAAATAATTTATTTAAAATTAAAAAGATATTTACAGTTTTATATAAAAAAAATGAAGTATGAAGATGAAGATGGGTGACGTGAATTACAATTATTTCTAAAATAGGATAATAAAGATGATGAGTATTGAAGCGGAGCCCGAAGATCAAGGTGGCACACCGCGCTTGGTGGTGGTATTCGCTGCTCACAGATTATACACAGGCTGTGCCTGTGGTAGGCTCGCAGCGCCTGGTCTAGGTACACGCAACGCCTGGAGTAGGCACACGCAGCGCCTTTGAGTAGGCGCTCTCAGCGCCTGGAATAAGCGCTCGCAGCGCTTGGAGCGAGCACGCACAGCGTAGGTGAAGGCGTGGGCGTGGCTAGGCGACGACAGAGGCTTGCAGGATCCCGGCGACTCCAGGTGAAGGCAGAGGCTTACAGGATCCCGGCGTCTTCAGGTGAAGGCAGAGGCAGAGGTTTGCAGGATTCCGGCGACTTCAGGCGAAGGTAGCGGGAGAGACTTGCAGGATCCGGCGACTTCAGGCGAAGGCAGAGACTTGCAGGATCCGGCGACTTCAGGCAAGGCAGAGGCAGGGGCAGAGGCTTGCAGGCCTTATCCCGGGGCAGTGCGGCCCCGGGATAAGGCCTTTAGGAGATACTTCGAGTTTGAAAGCTGAAGCTAGACTGAGTTTCTTGACCGATTGTTCGGCTTTTATACCTTTTTAGAGAGAACGGTAAATTATTTAAATTAAAAGCATTTTTTTTCATTAAAAGTATTTATGTGGAATTATCGAAGTAGAAACAACAGACCGATAGCGAATTTGAATAAAAACTGCCATGACAACCAGATAAAAAACGATGTCAAAACATGTCAAATTTTGGTTTTAGGCTCGTAATAGAGAAACGGCAAGATTTAAGTGAAAAATGAGATATTATTGCTATAAGAAAAAAGGTAGCGCACCAGCGCGCACAAAGCCCGAAATTGCAGAGTTACGGAGAACTAAATAAATGATCGAAAAAGGTAGACTCCATCGACACCAAATTAAAAAATGCTTATAGCGTGAAAATACGAAGTGAAAATGATTTGTTATTGTGTTCTTATGGTTTAAAAACATTACAGGATCCTATGGAAATAAAGGTGATTCAAAATATCCAGTTTTGAGGTGAATGCAGAAAATCAAAACAGAATGGAAAAATGAATTTAAAATAGTGTAGCATTACACTACAACACATTCTGTGAAACTTTCAAGTATATACATATTACGGCTCATAAAATACAGCCTGCTGACTGTCAGACGGAACGATAGTGGAAACTTATGCCCTGTTGACACTCTTTGGGCACGGAACCCTAATAAACGGAAATGATGTTTTAATAATTAAAATAACAATTAATACAACAACATATAAATATTAGGTCATTTGAGCAATACTACAAAAATAAATATTAAATAATATAGAATTAGGATTTATTATAATAAATTAAATATATTATATTATAAAATATAGTAACAATAAATTCACATATAAAAATCTCAGCCACGGGGAACTTTATTTTTGTACACGCGGCAACACTGAATGGCATCATTCATATTTTGTAACTTATGGCTCGCGTTATTTTATGTTGAAATTTCGAAATTGTATAATACTTACTGATAGTATGTGTATCCCAGTGTCTTTCTTATTTCTTGTAGTATTATTTTTACACAGTTTCACTACGCAAACTGGTATTTTACTTCGGATTATGATCAAAATTTAATAAAACATTCAATACGTCCACATCACATGTCGCCTGCAACGCGACTGGTTCGGGTACGCCGATTTCGGCGTAGTATTTGTTGCCACATTTTACAAGAACGCCGGCGGTATCTAGTCTGAGCGCACGAAGACCTATCAATAATCTAAGATTAAGAATGTTTTCCTTTTTCTATATCACAGCAACACAGATATTGCTAGGATATATAATTACTTTTACTAACAACACACATTTTTATTTAAAGCGTCCACTATTTTCCTATGAGGGCTGTTTTAAAAATGTGCTTGGACAAATCCGTTAAAACTTAACAAAAAGTTAACATTTGGTGGTTAGATTTTGAGACAAAAAAGTGATTTTTAAGTAAGTTTGTATGCAAGTTTCTATATATTTTTATCAATTTACGTCATTAAAACATATTGAACGTTACTTTATCGTTTTGAAAAAGAAGCATCGGCTTTTTTAATTGTGCCAATGGCTATACTTTAATTTGTTTGACATTATAATCATTGGCATATATGTCAATCACTTTACTTTCTTTTTTTGTCCAAAATCTATTCTTGACACTGCCAATGAGTATATCCTTTGAGTAGTGCCAATGATTATGGCTGACCTTTTTCATATTTTGAATTGATGAAGAATACCGCAATTAAGAGTGGGCGCTTTAGAAAAATAACTGTCGCACTAACATTTAAAATTCCACGCGCGAATTTACAGTTCCCACTAAATAAGTAAAGTCAAAAAACTAAGAAGCTAAAAAGCCGACCTGGTCTTGGCACAGTTTTCAATGTCATAAAAATGTCAATTATGTGAGGTTTTTGAATAAATACCCCATACATACTAAACCGTTTTATAGAGGGAGAATAAAACGTCTATGATGTGGATTATGCCTAATCAAAGTCTTGCGTCACTGTTCTTTAGAGTAGATGGTAAAACCTATTATTTTCCCCCTATAGAAAATGTGATCTGACGTTCAAAATTTAGTGTCTAGAGAGAGGGTTATTTACTATCTTAAATACGGCGCAACTTTGCCCAAGTTTCGCCATAATACTTATAGCCCTTAACCTGAATGCAACGCGATAATTGCAACCAGCTGATATCACTGCAATTCCGCCCACCAAATATATGTGGAGTAAACCTGTCTTCGAATGACGGACAAACAATTTGACGAAAAGGTTACTAAATTAGCAAGACTTTTACCGTATTGAAATAAATCTACATTATGAAATGGTTTTGAGACATGTGGGTTGTGTCCATTTAGTCCAGACAAAGTGTATTAAACAAAGTGTCCGATGCCCTCCTTCTTTGTCATTACGCCGAATTACCAAATATTTTAAGAATAACGACTAATAACGACTGAATCAGAAATACCTGTATCAAATTTGCCTTGTATCCTTTCACTTAATAATGGTTTATCAGTACCAGAGCACATACAACCTGCAGAGATTATTGTTGAGTATCAGAAAGAAAACTAACCCTTATGTTTTTCAACTAGGCAGCAAATTTAGAATTTGTTGGAGGTGAATGGGTGATCGTGGCTGTCAAAATAAACAAAAATCTTTTAAAAAGCCCTAAAAATATTTATAGAGTTTTTTTCCATTGCCGTATCACGTATCAAAAAGCAAAAAGCAGGTAAACAACGCTGTTATTTTGTGCTAACAAGTAAAGATTCGGAAGCAGCGGAGCTAAAAAATAATGGAAAAATTGGAAAATGCAGAATTGAATTAGTCAGCCAAATATAGAAACAAACTGATAAACAAAACAAGACGAACAACTGACATTATAATACTCTCTAAATTTTTAATCTAAAAACCAAAATAAAGTTTTATTTCTACAAAATATCCAGAAAACACGAAAGGTTTCATTAAAAAAGTCACATAAAAATGTATACGAAGAAAGAAAAACACACGGTAGACCAACGAAACCGCTTTCAGAAGAAATTCTAGAAGAAATTTTGAAGAAAATTTTTGAAGAAGATTTGTTCAAAATAAGTCTTATAACAATAAGATGGAGCTTAGAAAGATCTGGGTATAACTTTTTAAGACTTCCATTGGTGCCAATGATTATTTACGAGTATACTCAATTTACAGTGCCATTCACTGTGCTAAAGTGCCAATGATTATAACATTCCATAAAAAAAGTTTAATTACATTTTTAACTTAATTAAACATTTATTTTTAAACGTAATGCGTTATTTTATTTACGGCTATCTTAACTAAAATCCAACAAAACATTAAAAAATACAACAAATTTGTTTATTTACGAGAATTAACCACTTACAAGTAGAAATCCGCTTAAAGTGCCAATCATTATACTGCTTACCCTAGATATCACTCACCTTCGTATGATTTGCTGACAATAAAATCTTTATGTCTGTCAATGTATGAAGAATTCATGGATGTATGAAAAATCTGTCCTGAGCACTATGACCTCAGTAGTGTTTTCCAATAGGTTGGTACTAAGTAAACCAGCACAAGGAAAAATTATTTTTAATGAACTCGACGCTTGAAGTGATTACGAACAGGTGTAACTGGGACAAAAATATTTACATGCTTTAGAGCCATGCTGCAGTTATATTATGGGTGCAGCATGAATAAGAACAAAAGTAACTGACATAGCTCAGGTGGTCAGTATGTTGAAGTGGCTATAGCTCAAAGAACCAAGAACTGTTCTCGTGTAGTGGGCTCGTACTGGAAAGCGCAGTGTTGGGTGATCTGCCATTAGATGAAGCGACGCAAATAGTCAATGAATGCATGTGGCTAATACCGTGATTTGTGGCAATCTATGGTGGCCTATGACACAGAATAGATAATAGTGCAAGTGCGCTATTATTTAAAGCACAGAATAGATAATGTCACATGTAAGTGCCTGTGTTCAGCAATAGACATCACAGTGGCTGTAGTAATAGAGATAGTGACCAAGTTCAATGAGCTAACTCTACTGTATTATCGCTAGTTCGGTCGATAAAACTTTGCCTAGGGCGTCCCTTCCCGACTTTGTCGTTGACTTCTGCAACATAAATTTGCTTTGTCACTCTCTCCTCATTTATTCTTTCTACATGACCAAACCACCGAAGCGTTCTTTCTCGTTCGTTCTTTCTTAATTCTGGTCTCAACATCATCTTGCAAACCATACACTTCTCTTATCGCACAATTTCTCACCCTTTCACTCAGATTCAGCCCTACTTTATTCCTTAATGACCGCATTTCTACAGCATTTATTCTACTCTCGTGCTTCTTCTGCCACACCCAACTTTCACTTCCGTACTTTAAGGTAGGAACTAACACATAATTGTGAATTACCACATGTCGTACGTTTACTAGTCGTTCTATATCCTAATCATATCTACCATCCCTGATAAATACACATCCCATATAAACAAACTCATCTACTTGTCCGACAAACTTCCCTTCTATTCTTATTTCGCATATCGTTTTACTTTCTTCTCTTTCAAAAACCACAAATTTGTCTTACTTGCATTCACTTTCATTCCCTTTTATTTTAATAACCTTTTCATGAATGTATCCATCATTTTGCAACTGAGCCGCGAACGACGCTAATATGACTAGATTTGTTGCTAAGCCGCTATAGTTTGTCTCGAGATTAGCAGGTATTATAAAAATTACTCAATAAATACGTGATTAAAATTTGAGGTTGCCAAAATTATATTTTTTGGGAATTTTATTAAATATTTCTGAGGAGGTCTAGTAATACTTTATAACCGACAAAAATGTCTGGAATTTTTTTTATTATATAAACACTATATTAAGAGTATAGAAAGAAATCAAGTTGCCAAAAAAGTTTTTTTTTGGATATATTTTTTTCAAATGTTATAAGCTGCGCAGTTACAAAATACCGCAAACGCTCTGCCAGATTCGCCAGTTGACGAAATTATATTTTTTCACAATTTCAACTTGCCAAAAAGACCTTCCCAAAATTCGTCGTCAGTTCTCAAACCTTTCTAATAGCGGTTTATTGGATCCAAGTGTTTCTTTGTAATATTATGATTAAAGGGTTGGACGAATAGTACTGTGTGATTATAGCAAATTAATTTCTAACAGTAAGCAGTTTACTATGGTCCGAAGAAGAAAAGGGTGAATAATATAGAACAAAAACCAAAGTCGTCATTGTGTTTTTTCTTTTTTTTAACAGCCTATTGCTAAGTCGACTGCTGGACTTAGGTCTCCCTTATTTGAGGAACGATTTACTATAAGACACCCTTGGCAAGATGATTGTCATTTGCAGTACCAGATGTGTCGGACTTTAACGCTGCTTTCCGTTATCATCGGTCTAGATATTCAAAATCTTATACTGTATGTTGAGACCGTCATCTATCAGAAGCTTTGAGATTTCCTACGATTTACTATACTTAATGTCACTCATTGGTCGAAATTTGAGGGTGGATTTTCTTAATTTATTAATAACACTAGTATATGGCATTTATTTATTATTGTGTTTATTTTTATGTTTGGAAAGTACATATATAATTGATCTTGCGTAAAAATTCCTACTAGCCCAGATTCTAATTTTTGGAACGTTTCCAACAGCAGCAAATGCAATTTCAATTTAACACCAGCATCCCAAGAAATTGATCCATTCATCTTGAAAATTGGATGCGTCGAGCATTCCGGAGTGCATACGGGCATAAATTTCAACCGCGCCAAATATTCGTACGAGATTTATATCTCTGTAGTTGAATTTGAAATGTAACGTTTTATAAACATATTTCAAGGTAAAAACTTTAAAGATTGTTATGTAAAGAAAATATTTCCATTAATAATAAGATATTTTAGGACACTTTATACTGTTTTTAGGGTTCCGTACCTCAAAAGGAAAAAACGGAACTCTTATAGGATCACTTTGTTGTCCATCTGTCTGTCTGTCTGTCTGTCTGTCAAGAC
Source organism: Parnassius mnemosyne (assembly GCA_963668995.1). Taxonomy (NCBI): domain Eukaryota; kingdom Metazoa; phylum Arthropoda; class Insecta; order Lepidoptera; family Papilionidae; genus Parnassius; species Parnassius mnemosyne. The sequence continues at coordinate 7,235,969 of CAVLGL010000079.1, read as the reverse complement.
CCTTTCTCTCAGGAACGCGTGGAGGTATCAAGCTGAAATTCATATCAAATACTCAAGTCTACTGTCCCTTAGAGCTGTGATAAAATCAAACTTCTAAGCCAACGCAGTGAAAAGATACAGCCGTTTATGCCGTAAATTTTCGACATTCGCAAGGGAATCAAAACCTACAGGGTACTTCCAGTGAACTCAGAATCTTGAAATTTGATACGAAGCAACGTTTTATAGCACAAATAAAGGAAAAATTGCGAAAAACATAAATTTTTAGTTACATCATATAATAAAAATATTTTTAATAATTTTATACTTATATACCCACCGATTTGTTCGGAACCCTCGGTGCGTGAGTCCGACTCGCACTTTGCCGGTTTTTGGGTATAGGATAAGGGTGACAAACGAGCACACAGTCCACCTGAAGGTAGGTGGTTGCTGTGGCCCATAGACATCTACATCTATCTTCGATTACGAATCAAAATGCAGATGCGTTGTCACCCGTGAGGACTAAGATGGAATGCCTCGTTTCCAGTAAAAAGGGTATTCGATTTGCTACACTCACCATACGAAAAACAGCAGCACTAAGCTGCTATTTTACGCTGGTATTCTGTGAGAGCGTGGTCCTTCCCCGGTCAAGCCGACCCATTCGTTCTACAACCATAATATAGCTGCACCATGGCTCCACCACGTATAAGACTGTGAAAAGAATCAAACAAAAATGCAGGTGCTTTTTCACAATAAACTTTAGCAACACAATAAAGTTAATGTTATTCCCGTAAATCACTTGAACTAGGTTTTAAATGCTACGAGGTGTTTACGATAGAAGTCGAAAGGCGGTTTCGAGTTATTACCTTAACTATTAATCTTATGTTGCTTTATATTTTATGAATTAACAACTTCCCTATCCGCGACAAAGACACAATAGTTGACTCACGGCACAGTGAAACAGTTAATATTATTTTATTGGTTAATGTTATTATAACTTTATAGTATTGTTTGTAAATAAAGATAAATTCATATCCATGTCTGCTTTTCATATCAAAACGTCACAAATCATAAACCGACCCATGTTATCAAAATCATGTGCTTAACCATGCAGCAATGTTTTTTTGTAGCATGTCAAAATTTCTTGAAATGTATTTTATGTAAGAGTCAAGGTTTAAGACGACTTGTATTTCTTTATTATTCTATAATACTTTTTATAGCAGCATCAAAGACAAATGTAACGTAACGGTAACAGGCTTACCCATCAAGTCTTATCGTCTATCTTACAATAGTTATTAAAACTGTCAAGTAATTCTGTTTGAAGTCTAAGCTTAAAACTAATAAATGAATACCAACTGAACTCAAGGGTGTGGCTTATTCTATTAGTTTACACAGAAAAAGAGTAATTTCCAAAAAAAAAATAAGTTAATAAAGTTATTACAATACAGTTTTTAACTAAAATGATTTTAGGGATATTATCACGCGTCCAAAACGTTTCGAATAATTTGTTGAAAGTTTTTGAGTTACGTGAGGATTGAGATGCCCAGCTATAGACGATGAATTGGCAATTATTTACTAGATATATCAGACTCGAATCTTCGGTGACGGTGACGGTGCTATTCGTCGCCTATCTGTATATTTTGTATTTGGAATTCATAATAGTACCATAGTCACCTCAATGAAACCTTTTGTTATTTATTACACGTTGTTCTTCAACTGTTAATAGTAAAAAATTGCTTTTCATATTTATGGTTTTTAATCAACTACCAAAAATAGAGTGCCTTGAATTTGTCGATTGAAAAATCTTTTTGCCGCTTTGGTATTGCTCTATTGAATTCATATGATAATTATTGATTCCAGGTTTTAAATTTTTCCATTCCCGCGTACAATCAAAGGTAATGTAAAAATTCTTAGTAATAATATACACTAATAAAATAGATTAAATTATCATATATAATTAAATTGTCATAATAGAAATAATTGATTTTTTATGTTTCTCCGTAAAGATTTACTGAACGTATGTAGTAACGCAATAAGCCTTTTGTCCAGGGATTTTGTTTAAACAGGATAAAGAATAAAATATCATAAGTAATGGGACAAAAATATTGTTAAGATATAAATAAATTTTAATCCTTTATTGAGATATTTTTATTAGTAATTGGAATTATTCGATGAAAAAACAACAAGACAGAGAAAATTTCATGATAACTAGCGCCACCTATAAACATCTACAATACGAGAGGAATTTGCATTGCTTGCCTTTTTAAAATTATTAGTACTCTTTTTTAAAGTTTCCTTAAGTCATATCTGTTCAATGAAACTTGTGAACTTTAGCCAACTTTAGCAGAGAGTTCAGGACATTATACAGAATATTTTTAATAATTAATTTACTGATATTTCTATTTTTCATTTAATCTGAAGCTATCAACTGCGTGGGAACAAAGAGGCACTCCGTTCTTCAGCTATAAAGCAAAGAGAAACTCGCTTCTTCTAATATTCTCGTTATTATGATTATTTTAAATCACATTCAAAAAATATTGAGCTTATTTAAACCCAATCTAAAATCTACGAACAGTTACAAAAATAAGACTTCTACAAAAGATCGGCAAAAAAACTGTAAGGTCATTGCGTTTTCGATATTATGATTATTTATATATTTTTTTCAATATTTTAGCCAACAGTACTAATATAACATCCTAGAGTAATATAGCTCTAAATAACTTGTAAAATAAGCAATAACCTCCAGACAAAATTTCGCTGGGCAGTCTCAACAGAGACTACCGACCTGCGCAGGACAGGACCATAAATTCCGAGTGTATACGCGAGCACAGATGTACTCTCTATTCCCTCACTCTCATACTCCGGAGAGAGATCAGACCGCTGGGTTAAAAGATTTACGTGTGTCCCCAGGCACGTGGGTAAAATACCACTGAATTCCTGACACCGAGCTGCTACTGAGAATTTCTCGACAGAAAAACCCAATAGCTGATTTTGGCCTGACCCGGGACTCAAACTCGGGATCTCATGATCAGCAATTGCGTTTACGATCACCAGAACAATGAGGCAGTGAAAAAATAGAAGAATGAAACTTATATTTTGTAATTACATTCAAAGTTTTCAAAATAAATACAATCGAATACTTAAAATGAAAAATCTTTTTAATTTTGCTTTGAAAATAATTCTTAGAAAATAAAGCCAATAAGTATCACAAGTAAACAGTTAAGAACAATACGATTAAAAAACTTATGCTCTTAAAGAGATTCCGCTACTACTACCAATTCGCCTCTTGTTACACCGTGATGCAGCATTAAAATTGTATGTCAATATCTTTATGCTTTAACGTTGAAATCATCATCATCATTACAGCCCTTCACGAGTTCACTGCTTAACATAGGCCTTCCCCAAGGAATGCCACAAAGCACGGTCCCGAGCCACCTGCATTCATTGAATTCCTGCATGTCTTACTATGTCGCACTCCGTTTAGTGGGGAGCACGCCCTACACTTTGCCTACCCGTACGAGGATGCCACTCGAAAACCTTTATCCCCATCGGTAGTCTGTTCTTGGGCTATATCTGTTACTCTGATCCTACTGCGGATATACTGGTATTTAAGTCTATCACGCAGAGAAACCCTTAGCATAGCCCTCTCCATAGCTCACTGATCGACTTTGAGCTTCATCACATGCCAGCCGTGAAGGACCACGTTCCAGATCCATAGGTTATCACTGGCAAAACGCATTGGTTGAACAATCTTGTTTTCAGGTTTTGAGGTATTCCTGACGAATTCAATCATCATCAATCAACAAATATTTTTACCTATAAACTTAGTGTATTGTTAAAAAAATTTGTTTTAAGTTTTGTTTCATTGACGATTCGCGTCATTTATAGAATAAAACTTGAAATGGAAATTTCGCCTAAACTAAAATAAACACAAAAGAGAGTAAAGCATAATATAAAACGTCTTCCTAAGGATCCCTACAACTTATAAAGAGTTAGTTTACATTACGTGATAATTAAAATCAGTTTGGAAAAGTAATTTTCTGATAATGCAGACAATGTTTAATATTATGCTGTACGTAATTCGGCCGTAGGTTGATAGTATAAGGGCATCGTAACGGTCCCGAGCAGAGACCAAATCTAGTACAGCGATCGCTAATTTGAGGCTGGTGAACAGTGAAGTGTTACTACTACTAATATTAATTCAAGGCAACCTACCGTTTTTAACTAACTGACTTACTATGTGTCCTTGCAGTGATGTAAATTGGACACCAAATTGACACCACAAGGTTGGCAAAATAACACCGTGCGATCAAACAAATTGACAAATTATTGTTATCAATATTTTAGCCGTGGTTTACGAACAGTAACTCAGGGGACTTCAAGCACTCGTAAATTTTTCTAGTAAACCAAACCGAGTTCTATTCGTCCAAACAGCTTGCGAGGCGATCCTATGACGACACGGGGTTTGAAAAGTAGTAGTAAGAGTTCCACCACGCAGATATTGTATCACTGTAGTTAACATCAATCAAAAAACGGCCTTAATACACGTGCGGGTCGCATCAGGAGCAGGACTAACATCTTAACATACCTTCCAAGGCGTAGGGTGAAACAACGGCAACTTTTTGACTCCAGACTGCTACTGAGAATTTCTTGACAAAAAACCCAATACTCTATTTTGGCCCGACCTGGGATTCGAGCTCGTGACCATAATGAAGCAGTAGACAAACGGATTGGATACTTAGTAAATCTGTGAGCACCTACCAATATTTGTCCTATTCTTTACCCTTCGGTGTAATAAACGACTATTTAAATGTAACAGGCTAAGTTGCAATTCGTTCTAAGGAATGGTCGAAGTTTTAAAAGCAATACGAAACCTCTATCTCTGAAAGTTTTAGTTGTCTTACTACTTAAAATAATGATGACGTTAGAGTAAGAACATACATATTATACACCAAGGCAGGCCATAAGTTCTGTCAAAACATTTTATGAAATTAATGATACACTTTTTGATAATTGTGTGTATACGAAATGAAAGGTAATTTAATTTAGAATTTAATTTTATTTAAATTATTCAAAATGCTCTTTCTTATTTTGAATACATGCCCTTAATCAACGCGGTCAGTCATCAATCGCAGCACGCACTATATTCATATCTATTTCTGCCACTGCTTTAGCCAAAGATGCTCGGAGAGATTTCAAATTCTGATAAGGTTTAGCGCAAAATTTCTCCTTCAAATGTTGCCATATCTTGTAATCCAGTGGGTTTAAATATGGACTAGAAGAGGGCCAGTCTTCATGTCCGCTAAAGCTAATTCCACGGGCGATCAACCAGTTTTGCGTGCTTCGTGCACTATGAGCTGATGCAGAGTCCTGTCGGAATATCCAATGTCTGTTTTTGAATATTTTTTGAGAAAGAGATTCCACTATTTTTATGAGGACGGTATTTGGGTACTCCTCGGCACTGTTTTTATACCTTTTTCACAGAAAAACACCTCAGTTAAGCCTGAATATGAGACTCCAAGCCAAACCATGAGTGACGAAGGATTATGTCCTCGTTGAACCCTCGGAATATGCGTGCTGGCTTCTTAACTGCTGTGGGCATAATCCTTATCATTTTTTTATTGTAACTTTCGTCAATGTTAAAAAAAATTTCATCCGATAACAAAACTTCGCGGCATTTTTTTCCGCGTACCGCCGTAACAAAGCGCGGGATCTATCCAGCCTAATTTCTTTCATACGCTCGTTCCAAAAATGTCTGGTCTTCTTACGATAAGCCCGTAGTCCAAGGTCTTCATAGATCACTCTTTTGACCGTTGTTCTGCTAAGGCTCATCTGAAGAGCTAAGATTTTTTGTTCATTGAATCGTTTGATAGTGCGATAAACAAATTGTAGGGTTATTTTAAATTTTTGTAGAATATTGAAAATCTCTTTTGGCGCGTAACCACAGCGATGCAACGTGATAACCGCTACTCTATCTTCTTTCTTTGACCACTCCATATTTGAAAATGAATGAAAATTAATTTCTTTTTTATTTTCGGCAAGCCCAAACGTTATATTTTTAAAACTGGTGAAGTTCGTCTAGCTAGTATTCAAAAATTTTAAATAACAAGGTTTTGACCGATCTTATGCCCTGACTCAGTATGTTATCTGAGTATGAAATTAACTATTTGCTTTAGTTAGCAGTCAAACTTAATGTTGTCATTGGCACATAACCACTGCCGCACTATGTGAAAATTTTGGGGGGATTTACCAAGGTCATCCTACTACATGACTACCTCAATATGGTAGCAGTTTTAACTGTAAGCGGTTATTATGCAAGCTGAAAACACTAACATGGAGATAAATCTATATAAATCATAAAAATTATAGATTTTGTTTAGACCATGATGGCAAGGATTACGAGCACTTATAAGCACCAGCCTTCCTGGCTTTAACAGCTCAGTTTATGGTAGCGGATTGAGTTTGGACTCAATTTCTCTTGCCTCAACAACCTTCATATTATGATCCAAAATTCAATTTTTAAATAACTAATCAAAATTTAAAAATTGGTAAATCCAGTTGGACATGCCCTAAGCGCATTATGAAAATTACGTATAACATGATTATACCGAATTTTTTAAAGTAGTTTAAATACATTTTAACTGTAGTATCGGCTTCAACACGCTAGAACAGACACTCATGATAAAAAATTGATACCTAATTCAGCCGCCATCTTGGATTTACATTTCGACAGCACTATCGGCTTCTACATCCTCGAAACCCATGGAAATGACACCCATGATGAAAAATTGTTACCTATTGCAGCCGCCACCTTGGATTTACATTTCGACAGCACCATCGGCTTCAACACTCGCGAAAACCATGAGAATGACACCCATGATGAAAAAATTGATACCTATTGCAGCCGCCATCTTGGATTTACATTTCAACAACCATATCGGCTTCAGCACCCTCGAAAACCATGAAAATGACACCCAAGATGAAAAAATTGATATCTATTGGAGTCGCCATCTTGTATTTAAATTTCGACAGCACTATCGGCTTAACACCCTCGAAACCCATGAAAATTACACCCATGATTAAAAAAATTATACTTGTTGCACCCGCCACCTTGGATTTAAATTTCGACAGCACTATCGGCTTCAGCATCCTCGAAAACCATTAAAATTACACCCATGACAGCCGCCACCTTGGATTTACATTTCGACAGCATTATCGGCTTCAAAACCCGCGAAAACCATGAGAATAACACCCATGATGAAAAAACTGATACCTATTCCAGCCGCCATCTTGGATTTACATTTCAATAACCCTATCGGCTTCAGCACCCTCAAAAACCATGAAAATGACACCCAAGATAAAAACATTGATATCTATTGCAGCCGCCATCTTGGATTTACATTTCGACAGCACTATCGGCTTTAATACCCTCGAAAACCATGTAAATGACACCCGTGATGAAAAAATTGATATCTATTGCAACCGCCACCTTGGATTTACATTTCGACAGCACTATCGGTTTCAGCACCCTCGAAAAGTATGAAAATTACACCCATGATGAAAAAATTGATACTACTAACTTTTAGTACCTACTACTATTATTTATTCTATGCTTTTAAAATATTCGAATAAAAAAATCTCTCATTATTATTATAATCAAGTATTTAAGAAATTTGATTATTCGAATATTGTGTATTTGTACAGCGATCTTTTTGAGCCGCTGCAAACAACCGAAACAATATCCACTCACGACGGCGACTGACACCGAACTAACTGAGTGACGCAGTCTCTATTTAGTAATAATTTATTCATACAAGGCTGCCAAATACACCGAAAATTTCGCCATTTCGCAGCCGAAAAAAATTTATTATAACTAAACTAAACAAAATTAAGCTGCCATTTACATTCAATGGCTTCCCACATGATAGATTAAGAGTTTTAAAATTACATTGAGTTGAACAATTGATATTTTCAAAAGTTATCGTGTTTACAAGCCTTGCGGACTTGATAAATCCACACCATAAGCCACTAAAACCGTTTTTTTTTTAATTTAAAAATAGCAATTAATCGATTTTAAAAATTAATAATAAGTTCAACAATCATTTATCTTTCTAACATTGTGCTTTTTATATAACTTATGTACAATATGATTGCTAGATACGATTTCATGCGACAAAACGTTGGAACCTTAATTTTTAGTACTAGTCGACACACTCTAAATCTTTACAACGTCGTTAACGAGACACTTATGGAGAATAAATCCGACACCTCCTTTGCACAGATGGTTGCCCTCTCGGTGATAGAATAAGTTGCCGGATTCAAGGATTACTGTGTCCTTCCCCTCTCTTCGGATCTCAGATAATCCTATAATATTTTAGCGCAACTTGTCTCTTTTTTCAGCTCCAAGATCTTCTCGTCAGTCCTCAGGGTGCGTGTTACCAGGTCGAGTCGTCTTTGGTGACAACCAAACCTCCATCGGAGATTATTAGCATCCCCCTGTGCCGCCGTTACCATAGTCGTCACCGTAGCCAGGAATAGCGGAACCGCCACGGACTGGGGGCCGTCCCTTCGTAACTTTGTTCATGGAGGTTATATTGCTATAGTAGAAAGATGCTGCTGCCTAAAAGATAGGATAGTTTTTATCCCGATAAAAGACCCCCAAAATTTTCTATGGGCAGAAAAACGTCTGCCTGGCCAGTTAGTATATTATATATATATATATATATATATATATATATATATATATATACAGTGTACAAAATTTCATTGAAATCAGTTCAGTAGTTTAGTTCACATCTATACAAATAAATAAAATTGAAGTGTCTGTTTGTAATGTCAAAACTACAGCTTATTACTAAATGCATATGAAAGTATATACGGTACTAATAACAAAAATACAATTTTTAAAGTTTTTGTATGTCTGTCTGTCTGTCCGTCTGTCTGTCTGTTTGTTCCGGCTAATCTCCGAAACGACTGGACCGATTTCGACGGGATTTCGCTTATTCTTTTTTTATAATATTACTTCAAGTACGAAGATGGTTCTTACGGAGAGAAAAATTTAAAAAAATTCCTGAAAAAGTCTAAAAACAACACTCTTCTATATTCCCATACAAAATATTCGTAATAATACTTAAAAGTCAATTTGAACTTTAATACCGTAACATAAATTTTAAGTGTTAGTGGAGGGGTTCCGGGAAGGCAAAACAATTGAGTGAAGTTAATATCGTTAGGGCTTGGTTGTAGTGGCTGTAGTTGGCTTCTTGCCCACAGAACATCTGACTTCGAATGAAAGAGTTAACTAAGGTTTTCATAGATCCCCTTATTTCTGACAATACGTGTTTATTAATATTTTATACTTGGTAGAGCCAAGCCAGCTATATTTTAGTTAGAGTACGTATGGGTTGTTATGGGCATAGTACCTACAATTAAATTACAGTAGGTGGCGCGCGTATAATACCGACGCATTTGTAAGTTATATATTATTCAACATCAATTAATGCATTGTCCTGCGGCTGCAACCCGCCGGGCACCAGCTAGTATATATATATATATATATATATATATATATATATATATATATATATATATATATATATATATACTAATGTTGATCTACGTACTTGTTTATAAGCAATCTTTTTTTTGTAAGCCTTTTATAATATTATGTACATGCGCAATATTATTTTTTTTTTATTTACTCTGAAGGAAGCCCGCAATACGTTTTTATTAATTTCATCATTTTCAATCTAGCCGTGGTGGGTGCCGAATGCTGGGTCTGGAAGTGAAGAGCTGTGTCGTGAAGCGACAAATTAAAAACAAAAAAGAACCTAACCTAGCAACAACAAAACAACAAAAATAGGGCAAAACAAATAATCTATTTAAAATATAAAAAAAAAGATGTTTACAGATTTATATAAAAAAATGATGTATGAGGATGAAGATGGGTGACGTGATTTACAATTATTTCTAAAAAAAAAAGATAATAAAAATGATGAGTATTGAAGCTGAGGCCGAAGATCCAAGTGGTACACCGCTTTTGGTGGTGGTATTCGCTGCCCACAGATTATACACAGGCTGTGCTGGTGGTAGGCCCACAGCGCCTGGAACGAGCACGCACAGCGTAGGTGAAGGCGAGGGCGTGTCTAGGCGACGACTTCAGGTGAATGCAGAGGTTTGCAAGATCCGGCGACTTCAGGCAAGACAAAGGCTTGCAAGATCCCAGCGACTTCAGGCAGGACAGAGGCCTGCAGGATCTGGCGACTTCAGGCAGGTCAGAGGCTTGTAGGATCCGGCGACTTCAGGCAGAACAGAGGCTTGCATGATCCGGCGACTTCAGGCAGGACAGAGGCTTGCATGATCCGGCGACTTCAGGCAGGACAGAGGCTTGCAGGATCCGGCGACTTCAGGCAGGATAGAGGCTTGCAAGATCCCGGGGCAGTGCGGCTCCGGGATAAGGCCTTTGGGAGATGCTTCGAGTTTGAGAACCGAAGCGAGACTGCCTTTCTTGACCGATTGTTCGGCTTTTATACCTTTTTAGAGAGAACGGAAAATTATTTAAATTAAAAGCAAATTTATTGTAAATGGCCAAGAGGAAAGAGTATTTATGTGGAATTATCGAAGTAGAAACAACAGACCGGTAGCGAATTTAAATAAAAATTGACATGAAAACCAGATAAACAACGATGTCAAAACATGTCAAATTTTGGTTTTAGGCTCGTAATAGAGAAACGGCAAGATTTAAGTGAAAAATGAGATATTATTGCTATAGGAAAAAAGGTAGCGCACAAGCGCGCACAAAGCCCGAAATTGCAGAGTTACGGAGAACTAAATAAAAGATCGAAAAAGGTAGACTCCATCGACACCAAATTAAAAAATGCTGATAGCGTGAAAATACGAAGTGAAAATGATTTGTTATTGTGTTCTTATGGTTTAAAAACATTACAGGATCCTATGGAAATAAAGGTGATACAAAATATCCAGTTTTGAGGTGAATGCAAAAAATCAAAACAGAATGGAAAAATGAATTTAAAATAGTGTAAAATGATATGTAAGTAGCATAACACTACATTTTCCCCCCGACCCTGGAAAATATTTGACTCAGCAAAAATTTTGATATGTACATTCTAAAATAAACCGTAAAAACACAGCTTTGCAGAAACAGACATCACCAGGCAAAATCAGATATACTATCTCTTACATTCATCATCTGCATTCAGGTAAGGGTGGAGTTCATATTCAATGACTACCACTCTAAAAGTGTGTTTTCGAAAGGACATTCAGGCTTATTTAAGGAGTTGTCATCCGCTCATGCGTGGAAAAAAAAAATTATTAAGGGAGTAGTCAGCCGCTCCCAAGTGAAGATAAAGATAAAGAAATTAATCTTAAGTAAGCTTTAGTCGCTATGACTTAAGTAAAGATTAAGAACGGCCAGAGCGGTAGGGCTCAAAGCCAGAGATCAGCAACATCACTAACGAGATGTGTTTGAAATAAAAATAAAAAGTGAAGATTAACCATAGAAAATTCGAGGTCCTAAAGTAAGATGTGTTAAAGAACACTGGATCACCAAACAATTAAACAAATTAAAAGAAATAAAAATAATAAGGTGAAAATGATGGTGAAGATGAGAATGATGGTGAAGTTTGAGAAACAAGAGGGGGTTCCATGACAGTCGGGTCAACAGGAGGGTCAAGTGATGGAGAGTCATTTTTAGTTGAAGGTGGAGTCAAGGATTAGAATTGTTTAGTAATAGCGTCAAATTTCATCTTCAAAGTATCGAAAATAGCTTTAAAGTCTGGATATAAGTCAGTATCTATTCGCTCCAATCTGTAAAAAACATGATTAATAAAAGTTTCTATTAGTCGCAAGTATTTGGTTTCACCTTGTAAAAATTTTTCAATTTTACAGTCCAGGTAGGTCAAAGTAGAACCAATTTGAGACAAGTCATCCTCGATCGGAATTGGAGAAGTCAGAATATCTTCAGGATGAGAATTCGCAACTAAACGCAAAACCTGTTTTTTTAGAAGCAAAACAGTATTAGCTGGTTCCTCACATCTAATCTTCACTTCATATTCGAGCTCGGCCTTGTTAAGGAATTCGTACTTAATAACCCTTTTCATTGTTATAATTAAATGCAAAGTTAAGTTTAAGAAATAAATATTTAATTAAAAAATTATACCTCTTTAAGTTATCTAGAATAAAAATATTAAAGTGATGAATGTAAGTGAAGTGTTAAATGTAGGTCTAAATATAATCCAGATAAGTTGAAAAACTAGATGAAGTTTTGTTTTAGAATTTGGAAGGTATGAAAAGGATGAATAAATAAAGAGTTAAGAAATTAAGAGAGAAAGAGAACTTTTACGTTGGGCGCCAAAATGTCGTGAAGCGACAAATTAAAAACAAAAAAAGAACCTAACCTAGCAACAACAAAACAACAAAAATAGGGCAAAACAAATAATCTATTTAAAATATAAAAAAAAGATGTTTACAGATTTATATAAAAAAATGATGTATGAGGATGAAGATGGGTGACGTGATTTACAATTATTTCTAAAAAAAAAGATAATAAAAATGATGAGTATTGAAGCTGAGGCCGAAGATCCAAGTGGTACACCGCTTTTGGTGGTGGTATTCGCTGCCCACAGATTATACACAGGCTGTGCTGGTGGTAGGCCCACAGCGCCTGGAACGAGCACGCACAGCGTAGGTGAAGGCGTGGGCGTGTCTAGGCGACGACTTCAGGTGAATGCAGAGGTTTGCAAGATCCGGCGACTTCAGGCAAGACTGAGGCTTGCAGGATCTCAGCGACTTCAGGCAGGACAGAGGCCTGCAGGATCTGGCAACTTCAGGCAGGACAGAGGCCTGCAGGATCCGGCGACTTCAGGCAGGACAGAGGCTCGCAGGATCCGGCGACTTCAGGCAGGACAGAGGCTTGCAGGATCCGGCGACTTCAGGCAGGACAGAAGCTTGCAGGATCCGGCGACTTCAGGCAGGGCAGAGGCTTGCAGGGTCCTGGTGACTTCAGACAGGATAGAGGCTTGCAGGATCCCGGGGCAGTGCGGCCCCGGGATAAGGCCTTTAGGAGATGCTTCGAGTTTGTGAACCGAAGCGAGACTACCTTTCTTGACCGATTGTTCGGCTTTTATACCTTTTTAGAGAGAACGGAAAATTATTTAAATTAAAAGCAAATTTATTGTAAATGGCCAAGAGGAAAGAGTATTTATGTGGAATTATCGAAGTAGAAACAACAGACCGGTAGCGAATTTGAATAAAAATTGCCACGACAACCAGATAAACAACGATGTCAAATCATGTCAAATTTTGGTTTTAGGCTCGTAATAGAAAAACGGCAAGATTTAAATGAAAAATGAGATATTATTGCTATAGGAAAAAAGGTAGCGCACCAGTGCGCACAAAGCCCGAAATTGCAGAGTTACGGAGAACTAAATAAAAGATCGAAAAAGGTAGACTCCATCGACACCAAATTAAAAAATGCTGATAGCGTGAAAATACGAAGTGAAAATGATTTGTTATTGTGTTCTTATGGTTTAAAAACGTTACAGGATCCTATGGAAATAAAGGTGATACAAAATATCCAGTTTTGAGGTGAATGCAAAAAATCAAAACAGAATGGAAAAATGAATTTAAAATAGTGTAAAATGATATGTCAGTAGCATAACACTACAGCTGATAAGTGAACGCGCAGCACTTTGCTTTCGGCTGGCAGTCCGTATACAGTCCGCATACAGTGTCAGCTAATTATATATATGGAGACGCCTGTAACCATCACCGTTTTATTTGGGGACTTCGTGCAATAATGCTCTTTGAATCCTCAATTTTTGCCAAGGTACTTCTCGTCTTAATAACGTCTAAATACTGAGTGCACCAAAATAACTGTTTGGTTACCGAACTGTTATAGTAGTAGGCAATGGGGTGGTCTTATTAATAATCACAAATTATTAATAAGACACCTCCTTATGTCTTATTAATAATTTGCTATTCCATAAAAAATCTATACAGTTTTTTGAAAATAAAATTAAGCATGATGATGGTATTATTCTGTATTAATACAATATATAATTTAAAAACTACATAAAAAGGGGATATGCTATTTAATACTGATTACTCTTAATGGATGGATGGATGAATGAATGGATTCTTAATTAACTCAACAGAGCATGAACTATATTTAACGGCGAACTAATGGCGGGTGCGATCCTGAATATGTTCACAGACTGCAGACTACACGGAGCGTCGAGGTTTCACGTCGTCTATAATATAGCATTTCTTTTAAAAAATCAAGAAAATAATATGTAATAAAAACCTTAAAACTTAGTTTAATTTGCTAACTATTATTCGCGCAAATACAAAAAAGTTAATGTGCAATCATCTTGCACAGTAGAGTAAGAAAGAAATTTATATAGCATGAAAATAAATTTAAATAAAAAAAATCATACCTCTCCTTATAAACTTCACAATGTATAAGATGCGACAATAATATTGATTTTTCGCTTTAATCTTACAGCTCGCAATAACAGTAGTGGAATTCATCGAAACAGCTTAAAAGACGCAAATCCAAATGATATACATATAATTGCATCTAAACAAACAGCAGAAGAAATAGCAGATTAAAGCTGCTGTTTTTCTTACTAAGCCAACCCATTCTTGCTACAACTATGATATAGTTACAGCATGGCTTCACCACGTCTAACTATTGAGTAAATACTAGAAATGAGGCATTTCATCTTAGTCCTTAGGGGTGACAACGCATGGGCCATAACTTGGTGGTGAAATGAGTCCTCGGGTGACCCCTTACTCCATAAAAAAATCTTTGCTGTCATAGATATTCTATGGTTTAAATGTAAATAAAAATACACAAAATATTTCAAAAATGCATACTGTAATGCAAAAGCTTTCACTTTAACAACGTTCCATTACTACGCAGCATTGGTTAAGAAACGTTAATGTACACATTATGCTTGCTTTAGTCCAAAGCGTTCCCTTGAGAACTGTATAAGTGCTTTACTTGCCGCATTCAATTTTCCTTTTAGAATGAAACCATAGAGCAGAATGCACTGTTTGTAAACTTTATTGTTACATAAAACTTGATATTTACAATTTTTAAATATTTATAATTAGATAGATATTTAAAATTAATAAATTTTCCCTTTTTATTCATCAGGTTGTAAAATGCTATTGCTGGACTGCTGGACTCTGCTGTTGTATTATAAATGTACGATAGGCGGAATTAATAATAAATGTTTTCGAATATGTGAAGGTAATTTATTCCAAAGCTTTATGGCCTCAACGGCGAAATACTGAGACATAAATTTGATATAAAATTGCAGCCTATTTACGTCCCACTGCTTGGCACAGACCTCCTCTCATTTATGAGAGGGTTTTAGGCCAAGGAAATTTCCGCCGCGCTACCCCAAAGAGTGTTGGCGAACTTCACATGTCATCGAAATATTTTTTTCTCTTATTTCTCAGACATGCAGGTTTCCTCACGATGTTTTACTTCACCGCCGAGCATGTGGTAAATCAGCACTTAAAATTGCAATTAACAATTTCATTGGTGCCGGCGGGGATCGAACTCGGGTTGCTCGAGTACTGTGAAGCTTACAACAAGCGCTAACCATCTGAGCTACCACGGTACCATAATAAATTTGATATGGCGAGGAAAAACACATAAAGTAGAATTCCCCTAAAGATCGCAGGTTCCGATCGTGAGATGAACACAAATACTGAAACTTGTATTTCATGTATAGCGTTGAAAGTAGTGTGAAAAATTTTAATGCATCTACGCTGATGGATAGGCAGCTGTTTAAGATTAGAACGATATAAGGATACATGATCGTATTTACGAAAACTGAAAATAAAACGGATGCAGTTATTGAGCAGACGATCCAATTTTCACAGAAGTACTTGACTTAAATTAAAGTAACACATATCAGCATAATCAATAACCGGTAAAATATGTGTCCGCACCAACAATGCTTTGTCATCTTCACGTCAATCCGCTTGTTTGTTTTCGGCCACGCATGCAGTCAAAGAAAATAAGCTCGACTAACTCGGAATAAAATACTCGTCACTTCCACTTAATACGGTATCCTTGCATAAAACGTTTCCAGAGCCTAGTAATGCAAGTAAGTCGACCCCGTAAAGTGTTTCTCGAGACTGAAAAAAGCCTACAATGCTCACAAAGCAATAGTAATGCCATATTAGAGACATGTAAGTTGATGGAAATGGAGTGGAGCTCTATTATGGAAAGCTATATGAAAAATCAACCTTATTTTTTGTGTTTCGTAGTTTCCTAATGCAGCGTCAAAAGTGTTTAGTGCTTATTTGATATTTTCGAGCAAGGTTGGAATTAATATTTTTTTAAAAGGTTAGTAATTATGTATTTAAGCTTGTGCTGTTATTTAACCATAGATTGAGAAGATTTCTAAAGAGGTTTTCTATGTGCCGGACAACAGTGAATGACACTTAATTCCTCCTTCAGTTATGATACTTTAAATTAAGAAGTTTGTTATTATTTCATTCCAGTTTTTATTACGAAAATAAATATTAAATGTCACACAAACCTCACTGGTTCAGCAGTGTCGCATGTTCTGTGTTTTAAGCCCAAGCATATGATTGCAAAACAAAAACCCAAATTGTTTATTTTCTGGTCTGAGTATGTTGTGTTTGTCAGCATGTTTCTGACACTGCGTTCTAATGTAGGTCTCACTATATGGCATGTGTTAAATCGGTAACGGCAAATTGCGTCGAGCTTAAAAACGATGAAATATTAAGTATCTAAAATGATTTCTTATATTTACGACAACACTACACATTTAGGTAAAATTAGTTTTTATTCAGAATGCAGGAGTGTACAACCTTGATTCTTGAGCTTGAATGTGGTCACTCTTATACAGGGAAAACTAAAAAGTCAATAAAAACCCGAGTTTAAGATCACATATCTGATATAAAGAATCGACGCTCCGGGAAGTTTGCAGCCTGTAAGCATGTAAAGGATCGCCCCCCGTCACTACGTTAGATTTCATAGACCACAAATACTTGCGAAAGAACACCGATTCCATCCAAGGATGATTCGCGAGGCCATTGAACTCAATTCTAAACGTCCTAATTTCTATATAGTAGATGGCTGGGTGCAACCATCTGCTTGGGATCCTATAATTAATAAAATTAAATCCTAACCCAAGCATCTCAGTCCCCCCCGTGACCATGGGTGCTGTAGATTGTTCAAAACATCACGAATATAAAATAAGTTAATATATGCCATAAAATCTGTAAAAACTATTTTTATTTCAAATATGAGTGTTTATCCCGCACAGCCAAAAAAATCTGATTATTCGGTAGGTGATATCGTGGAGGAAATCAATATGCAGGTAACCGTCATTGTCATACACCATTATTACCTACCTAACTTTTAATACATGGTAGAGCCATGCTGCAGCTATATTTGTAATATAGTTGTAGCATGAATGGTTGGGCTCGACCGGAAAAGTACCAGCGTATAATAGCAACTTAACCCTGCTATATTTTGTATGGTGAGTGTAGAGAACCGAAAACCCTTTTTACTCGAAAAGAGGATTTCCATGTTAGCCCTCACGGGTGACAAGACATCTGCATTTTGATACTTTACTGAGGATAGATGTAGATATCTACGGGTTACAGCAACCACTTACCATCAGGTGGACTATGTGCTCGTTTGTACCCTATCCTATAAAAAACCTACCGTTTAAGTAAAATTAATGTCATGAACATAATATTAAATTACAATACGAACACCGGTGACATAAGGAAATCTCCCGCCCTCTTTTGTACCGGGTGTGTCTAAAGAGGCGGCTATGATAAAGGCAAGTAAGGTAATATTACATCCGACAAATATCATACTATATATAAAATGCCTAGATCAGCAACGTCAAGGTTAAGCAGCTTCACAGAATAGAGAAATGTAGTCAGCGATCGGAATTCATTTGACAAGCTTTTTGATTACGACAAGCCTTCCTTCCAATGGAAATGAGGCATTCCATCTTAGTATTAGGGTGACAACGCATGGGCCCTAAGCATCCAGTTACCAAGGATTATTTACAGCAGGTCCATGCTGGATCATCACATATTGCCAAGACAGTTGTGATAAACAACTTCTTCTTTAACCTACAGCGAATATACATGGCCACATGACTTCGGTGTTGCGAAGTAGTCAATATAGTATGATAACACACTAGAATAAGTAACGGCTTGATGAAAGGTATAGAGAGTCAATAGATGAAGATCCTATACAGGCTCAGGATTATGCTTTTGAAAGAGCGGACTAAATTATGGACTTAACTATTTTAAATGATACACTAAGACAGTGCGGCATTGCACGATTACCCGGGCGTGGGCGCACACAGAATCTTGACGAACTAACTTCACTGTAGCACCCAAACGGTACACGCTAAGCCATAAAAAAGCTCTATAAAGATAGCAGTGAAAAGTCAGCAGAAACCTTAAAATAGTATCTGGGAATTTGTAGCTAATTTGTTGCTAATTAGTTGCCAAAATCGCGATTTTGTTGCCCTAACCGGTTTTAAGAAAATAGATTTACTGCTATTTTTACATTAAGATAGCAGTAAAAACTTTCAATCATCCCCGCCGTAACGGACAAAACGGGATAATTTGTTGCTAATTAGTTGCTGAAATATAACGCAAAAATAATTAAAATAGAAACAAAAATTAAAAAAAAATCAATAAAAATATATCAAAAATTTAAAAAAAAATCATAAATTAAAAAGAAATAAATATCAAATTATGTTTTAATACTGGTTCTGAAGTTCCAAATTAATGAAAATTTTGCTTCTGATTAATAAATAGATCAATAACTCCCAGACAGCCTACAACAACATAAAATCTTTCGATAAGATGTATCAAGTAATAAGTTACAAATAAATGTGTACATGCTGCCAATACTAGAGATTTAAAACAAAACAACGGTTATATTTTTGGTTATAAGGTATATTGCACCAAGAAATTATTTAATTAATTAACATATTATATTTTATTAATTAATTTAAGTAATTAGTTAGTTTTTCAAAACAGCCTAGAATGAATGCTATATGAGACGAGAATGGCTGCATGCTGAATGATGAGGTTTCGAATTTAAAGAGATGGAAGGAATACTTTGAAAGCGTGAAAAATTTGGGATGTGCAAGCTGGATTTAGAAAGGGGATGGGGTGTACGGATCAAGTCTTTTCCACGCACATGATTGCGAAGAAGTTTTTGGCCAAAAACCAGAAGGTTTTTTGTGCGTTCATGGACTTGGAAAGGGCTTATGACAGAGTAGACAGGAATGTGTTATGGCAAACACTGAACTCATTTGGGTTGAGCGCTGGCTTGATACATGCATTAAGGTAACTGTATAGGGACTCTAGTGCTTGTGTCAGGATCAACAGGGTCTACTCAGACTGGTTTGGCATTCATAAAGGTGTCAGATAGGGATGTGTGGCTTCCCCGTGGTTGTTTAACCTATTTATGGAGAATTGTTTGCAAACTTCGAAAGTTGAAGAATTTGGGTTGAGAATGGGTGAAGTAATCGTCAAATGCCTTTTGTACGCCGAAGTCATATTTGCATCGTCAGCAGCCGAGTTGCAAATGATGGTTACTTTAATGAACTGGTCATTGAAAGAAAGGGGTATGAAAGTGAACGCAAGTAAGACGAAAGCGATGGTTTTTGAAAGAGAAGAAAGTAAAACGTTATGTGAAATAAGAATAGAAGGGGAGTTGATTGAGCAAGTGGATGAGTTCGTATATTTGGGATGTTTATTTAGCAGATATGGTAGATATGATAAGGATAAAGAACGACGAGTGAACGCAGGAAATAGAGTAATTGGGGCTCTACACGCTATTATGAGGAGTCGGAATGTGTCAAATAAGGCACGTATGGCAATTCAAAATGCTGTGTTAATCCCTACTTTAATGTATGGTAGTGAAAGTTGCGTCTAGCAGAAGAAGCATGAGAGTAGAATAAATGCTGTAGAAATGCGTTCCTTAAGGAGTATGCTAGGGCTGAATCTCAATAACAGGGTGAGAAATAGTGTGATAAGAGAAAAGTGTGGTGTGCAAGATGACGTTGTGACAAGGATTAAGAAAGGAATGCTTCGGTGGTTTGGTCATGTAGAAAGAATGAACGAGGACAGAGTGACAAAGCAATTTTATGTTGCAGAAGTGAACGGTAGGGTCGGGAAGGGACGTCCTAGACGAAGGTTTATCGACCAAATCGGCGATACATTAAAAATGGGCCAGATTAGGAGTACCCTTAACCGACGAGCGTGTATGCGTAGTTGTATACATTCTATACTTACGTGAATATTTTGAGAAAAAAAGTTAGCAGAATATTTGTTGCTGGTCAGAAACGAAAGCAGCAACTCATAAAGAGCCAGCAAGAGAATTAAATAGATCGATAAGCTGCACCAAGTAATAAGTTAGTAATTATTTGTGTACCTACATGCTATATTTCTATGAAAATTTTAGAAAAAAAGTAGCAGATATTATGTTGCTGGTCAGTAACGGAAGCAGCAACTCACAAAGAGCCAGCAACAAAATAAAATGAATCGGTAAGCTGCACCACGTTATAAGTTAGAAATTATTTGTGTACTTGCTATATTTTTATGAAAATTTAGGAAAAAATTTGCAGATATTTTGTTGCTGGTCAGTTATCAAAGCAGCATATCATAAAGAGCCAGCAACAAAATAAAGTAGATCGATAATTTGCATTACGTTATTAGTTAATAATTATTTTTGTACAAGCTATATTTACATGAAAATTTTAGGAAAAAAGTTTGCAGATATTTTGTTGCTGGTCAGTTTCGGAAGCAGGAACTCATAAAAAGCCAGCAACAAAATAAAATAGATCGACAAGTTGCATTACGTTTTTAGTTAATAATTACTTGTATACAAGCTATATTTACATGCAAATTTTAGGAAAAAAGTTTGCAGATATTTTGTTGCTGGTCAGTTTCGGAAGCAGGAACTCATAAAAAGCCAGCAACAAAATAAAATAGATCGATAATTTGCATTACGTTATTAGTTAATAATTATTTGTGTACATGTTATATTTTTATGAAATTTTTAGGAAAAAATTAACAGATATTTTGTTGCTGGTCAGTAACGGAAGTAGCATTTCATGAAGAGTCAACAACAAAATAAAATAGATCGATAAGTTGCACCAAGTTATTAGTTAGAAATTATTTGTGTACATGCTATATTTTAATGAAAATTTTAGAAAAAAAGTTAGCATATATTTTGTTGCTGGTCAGTCACGGAAGCAGCAACTCATGAAGAGCCGGCAACGGTATAAATTAGACCGATAAGTTGCACTAAGTAATTAGTTAGTAATTATTTCTGTACATGCTATATTTCTATGAAAATTTTAGAAAAAAAATGTAGGAGGTATTTTGTTGCTGGTCAGTTTCGGAAGCAGGAACTCGTAAAAAGCCAGCAACAAAATAGAACGGTTCGGTAAGCTGCACCAAGTAACAAGTTAATAATTATTTGTGTGCAAGCTATATTTACATGAAAACTTTAGGAAAAAAGTTTGCAGATATTTTGTTGCTGGTCAGTTTCGGAAGCAGGAACTCATAAAAAGCCAGCAACAAAATAAAATAGATCGACAAGTTGCATTACGTTATTAGTTAATAATTATTTGTGTACATGTTATATTTTTATGAAAATTTTAGGAAAAAATTTGCAGATATTTTGTTGCTGGTCAGTTATCAAAGCAGCATGTCATAAAGAGCCAGCAACAAAATAATGTAGATCGATAATTTGCATTACGTTATTAGTTAATAATTATTTTTGTACAAGCTATATTTACATGAAAATTTTAGGAAAAAAGTTTGCAGATATTTTGTTGCTGGTCAGTTTCAAAAGCAGGAACTTATAAAAAGCCAGCAACAAAATGAAATAGATCGGCAAGTTGCATTACGTTTTTATTTAATAATTATTTGTGTACATGTTATATTTTTATGAAATTTTTAGGAAAAAATTAGCAGATATTTTGTTGCTGGTCAGTAACGGAAGTAGCAACTCATGAAGTGCCAACAACAAAATAAAATAGATCGATAAGTTGCACCACGTTATTAGTTAGAAATTATTTGTGTACATGCTATATTTTTATGAAAATTGTTGAAAAAAAGTTAGCATATATTTTGTTGCTGGTCAGTTACGGAAGCAGCAACTCATGAAGAGCCGGCAACAGTATAAATTAGATCGAAAAGTTGCACTAAGTAATTAGTTAGTAATTATTTCTGTACATGCTATATTTCTATGAAAATTTTAGAAAAAAAATGTAGGAGGTATTTTGTTGCTGGTCAGTTTCGGAAGCAGGAACTCGTAAAAAGCCAGCAACAAAATAGAACGGTTCGGTAAGCTGCACCAAGTAACAAGTTAATAATTATTTGTGTACAAGCTATATTTACATGAAAATTTCAGGAAATAAGTTTGTAGATATTTGTTGCTGGTCAGTTATCGAAGCAACAAGTCATAAAGGGCCAGAAAAAAAATTAAATTAATCAATAAGCTGCAAAAAGTAATAAGTTAAAAATTATTTGTGTACAAGCTTTATTTTTAGGAAAATTTTAGGAAAAATTTTTTCAGATATTTTGTTTCTTCTTGTGCACATATATTTATTAACTTATTACATAGTGCAGCTTATCCAACCGTTTTATTTTGTTGAACTGTCCAGCAACAAAATATCTGTTAATTTTTTCCTAAAATTTATAATGTACATATAGTTTATACACAAATAATCATTAACTTATTACTTGGTGCAGCTTATTGATTGATTTTATTTTGTTGCTGACTATTTATGACTTGCTGCTTCGATAACTGACTAGCAAAAAAATATCTGCAAACTTTTTTCCTAAAATTTTCATAAAAATATAACATGTACACAAATAATTATTAACTTATATCGTAATGCAACTTGTCGATCTATTTTATTTTGTTGCTGGCTCTTTATGAGTTCCTACTTCCGTTACTGACAAGCAACAAAATACCTGCTACCTTTTTTTTTTCAAAATGTTCATAGTTATATAGCATGTACACAAATAATTACTAATTAACTACTTGGTGCAGCTTGTCGATCTATAGTTCAAATAATTTTTAACTTATTACTTTTTGCAGCTTATTGATTAATTTTATTTTGTTTCTGGCCCTTCATGACTTGTTGCTTCGATAACTGACCAGCAACAAATATCTACAAACTTATTTCCTGAAATTTTCATGTAAATATAGCTTGTACACAAATAATTATTAACTTGTTACTTGGTGCAGCTTACCGAACCGTTATATTTTGTTGCTCGCTCTTTGTGAGTTGCCGCTTCCGTTACTTACCAGCAACAAAATGTCTGCTACTTGTTTTCTAAAATTTTTATAGAAATATAGCATGTTCACAAAAAATTACTAACTAATTACTTGGTGCAATATACCTTATAACCAAAAATATTACCGTTGTTCTGTTTTAAATCTCTCGTATAGGCAGCATGTACACATTTATTTATAACTTATTACTTGATACATCTTATCGACCGATTTTATGTTGTTGTAGGCTGTCTGGGAGTTATTATATTACAGCAAATGTTCATTAATTTGGAACTTCAGAACCAGTATTAAAACATCACTTGATATTTTTTTTAGTTATTTTTTTGATTTTTTAAACTGTTTTTTGCATTTTATTTCAGCAACTAATTAGCAACAAATTATCCCGTTTTGTCCGTTACGGCGGCGTTGATTGAAACTTTTTACTGCTATCTTAATATAAAGATAGTAGTAAATCAATTTTCTCAAAACCGGTTAGAGCAACATAATCGTGGTTTTGGCAACTAATTAGCAACAAATTAGCTACAAATTCCTAGATACAATTTTAAGGTTTCTGCTGACTTTTCACTGCTATCTTTATAGAGCTCATAAAAGACCCTATGGAAAAGGAGCGACTTAGAAGCACTAAGCTACTCGCAGTTGCGTTGTCACACCGTGCTGAGCGACCAAACTTACCGTTAATTATGTCCCTGAATTTTATATGTAACATTAGCGTTACCCTTTAAATTGCCTCATACGGGATATGTTTGCCATAGTTGTCATGCCTGGTAGGTGGATTGCAAACGCAGTTTTTATTGTTAAGTTGTTATGTTGTGACGCTGCTACCCATCACTTGGTTTGTTTCCCTCTTTCGCGCCTCCTACTACACCCATGAGATGATATGTGGTAGTGGATATTCTTTCACAGCCATTACTCTATACAATAACCTATACCATATATAATTTACTTCATAAGCCCTTTGCTGAACATGAGCGTCCCAAGAATGCCACAAAACACGATCCTAAACTACTTGCATATATCACCAATGCTGCATGTTTTACCTGGGCGTCATTCCATTAAATTGTAGGCCGCTCTTCATTTTGCTTACCGGTATGAGGATGCTATTCTGGAATATTTTGATTCTTGAATCGGTTGTCGATTATTTAGTTCGCCGGCCCATTACAAATGCTCTCAATCAGTGTCAGTCGGTTCAAATAATCAATCGAAATTCAATCATTATTTTACAAAAGTATTGTAATTTATTAAACCAATTCCTTTCCAAATAATTTAGTAAAAATCTCACAAAATCCTGTATAGTTCTTTAGAAAAATGTGGCACAGCCTCTGAATAATAAATGAGTGCTTACTGTCAAGGAAAGGCCGTGCGGGGACTATTTCATAGCGATGAAAAATATTGAAACATTTTTTGCCTCTAGATTATTTTAGTGACATTTTTGATGTAAGACTTGGTGGTGAATAAGTTAAACCCAAATCCATATCTATACATCTTGAAGTGTCTGTATATAATAACGAAATAACTGACTTTTATTAAACTCAGAGGGTTATTTACATGCCATTAAGAAATGAAAAATAATTTGTAAGAGTTTTGTCTGTCTGTTTGTCTTTCTATCCGGGCTAATCTTCGAAATTGCTTAATCGATTTGGTTAACTTTACAAACAGATAGAGAGCACTCCTAGAGTGATCTAGGACATTTTTATCCACAAATTTTCCGAGTATTTATTTCTGAAACCGAAAAATTTACAACATTAATGGTCATTGATGATTATTTAAAAAAAATTACATTATGAAGCCACATTAACAGATTATACTCAGAAATCGAAGCGGCGCTAGTTATAAATAGTAAAGTACGCAATAAAATGAACTGACGAATGAAGAATTTTTTTTACGTGGTAGAACCATGCTGCAGCTATATTAGTGGTATAGTTGTGGCACGAATTTGTCGGCTCGACTGGGGAAGGACGACGCTCTCACAGAATACCAGCGTCAAATAGCAGCTTAATGCTGCTGTGTTTCGTACGATGACTGTAAAGAACCGGAGACCCTTTTTACTGGAAAAGAGGCATCCCATCTTAGTCCTCACGGGTGGCAACGCATCCGCATTTTGATTCGTAATCGAGGATAGATGCAGATGTCTATGGGCCACAGCAACCACTTACCATCAGGTGGACTGTGTGCGCGTTTGTCACCCTTAGCTTATATAAAATAATAACTTCATTTACGTATACTAAATAAAACCTTTACGTCCCACATTTGGAACTGTATCTTCCTATTTTTGGAAGGGTTATAAAGCAATTTGTCTGCTGCTTTGACGCGTATTGGCGGACATAATATCTCCTAAAAGTATTTCATTCCTCAGACATGCAGGTCTCCTTACGATGCTTCACTTTACCGTCGAGCACGTGGTTAAATTTGCAATTAAAATGTTGGTCAACTCTGACTGCTGGCGTACTATGAAACTCAAAGCATCTCAGAAAACTGAGATCTCGCCTTTGCGAAACTCGTAATTTTCATCGTGTGTATAAGGTTCCAATGGGGCTGACATACCCTTCTGAGGTAAAAGCATCAAAAGAACAAAACAACAGATCTGTCGAGCAGTCAATCGACAGATCCTAATCGGTTGGGTAGAATTTGGGATTAAAATATTGTTTAAAATGGCGCATAGTTATAATTTATTTTAAAATATACAAATAATACCTTTCTACATACGTATCCCATTTTACGTTTTGTTATTTGGATTTCACACAGCAAAGAAAATTCGCGAATTGTACTAAAGGCTTCTATATCCTTTAGTACAATTCGCGAATTTTCTTTACTTAAACAATCAAAAAATGTCTATGCAAAATGTTGTAACTATATAAAATAGAGAGTCATACTGCACAATGTAAATTTCATAACCTGTCAATCCGAGTTAGACCCCACTGGCACTAATGAAATTGATTGCAAGTTTAACTGCTAATTAACCACATGCCCAACAGGGAAGTAAATATCTTGACGAAACCATTTCTCTAAGTAAGAAAACAAATAAATGTTTCGGAGACATGTGAAGTCCGCCAATACGCATTGGGGCAGCGTTGTGGACACTTACTTGCCCTAAAACCTTCTCCCTAAGGACCAGGAGTGAGATGACCGCTTTAAAGACGGTATATGCTTTGAAATTATTGAACTTTTTCTTTTAAGATGTAAGAAATTATCATGTTTCTACTAGTCAATATAAACAGCGTAATTTAATAAATCTGAATATATGGTAAATAATGCTTATTGACTGGTTTTGAATTATATTGTCATCAAAATCAATCAAAATCTTTAAAACTAATTTGATTTAATTTAAACTGTATCTGATACGGCAACGGTTATTCAATCCTAGTCTACTGCAAATCAAACAGGACTATTTTGACTTATAACAACAATGTTCGTTAAGTACGAAGTTTGGTGCGAAACTTTGCAAGTTTCTGAAAGTTGTCTCACTGGTATAATAAAGAGAAGTCCAGAGCGTTTGTAAGACAATAAAATGAAGTTTATCACTGCATAACTGCAGTAATATGTAAGTTCATTTCTTAAGAATTTTTATAGAATATAAAAGTGCTTACGAAATGAAATAGAATATTTAGATAATGATGAAGTATACTGTGCACGTGTGAAAATGATTCGCCGTATAGTGGCAGTGATAGAGAATCTACTACCTCTTTTCATCCTGTGGGTGTTCCATGAGGCGACAGAAAGAAATATAACAGAAAATGGGCAGCAACATCTTCATTTGATAACAATTCAAACTTCAAACAAATCAATATATTAAAAAAAAACGGCGATTGTCATAAGGCCTGCTAAACATGGCAACTATGTTTAGTAGGCCTGATGACCGGATATAATCCTATGAAGCAATTTATGGGTTAGGCCTATCTTCAGTTATTATAATGATGATAATAATAAAGAACACTGTCCACGACGGTGAAGTAAAACATCGTGAGTAATATAACATAATAGTAAAAAGAGGCGGCCTGTGCCCAGCTGTGGGATCTATGTATGCTCACACACAAACACACAAACAGACACACACAGATACACACATAAACATACACACACACACAAACACGTGTAAGTAAATGTTATGTATACCTGTTTATTAGTTTTTCCCTTTCTTTCATAAAATATTGTAGCTGCCATAACTTTTTATTCTTTCAGGGTTCACCGGTAGTGAATGCCGCAAAACATTGAGTCTCCCTATTGTGATTAAAATATAGAATAAATAAATAAGTTTATTTGCTACTTTACGCACACATATAACTTTCTATTTTATCACCATCACACTAATTATAAACATATTGCACTTTATTGAACATTGCATTGCACATTTATGAAATATCTTATTTTCGTCTTTGGAAAGTTTTTAAAGGTTCGCTATTGCGATACATGGAGCCCGTGTTGTGGCGGGCAAGAACACCTACTACCCCAAATCTTCCTGTGGGTGTCTTAAGAGGCGACAGAGAGAATCTGAGGCAGAAGATGGGCAGCAGCATTTTTCTGATGAAAGCGAAATAAAAATAAAAAACTGCAGTTGCCAACCTGCTCACCAAGCGTGGCATTTATGACAATATTTTGACATTTACAAAGTGATAGTTATCAAGAGATGGCCTCCAGTCTTCGGCGACCACGCTATTCCTGTCTATTGTTACGACTATGGTAACGGCGGGGCAGGGGCTGAGAATATCGATCTCTAATGGCGGATAATACCCATCTAAAACTGAGAGAGCACCGTTCGACTCTGATATATGAAGAGGCAACTTGATGTTTGACAAGACTAAATTTAAAAACTTATGTTGTTTATTGTTGATGAAATATTGTTGCTGTAAATAATTTGATGACATGAAGTCTAATATCCCCTTATATCTTAATAATATCCCCTTGAAATTAGTATATATTATTAGTATATATTATCTGTGCGTTGCTTTACGCATTCTACGTTACTTAAATTAAAGTGACCGACTTAAAGTACTGGTTCTGTCATAATGTTAATGACATTGCTTATTTTCTCTGTGAACTGAAAATGGGTCTCTGCAAATGGGTGGTAGCATATAAAAAACGCAAATATCAAATTTTCTAGAACGATCAATGTTTTCCTTATTCAGGGAATTCATATCTAATGTGATCCAGAGATCTTCACAGCAAGTTTTAAAAGAATTATTTCTGTACGAACATATTGTACACTGCCCTGCCATAAACACATTTGTATACTGCCGCAAGTACAACGCCTCCCTCTTTTTCACTGCAAAAAGTGTTTGAGAGTCCATCCTTTTACATATTTGGTATCTACTATCCAATAACTCTGCATCTTATATGTGATCATTAAGCCATGGTTCGGTAACTATAATTACTTGATAGTTATTAGAGATAATGTTATTATTAATTTAATCTAGCTTAGTTCTTATTCCTCTAAAACTCTGATAATAAATATTAAGGCTATTACAAGAAGTTAAAACACATACATCACACTGTAAATATACAATATTAACAAAATATTAAATATAGGAAAGAAATAATTTACACTTACAAATACATATACACAAAGAGAATATTATTTACCTACGAGTATATTATTTTATTCTGGTTATCTATATGTGGAAGTCGATGGATGCAGGTGGCTCAGGACCGTGCTTTGTGGCATTCTTTGGGGGAGGCCTATGTTCAGCAGTGGACTTGTGAAGGGCTGTAATGATGATGATGATGATGATCTATATGTGCGATAAAGATAGCTGGTGTGTCTACGTCCCTCCTCACAAATATACTTCCATATAATTCTTCTCTATAGCATTTAGTCTGATGGTGGCGTGCAGTTGTTTATTCACTTTTGTAAGGTACTCCCTGCCATATACTGTTAACACATTATCACCATAGCCAAGCAGCCGGCAGCAAGCAGGTTGTCTCCTTTAATTTTGTTTGATAATTTATAGATAACAGCTTTTGATTTAGAGGATGCGGATGTTTATTAGTCTAGTACAGGATAAAATATAATTTTGTGATAGAGGTCATGAGACAATTTTGCCTATCTGTATAATGGTTTTGATTAGATTTTCACATCTTTGTTCGGGCAAACAGTTAATTTCGATGACCTCCATGCTTGAGTTGCGACAATCTTGTCTACACGTCTATAAGTTTGCCCTCATTATTAAATGATGACTTGAAATACATCTCCGAATAGTCCAATGTGTATGGTATAAACTTGAACCCATCTTAATGCCAAAAAATAATCTTAGGTAGCCCATGATTATTATCGAAACTAGATATTCCCACCCTACCATCAATTATGTTTAAAAATAATGTCATGTAAAGAACCTTGGTCTGTACATTGATGGATGCTTAACATGGAACAAAAATATACAGGTGGTGAGTCGCAAAACTACTGGAACTTTGCGATCTCTATATCGATTAAAATTTTTCTTACCACCAATACTAAGATTTTACTTGTCCAGTCACTTATCCTACTGATTATTAATCATGTCGATGTGTGTTGCTCAGACCTGTCTCAACATCATCTTTATACATTGGATCGTCTACTTAACAACTGTGTCAGATACATTTATGGTCTACCTAAATACGACCATGTATCTTCTTTTCGTGCTCAGCTAAATTGGCTGCCTATCCGTCATCGCAGATATGTTAGAAGACTCTGCACCCTTTTAACAATTGGGTGATTCTTTGGAAACGAGGATTTTCGACTAATTGGTCTGGCTTCAATTTTTTGTGTTATTTGGTAGAAATTATAATATTATTTTATCCTGGTCATAAAATGTAATAATTATATATTGAACGCACTAATTTTCTTCCAGTAGTTTATGAATTAGGGTATCCTGATAAATTAACCAACAAGATGAATGATGAGAAAGGCAGAAGAATGAGAATTTGCTAACATTTTAATGAGAATCGTACAGATAAATGATAGTTTCATGTTATTTCCAATCAACCTTATTATGAAATGCGGAAATAATTACTTTAATTTTTTTGTTCACATAATTAAATACCACTATATGAAATGTTATCATACGTTAGCAATTAAAAATCAATAGTTCAAGTAACTATATTTTAAGGTTTAATCATTTTTAATAAGCTAATATAATTGAACGTAATGCCATATAATGAAAAAAATTATAAAAAATCCGTTATTAACAAAATCCGTACAAATTAACTCTTACAACACAACATTAAAATAAAAGCATAATTATAATCCTCTTTCAGACTTAATTTTGGATAGGAACTTCAACCATGAGATCGTAGAAAACTTAATGTACCTAAATACATTTTAAAAAATATTTAAATCGTCATCATCATCAGTGTCCATTAAGTATGGATTAACATTTTCTAAATCAATACTAAATTTTTTATTACCATCTCTTGAAAAATTTATCTCGGAGATATAATCGAAGTCAACATATTCGGCCGATTCGATATTTTGTTCTTCTTTATCCTTCATTCTTCATTTTTCTTCTGTTAAAGTATTTTTTGGTTAGTCTTTGGTGTAAAATATTTGATTCTATCTTTCTGTAGTGACGAACTTGTAAACTTTTCTTTATGTATACCTTTGGTTCGTTTAGCTTTTCGAATTTTCTCTTCGTTTAGATCTGTTTCATTATTTATTGTCCAAAAGGATTCACCAATTTCTCTCAATTGTCTTTTTGAATTAGCTGTGGGTGTGACCGTTAAAGATTTCTGCTTCATGTGGTTGCATTTGACAATATGATACAGACAGTTTTTATCAGTACAACTCAGTTTACGAACGGCTACCATAGGAATCCAAGTTCCATACTATTTGATGCATTTTCATGCATCCTGGAAAACCTTTCACACTAGGTGGGAAAATCAAGTCCTTTTCACTTATGTCATATTCAGAAACTGTTCTCACTTTCATTTTCTTTAAATTTTGGTCCATAATATTTAAAAAATCATCTAGACCCTTTATGTCTTGCCCTTGGAAGACAGCTTGATCCGCAGTTCTCTTCATAACAGCACCTACTCCGTCTGGGGCTTCCTTTCCATGACCAGGTACACTATAGTTCCACGTAATGATTTTGATAGAGCTCAGGTATATGTGCAAGCATGAAATTAAATTAAATATCTTTTTAGTACGATACTGACTGGATGGGGAATCACAAATAAAATGTATAGTATGAATGCCTGTCTTTGTTTCACCTATATATTTGAGGATTGGTACGATGTGAGCCCATACGGCTGAAATGTCATGGCGCAGGCATTCACTCACCGTACAAAAAGATTGTATTTGCTTTATCTTCTCATTATTCAAAAAATATATTACCGACGTATGCAAAGTTAATTACGAGACTACCACTCAACTGCATAATTTTCGCTATAATCAATGTGAATAATAAACTCATCCTATTGAAGACGTTCTTTTGAGTTTCTGAAAGCTTTTTGTTGAGCAGCTATATTACCAAAATGCATGAAATACTCATTCGGTATTGATTCAAATTTTTCGATAGACTTCTTAGGTTCTTCTTGTTGTTTTATTTTTTCAGTAGTTCTTATTTTTCTTTCCGTTCCCAGAATCATGTCTTGTTTAGTTTACCACTGCCAGTACGTAATTTCAATAGAATTATCAAATTCCTGAGAACAGACTTCCTTTTTCTTGCACGCTAAACACGTTCGATGCAAACAATCCACATTCACAACATAGTAAAGTCTTAGCTGATAATATCTTCCTCTGATACAATCCGTGGACTATTGATTCCATATTGGTATACAATTTGCATAAACAAGTATTCCGTGATCGGGAATCAGGAAGCAGCACCCAAAAAGGTCTTAGTTTGAAGAATGCTGAATAGCTGATAGTATAATATGAGGTTTTGAGAAACGTTTTATGCAAATTGAGAAGCTATCGCTAAGGTACCGCTTTTGTTCACGTATCTTTTTTCTTACTATAAATTCCTTCTTCCCAGAGTATATGCGACTATTTTCATCATCTTCATAAAATCCTTCGACTTCTTTTATCAGTAGTTCAGGCAAAGACTTTAAATTATGATTCACTGTTTCATTAGACTTATTTACTATGCATTTTACTCGTATTTTAGGAACTATTTTATTTTGATTGGGCATATCTAAAGCCAAAGATCCTTCTTTTGTTTTTGCCTTTACTAGCCTATGCAGTTGTTTCCGATAACGTTCATTCTGTCGCTTCATATTTATTATTATTATTTTTTAGATTATTATTATATATATATATATTATTATTATTTTATGCATTTTCACCTATAACTGCCGCCGTAAGTGCGTCTTAATATGAAGGAGATTTATTCGGTGTACGTATTCGTAAGTGAGACGATAAGTCATAGCTCTGTTGAGACATACTGCGCAAAATCCTAGATAATCCTGGTATAGGCGACTCCGGTTCTCTGCATAAAACGGGTTTTCTAAAGGTGTGGTGGGGTGTTTTGAGCAAGTAGGGCTGCCGTCCTTTTTTCTCGCTTTTTTCTTAAGTAATATGACTTGTAATTCTTTCTTCATCTCTTTTTTTATAACCATTGTGGTCTAGGATTCATTTCGTTTATTGGTAGTTGTTTCTTTTCCTCCTTTCTACGTATGTAGTTTTGCCTATTCTTCTCGTGTTTTTCTTTCCATAAGGCATCATTATTTTTTATTCTTTCATATCCTTTTTTTTCTGGTAGCCTCTTTTTTCTAAGCCTTTCTTTTCTTGACTGTTTCTTTGATTTCGCCATTTTAAAAATATTGATCTGTAAAAAAGATGCAAATACTTAGCCCAATTCGTACCTTTTTAATGTAGTAGATGTTAGTTTATAGGCCTTAACATGTACAGCTTAAAGATATTCAAAAAAATCTGAAACACAAAATCACTTTTCTCTACCAATTCAATTGATATGTGGATTGAATCTAATTCATCTGACCCGTTCTAATTCATCTGGTCTTAAGAGCCAGATGAAATCAGACTAATGAGAACCAGACAAATGAGGAATTTGAAGAAAAGCAAATCCTACTCCTGTATTTATAATCATAAGAAATGAAAGAGGTAATTAATGGTGATAAATAATCTGATAAGACATTATGTTTTAGTTACAAAACGTAAGCATGTGCACAATATCTATAAACAAAGACTGATAAATTATACTACTTACCTGACAAATGCCAGATCACGAGATTGTATAGTAGTTTTTCGATATAAAAAACGCCGGCACGAATGCAGCGTATGACGGGTCGGGAGTGACTGGAGCAAACAATCACGAGTCGGTATAATTCAATGGAATATTTTAAGACATACGTTAAATTAATGCTCCGACGTATTAAGCCAGATGAATGATTACTTTAGTCACGGACAATTCTTAATGTTATGTGATTTCGAGAACATTTAATTATTTTGGAATTAAATATAAAATCATTAAGAAACATATATTCAAATATCGATACAACTTACTAATCTTAGTCTTTTGCGTAAGGTAATTTCAGAAAATAGTATAGTTCAACAAAAAGCGTCATTAGGACGCACCAGATTAATTAGATTTTAATGTTTCCTGTTAACTTAAATTAAGTTTATTTTAATTAATTGCATTTAAATACATAAGGACTCGATAGACATATTTGTTAAAAATTAAACTTGAAATTGACGTTTTAATTGAATATTATTTTGATGTGTTCTTCGGCTAATCTTAAGTTGCTTACTCCTATACACCCTACTGGTTATTTATCCCAATCTTTCGCCCTCACGGCCATCAAACTCTGGAACGACATCCCTCTTGACATTAAAAAAGCTTCCAACAAGTTTGTTTTCAAAAATCAAGTCCGTAAGCATGTGAAAAAGTTGTTGCAAGTTTGAACTAACACAGCTCTTATTTTCATACACATATGTTTATTTCATAGTTTTTCTGACATAGATAATTTTTATATGTATTGTGTATATATGTAGTGTATGCATGTATACGTGTATGTATGCATTTATATATGTATAATATATTGTGTGTATTTAAGTATATATGTCTATGTATGTGCGTGTATATGTATATTTATATGTATATACAATATTTTTTTAGCGTTTTCTATTTTGGTTACTGCTGCACCGCCTCTTCTTTGTATATCTCTGTTTAGCCTAATGGTTGACTGGGAGAGAATGCCCTACGGCATTCCGGCATACGGCATCCGCCATATGTACAACTTTGTGCATGAAAGATTAAATAAATAAATAAATAACTTTATATCATTTGTCAGTTCTTCATATTGAGTACAGGTGAAGTTTATAGTTTCTTCAAATGATACTAGTTGTTGTTTCAAGTATGAGAAATTCTGGTCCATTTTTGGCTACCCAAAGTTCATTGCGAATCAAATTCCATAATTCTGAGTCTTTAATTATAGCATTTTGCAATTTTGAACGAGGAATGTAATCCTCCCTTTTAGACTCCGTAAGTTCCTCCGTGAATCGCAGGCGTCTGTATATAATATTACATCAATCCTCTGTGATAGCTTCATTTGCTTGTGCTGTATTAGAATTAGCAGGCGTATTATCGTTTCCCTTCTTTTTTTGAAGTGACATGTGTTGAAGTAAACATTCAGGACATTTCCAATTATGTTGCTTTTTATGGTTACTTTCATTTAAATTCATACATAAATAATGAAAATTTTTACGAAAATTTGTCACTGAACACGTTATTTTGTCAGGAGATTTAAGATATTTTTTTGCAACCACTGCAATTAACATCACTCATTTTTGTTATGTTTTATGACAAGTTAATCATACCGACATTATTTGAAGTGAGGCTGAGACGTAAACACCTGTTTTTTACATCACTATTTCTCCACACGTATTGTACCAATTACAATATCACTTTACAAACGATACTTTTAATAAGCAATGACACTTTTATGTAATAATCATAATTAAAATAATTATTTGCGATTAATAAATACGGAGCACGTAACAAAGTGCGTGGTAACGGGTAATAATAAAATAATTGGGTATTTATTTTATTATTAAATAATTAAGATGTTTTTGTTCACATGATATCCGAAATAAATTAATTTTAATTTTGATTTGATTTGATTGATAGTGTTAAAGTCCTCTTGGGATTTCATTTCGTTCTTCGGATTCCTCCAGAGGTTTTGCCGTCATGATTATATCGTCGGTAAGTCGAAGGTGAGTGATTTATCTGCCATTTATGCTAATACTTCCAGTCCTTTCCAGTCCAGTAGCGTTATAACGTCTTCTAATGAAACGGTAAAAAGTTTCAGGAATATAACATCACCTTATTTCTGCAGTTTTTGCTGTAATTAATTTAATGTAAGAAAAGAAAAAAAACAACAAATTTTAATGTATATAGTACCGGAAATAGCGTAGAAATAGTTCACTACGAATAAGTTTAATACATACCTGCTTCTTATTAAAATTCTACAACTTTATTATAGAAAGTTTCGTAATATCTTTAATAATTGTTATAAGGAAACAAGATTTGAGAGCTTAAAGCTAAACTTTTAGAATTTTATTCTTAGTAATAAGTGCTGAACGAACACTTTTCCTCGCTTTCAATTTATATCTTGTAAACTAATATTTTAGTTACGCTCTAAAATATTTTTGCTGACAATCATCATTTACTACTGCACTAAGTATCAACTATTTTATGTAGGCCATTTTATCATCATCATCATCATTGCCCTTCACAAATCCACTGCCTTAATTATGAATCCCCAAGGAACGCTACAAACGTCATTGCGCAATTCTGATTTCTCCAGAGTTTCTGCCATAATATTCTATACACCGATTTAGGTAACAGCGGCCCGTCTGAATAGAGACTATATACATCTGCACAGGTAATAATTATATGACACGGTCGTGTGAGCAAGCACAGGTGCTCTCTGAGACGGCAATCCGATATAACCGAAAAAAATGCTAATAAGGGTTTATTGACAGAATTACCCAATAAGTGAATTTAGCTCAAACTGAGATTTGAATCCAGGACCTTATAATCAGCAGGCGCAATTGCAACTACTTTCATTTAACTGCATCCAGTAAAGAGCGCCTTGAATCGTCTATGACCGAGTTATTTATCCCGAGTGGCTCAATTCACAGACTCTGTGAAGAGATGTTGAATACCTTAGCATTTTTTATCGTTTTTGCCTCGGGGAGTGTGCAGAGGAATCGTTCGAATTAAATTCAGCTGCCAAATTCAAATCGCGACAAAACTCACGGTTCATAACTGTGGGATTTACTAGGAGTTTTCTTCTTTAATTATTATTCCCTTAGTGTTGGTGGTTTTCTATTTCTAACCATTATTTTTATATAGAGATTATTGTTGCGTATATCCTATACGCAAGAACAATCTTTCTTTTTTCTTTCTTCTCGAACCCAAACGTGCTGGCCTTCTTTCAATAACAAATCTTCAACAACATTAAAAAAAAACCTTTACATCTACATTACAAGGTAAAAGCTAAAATAATAATAAATATTGAAGATCCACAGACCTAAAAACCCTCACTAATGTTATGTCGACTTTTTTATAGCATTATTATATTAGAATATTTTTGATACGCAATTGCTAATATATTTTCAATGCAGAATATATTGTGTTCATTGCATGATGTCCGGGGTCTCATTCAGTGGACAATGGGCACAATACGAGGCGGTGTATACAGGATTTACGTGGATTCATTTTTACTGAGCGGCATCCTCTAGTCAAATCGCCTCAGGTCACAACGCCGCAGGTTTGATAATTGATCTATTTCTGTGTGAACAAAGACGAAATCTTTTAAGTTTTACTCTTGCGATTTATTCAACTGGCGCTTACCAATCAAATACTTGAGACCGGCTTGCCAAGCGGGACCGTTATAGAAATCCTTTCTCAAACATGGCACAAATGAAAGAATCATCAAAATATTGTCTATGTGAGCAAACGGAACACGTATCATTAGTTATTAACGAAACGAAAACAGATTTTTTTAAGTCTTTTACTTGATTGATATTTACCACAAATTTGACCATAGTTTGAAACTGAGAAGCAGAAAAAAACTAGCTTATTCCTTTTTACAAAGTCGGCAACGCACCTGCAATGCCCCAGGTGTTGAAGCTGTTCATGGGCGGAGGTCGACACTTACCATCAGGTGAGCTATATGGTCCCTCTTCTATAACATTAAAAATAAAATTATTAATTAAAAAATTAGAATTGAAGTCGACGGATGTAGGTGGGTTATAACCGCGCTTTCTGGTATCTGTTGGGTGAGGCATAGTAGGTGTGTGATGTTTGATTTCTAAGTAATGTCATTATAATTGTGGTTTACTGAAATTCTGAAGACACATTCACTTGCGTTGTTCCGTGGAATAATTTTTTTTGTTTAGTTTCAAACAGTATATTAATTATTTCATTCTTCAAAAATGGGTACCCGTGATGAATTTTACAACGTATTAGATGTTAATGAATTCTGAAATAGGCACGTCTTTTATGAAAACACAGAATAAAGGGAAGATGATGTTAATTAGATACCTTTGTTAAGAAAGGAAAACGAAAACAGTATTAATTACAGTGTGGTGGAGTGACGTTAATTAGTTTTTCTTAGAAGAATAAAATTTATTATCCGATATAAAATGAATGAATATGCACGAATCACATATGAATATCGATTGTTTAAATTTTGTGTCTATTTAGTGGACATATTTCCCTGTAAAATAAAAAAAACCGGCCGAGTGCGAGTCGGAGTTGCGCATGAAGGGTTCCGTACGATCGTAAAACATGTTTCTAGTAGAGGAGCCCCCTTTTATTTTTAATTTATTTTCATTTTTATTATTTATTGTTATTGTGGCAACAGAATTACACATTATGTGAAAATTTTAACTGTCTACCTATTACGGATTACGAGATACAGCCCGCTGACAGACCTACGGACGGACGAACGAACAGAAGGACGGATAGTGGAGGAAAAGTAATAGGGTCCTATATTGGTTACCCTTCGGGTATGGCAACCTAAAAACCATCCTAATAAAAATCAAACCAGCAGAGATAGATAGCCGGAGCCTAGTATGTACATTTCCAAGGACGCGGAAACCATACTCAACTTCTTAACATGCACTTACGTACCCATATTTCCTCTTTCTATCTTTAACTGCAGGTAAAAGACTATTGCTGGACGCACAAATATGCACCTCAACAAGTTAACTTTTGCGTACGATTTTAAATGTATAATTTATTCGTGATTCGTGTTCATGGTTTTGCCTTGGTTACGGCGTTACTTGAATTGAACGCAGCGTTCTGTGTAGATTTCTTTATTGGTCTGAGAATGTAAATCAATCAATCAATCTTGTAAAGGAATAACTATCACGTGAATTAGTCAGATTTTCTGCAAAGTAAATATTATTCGAAATATTTTATTTCAAAGAAATTCAGAATTCCTCACGATTTTCACCTTCACCACTTCCACCACCTGAGTACATGGTAATTCAGCAATTAAAATTGCAATTCATAATTTCATCGGTGCCAACAAACCTGAGTTGCTATTGTACTGTGAAATTTACGGCGAGCGCTTAGCCACTGAGTTATCATGTTTGAAATTATGTAATACAAATAATTGTTGGCTAAATCAAGTTTTCTAACTACGATGTGCTAAACTTTCTGACGCGACATTCGATAAAATCGTTTATCTAACTTCCTGGGCTCAGTCCTATGAAAGGAAATGGACCAACAGTACCTCGTACCAGCATTTGAATCTTCAGCGAATATAAAACAGAGTTTTATTGACAGAAACAAAATTGTATTCATTTTTAAACAAAATATGAATTTCTTCGAAGATATAAGAGCTCTAATTATGAATATAATTCCATTTATTTATTTTTTATAGGAGAGGGGGCAAACGAGCATGCGGCTCACCTAATGGTAAGTGACTACCGCCGCCCATGAACAACTGCAATACCAGGGGAACCAGGGGAATTGCAGATGCGTTGCCGGCTCTTTTCTAGAAGGTTCCTAAGTCGTATCGGTCCTCAAAAATCGCTAATGGTAATCGATTCCACAAGGAAGTTGTGTGAGGAAGAAAACATCTTCTAAATCGCACAGTGGTGGACCGCCAATCATCCAGATTTTGTGGATGGTATCGGGAGTTCTGCCGCGATGTGTGTTCGTCCGTTCGTGAATCCGAACAATTCCTCAGAACACCCCGTGGTAAATGCGAAAGCAAATGCAACATCTCTTCGCAACGCCAATGAATCAAGCCGATCAGAAAGGACTCGGTCGACGACGATTCGAGCCGCTCTGCGCTGGATGAGGTCAAGTGAAAGGAGCTGGTACTGGGGTGCCCCGGCCTAGAGATTTGAACAGTATTCCATGTGAGGCCGAACTTGCGCCTTGTAAAGTTTCAGGCAGTGTGCCGGCATGAAATACTGTCCCGCTCTGCTGAGCACGCCAAGCTCTTTATAGGCCAATTTGGCCTTATATATTTAGTTGTTGTCACAAGATTGTGGCAACAACTAAAATGTTTTAATAGTTACTTTATAAATTTCATCCACTATTTTCCCCACCCTTGGGTTTTATTCAAATTTAAATAATCACATTCGACATTAAAGCATTTAAACGACATTTAAAGACATTTAAGCATTTCCATTTCGCAGCTTCGGACTCAATGGAAAGGCTTACTACGAAGCTTATCTATTATTATATCTAAGCTTATACGGTGACCACAATTTGCTTAAAATCAATCTTACTAGCCTCGAACACAGGCGTAAAGTAGCAAGCCGTTCGGTTTTTTACAGGATGTTTTTGGAGAATGTGTGCAAAAATTGCAATTCCTCCTCTCCATTCCACCATCGGACAACCAGACATTCTGACTTACTACGCATTCGAACCAAATGGTTTGCCACATCATTTATCATGCGTACAGTAAATGAGTGGAATAAGTTATCAGCATCTGTGTTACCATCCGATTAGAATGTGTCTTCAAGGCAAGAGTAAATAGGCTTTTGTTAAGTCAGTGCGCTTCACCATCTTAGACTACATCACCGGGTGGGACTGTAGTTAAGCGCTTGCTTAGAATAATATAAAAAATAATAATTCCGGTTCATTATTGGCAAAATTATCTTAACATACATAAAAATAATACAGACAGTTAGAAACTGCCTCTTTTTTGAGCGTGTAAAGTAACAACTTTATAATTAGCAAATTTTCTCAAAATTCGGCAGTAAAATCTCTGATAAAGCTGCTCCCTCAGTTATAACCTTTTATGAGATCCACTTAACTTAAGTAACACTTTGTTTAGGCAAATATTTAATGCTTTTCGTCTCTTACGCTGACACTAAGTCTTTGCTGCTTTTGAAGTGAAAGAAATGAAATATTTTTTTTGTTTAATGATGTGTTACATAATCTTTTTAAATGTGGTAGTAATTTAAAAAAAATAAAACCTGAAATCTTTATATAAGCGAAATACCACTGACTCACTCATCACCAGATCTCCAAATGTATAAGCCTTATTGACTTGAAATTCGGCATAAGTTCTCCTTTCTCGACGTAGAAGAAAGAAAAATTCAACCCTGAAGGTGGTGAAATACCTTGTTATCATATAGATTTCTAGAAAGTAATATTTTTTTTTATTAATAACAGCTCATAGAAAAAAAACTGGTGCATTGGCCTCTATCATAGATTGCATTTTAGGGTGGAAATTTATCTAATTTGTTTTCAATATTATTACTAAGTTGTTATCCGGAATATGATGCTGCCCAACTGTTACAGTTTCTCTCTGTCACCTCTTACGACAAACAGGAATGACATGGGGATGTGGATTCTCTTACATTCTAAATATTTAATAAAAATTAAATTTAAAATATTTAGTTCATAGGTGCTTTGATATATAATTTACCTAAAATACAAGCTTACACCACTTACACCGTCAGTTCAATGAGCCCGTTACACAATCATTTTATGTAATTATTCGATAATTTTGTTTCTTAATATTAAGATTCCTGTGATTGCTCTAACATTAGTAGTATTTTTAACGCTTCAACATTAAATTTTTTCTATTTATTTAATCGAGTTAATTTAAGCACTTTAACAGTTTGCAATAACCTTCCAATTTTAATTTTAGAATCAAAAATATTAAGTATAAGATTAGATTATTTTCAAAAGATTATTTCAAGATTTTCCTGCTTCATATAGCTACGCTCCAGCGTAATATATTTTCCGAGAAAAATGATGCTTGCACGAAATATCAATAAAATAGCGGCACGAAACTACTTTGTTTCGTATGGTGAGTTATGAAAACGGGAGATCTTTTTTATAGGTCGACTGTGTGATAATTGGTCATAAGTCTATATTAAAAATATTATGTCACTGATCGCTATAATATATAATAAAAATTTATTAATTCATTATAACATCGATGTAACAAATTGGCCTTATTAGATATTTAAATTTTCTAAACTGTTGTGGACAGGAAAGTACCGAGCAATTATTTGAACGAAGTTCCTTACCGCACGGTACGTATTCGACGGATGGGGTGCTAGGGTTACATATTTAATTACAATTAGAATTAGGATAAGAATAAAACAAAATTACGTAAATAAGTGTGGAAAATGGTTGATAAATTATAACAATCTTTTCAGATAATTAAGTTTAAATT
Organism: Parnassius mnemosyne; assembly: GCA_963668995.1. Taxonomy (NCBI): domain Eukaryota; kingdom Metazoa; phylum Arthropoda; class Insecta; order Lepidoptera; family Papilionidae; genus Parnassius; species Parnassius mnemosyne. Next base: position 7,194,040 of record CAVLGL010000079.1, on the reverse strand, counting down.
AATAAAGTTCAAATAGTTTAGAAATAGTTACAACGAATAATTTTAAAGTTTAATCTTTCCTTATAGAATTAGTTCTTACATAAAATCGGTCTCTAATAAAAATTATAGATATAAATTTAGAATTTATACGTGTTAGAGCCATTCTATACGTGGTAGAGCCATGCTGCAGGTATATTAGTAGTATAGTTGTAGCACGAATGGGTCGGCTCGACCGGGTCTCACGACCACGGTCTCACAAAATACCAGCGTAAAATAGCAGCTTAATGTTGCTGTGTTTCGTATGGTGAGTGTAGAAAACCGGAGACCCATTTTACTGGAAAAGAGGCATTCCATCTTAGTCCTCACGGGTGACGACGCATCTGCATTTTGATTCTTTATTGAGGATAGATGTAGATGTCTATGGGTCACAACAACCACTCACCTATAAAATCATATAAAAAAAAAATAATGATGTATTTTTGTTACATTCAGACGGTGGTCAAAGATAAAGCGGAAACAAGTATGCAATCAGGTTGATACAACAACACAACATGGTCACCCTAACAATCCTATACTGAACAATCAATGTTAATATATTATACTCAGCACAGATAGCTTCTCAGCTCTAAGTTGGATGGCAACCAAATGGATCCCTTTAATATAAAGTGCTAATAATAATTCCGCGAGACAATTTCAAAGTCGTGTCTTAAAATTTTATGTAAATTCAGCTATTGAAATATATTTATTACGAAGGCTATTTTATTTCGCTGATTCTATTTCTCTGGCTAACAGGTAAATATTTTTCTTATTAATTCGAAACCGCAAAATAAAAGAAACTATATTTTTTATAATACTACTTCTATTGCAATTAATTTACTTATTTTATTAAATTCCCGACGTTTCTTGACGACGAATTGAGGTATCGATGTCAGAGTTAACCCGGAATACCTTTAGCTTTTTATAATTATTAGTTTTGGTCCAATTGGGAGTCAGATCGATCCGCCAACTTACGATTTGGCTCAACTAAATACTATCATCACTCAGGGGACATACAAGAGCACACACTAAGGATTCGTATCATTTGTCAGTGAGATAAATACCTATCTCTTACTCACAATGAAACCATAGTGAGTTTTGATATTCAGTCTCTATTTACATGCTTACCTGTTGAAGACTGCATCTCAATTGTAACTAGGAAACTAGAGGAAAATCATATGCCAGCAGAATATGCAGTATTAATCAAACACTGCCTCACATCTGACTATTTATTGTGGAAGGAAGAGTTCTACATGCAAGTAGACGAAGTGGCAATGGGCTCAATTGTATCTCCAGTAGTCGCTGATATATTCATGGAGGACTTTGAGGAGAAAGCCCTTCTTACTCCTCCTGTAAATACAACATTCTACAAGCGGTACGTAGACGATAATTTCACAATTTTACCATCTGACAAAGTAACTGCATTTATAAACCACCTTAATTCCATAAACCCTAAAATGCAATTCCCAATGGAGTTCTTTAGCTTTCTTAGATATTTTAGTCATCGGAAATCCTGATAACACTATTGGTCACATTGTGTATAGGTGTAGAATGTGTCACCATTTTCGAATTGTCAAAATTAATTTTAAGTCCCTGTCAAAATTAATTTTATCCTTCTCTTGCTCCAAACATAGATTCACAATTATTTTATTTGAAATCACAACTTAAAACATTTTTTTTTATAGGAGAGGGGGCAAACGAGCATGCGGTTCACCTGATGGTAAGTGACTACCGCCGCCAATGAACAACCGCAACACCAGGGGAACCAGAGGAATTGCAGATGCGTTGCCGGCCTTTTAAAAAGGAGTAGGCTCTTTTCTTGAAGGTCCCTAAGTCGTATTGGTCCGGAAAAATCGCTGATGGTAATCGATTCCACAAGGAAGTCGTGCGAGGAAGAAAACATCTTCTAAATCGCACAATGGTGGACCGCCAATCATCCAGATGGTGTGAATGGTATCGCAATTTCTGCCGCGATGTGCGTTCGCGAAATTTGGCGGTTGGGATTAATCTGAACAATTCCTCAGAGCACTCCCCGTGGTAAATGCGAAAGAAAATGCAAAGGGATGGAAAATCTCTTCGCAGTGCCAATGAATCGACCCAATCGGAAAGGACTCGATCGTCGACGATTCGAGCCGCTCTGCGCTGGATGCGGTCAAGTGGAAGGAGCTGGCACTGGGGAGCCCCTGCCCAGAGATGGGAACAGTATTCCATGTGAGGCCGAACCTGCGCCTTGTAAAGTTGCAGGCAGTGTGCCGGCATGAAATACTGTCCCGCTCTTCTGAGCACGCCAAGCTCTTTACAGGCCAATTTGGCCTTCTCTTCCAAGTGACCACGGAACTGCACGTCATTCGATATGTCAACTCCGAGGATTCCGATACTGGCTGAGGCAAGAAGGGGAGTGCCTTGAAACTGAGGAGATACGACAAAGGGGTTCTTTTTAATGGTAAACGCGCAAACTTTTGTCTTCTGAGGATTAAACTGGACTAGATTTAGTCGCCCCCAGTCCGAGACTTTGTTCAGCAAAGACTCAACTTCAGACACAAGTTTATTCCGGTACTCGGGAAGGTTTTCCCGAGAAATATTGGCACGGCCGGTGTATAGAGCATCACCAGTGCTATCATCCGCATAGCAATGAATATTACCAGTTAGCAACATATCATTGATATGCAGAAGAAACAGCGTTGGTGATAGCACACAGCCTTGTGGAACACCAGCGTTAATAGGCTTGTAGTCGGAGCATGCACCGTCTACTACGACCTTGATGCTCCGATCTGCAAGGAAGCTGGTGATCCAATTGCATAATTTCTCAGGAAGCCCATAGGAAGGGAGCTTCGAAAGAAGCGCTTTGTGCCAAACCCGATCGATCTACTTAAGGGAAACATGTCAAACAGAGTCATGTGATTTTACAATGGAGTATTATGTTCGAACACTAACAATCGATCGCTATTTTCCAGACAAATAAGAATAAATTTAAAAATCTGCGTGGAAAATTAATGCTGAAATTATGAGCCAAAGATAGTTTCTTAGCCCGATAATTTAGGCATTCCTGTTTTTTTCCCTCTTATCGGTAAGACTTGTTATTGTAATTAATTATTTAATAAAGTCTTTATATCAAGTCATTCTCGTAACTCTTACTCGTCACTCTTGTACTCGTCATTCTTATAATTCTGTATAACTTATGTTATAACTCTTAAATGTTTTTGTTTTATTTTATAATATTTAACATATTATATAGTCCTGGTCCTATAAATATTATTCTGCCTTTTCTGGTAGGTGACATGATGAGTTTTTCACATTCACTTCAGAATTTTTGCCCGATGAAATCAGAAAACACCCAATAAAAATGTTTTTAAAAATTTGTTTCGTCATCATCTATTAAAGAGAATGCTTGTTGTATGATTCGTCCGTGTCATATTATTTATTGCTAAACAGATGTACTATGTATATATTTTGTATGTGTTAATTATATATGTGTTTAAATATGTACATAATATGTAGGTATACATGTATGTGTATATAAAATGTATACAGTGTTATTTTTAAAAGAGTAGCAAAATTTTATTGAAGTTCAAATAAATAAATTATTATATAGCGATATTACGTTTTTGAAAAAACCTTTAAATAAAACTTCTAATTTAATTTACAAATTATCCCTAACTGAATGTAATTTATGGGCAACAATTACTATATATATATATTAAAATATAGTATAGTAATTTTGCCATGGGCGAGGCAACCGACATTGGTAAACATTTGTGAATATCAGTAGTACCGCGTACGTCTCTTCTATTGTCGACATTATTCACCGCGGCGTGCGAAAAATTACTTGTAATTATATCGTAATCAACTGAAGATGAGGTTGCAATATATTTTCTGTATTTTCGTCTAAAACATCCAAACATTGAAAAAAGTCACTATACTGTAACCACGGATTTATAATACTTTGTAAACTAAGGCAATATTTTGTCAGATGTTACCTTAAGACATTAAATGACAATGTGAACCTAGTTTGATATCTCATTGCATCGAATAAGGAAAAGTTATCTATTATTTTAAAAAAAAAACGCTCGATATACTGAGTACATCGTCGCAGAATGGTACACAGCTATTATTGTCTAATTATAAGCGTGTCCACTTCCAAAATTCACACTTAAATCGCCCACTTTTAAACCGTCCTCTTTAAAAATTATATACTCCAAAACTAGTCTACTTTATCTTATCTCAATGTTCATCTAATTTGCAATGTTTGATCTTAGGATGCCTTTTACCAGTGTAAATAAATAGAGATAGTTTGCTTCTTTTTATCTGGCAGAATCACAATGCATCACAGAAATGATGTTGGTTTTTTATAGAAGAGGGGGCAAACGAGTTTGCGGCTTACTTGATGCTAAGTAATTACCGCCGCCCATGAACAACCGCAACACCAGGGTAATTGCAGGTGCGTTGCCGGCCTTTTAGAAAGGTGTAATCTCTTTTCTTGAAGGTACCTTAGTCGTATCGATCCGGAAAAATTGCCGGTGGTAAAAAAATCCAAGGAGAAACTTTCAAGAAGAAAACTCTTAGTAAAACGCACAGTGGTAAACTGCCAAGCATCCAATTGGTGAGGATGGTATCGTAAATTTTGACGCGATGTGCGTTCGTGTTTGGCGGCTGAAATTAATCATAATAATTCCTCAGAGCACTCTCCGTGGTAGATTAGATAGAAAATAATAGCGCCAGTGTATCAATCCGATCAGAAAGAACTCGATCGTCAGCGATTTGAACCGCTCTGCACTGTATGCGGTCAAATGGATGGAGCTAGTACTAGGGTGCCCCAGAGATGAGAACAGTATTCGATGTGAGGCCAAACTTGCGCTTTGTAAAGTTGCAAGCGATGTGCCAGCATGTCAAGCTTTTTAGAGGCCAATTTGGCCTACTCTTCCATATTACTACAAAACTGCACACTATTCGATATGTCGACGCCGAGGATTCCGATGCTAGCCGAGGCAGGAAGGGGAGTGCCTTGAAACTAAGAAGATACAACAAAGGGATTCTTTTTAGCGGTAAACGCGCAAACTTGTGATTTCTATGGATTGAACTGAACTATATTTAGTCGCCCCCAATCTTTGATCAGCAAAGACTCGACTTCAGACACAAGTTTATCGCCGTACTTGGTGACGTTTCTCCGAGAAATGTTCGCACAGCCAGTGTATAGATCATCATCAATGCTATCGTCTGCATAGCAATGAATGTTACCAGTTTGTATCATATCATTGATATGTAAAAGAAACAGCGTTATGGGCATCACGCAGCCTTGTGCAATACCAGCGTTAGTAGGCCTACGACCTTGATGCTCCGATCAGCGAGAAAACTGGTGATCCAATTGCACATTTTCTCGGGAAGCCCATACATAGGAAGGGAGCTTCGAAAGAAGCGCTTGGTGCCAGAACAGTTCCGAAGGCCTTCGCTACGTCCAAACTAAGGGCAAATGCCTCTGCTTTGGACTCTACTCTCTCAGCCCATCTATGGGTGAGATAAACCAGAAAATTATTTGCTGATGACACTACACAATATGATGAAGTAAATAATGCTATATCCAAATTAGTTAATGGGTTTAATGTTAATAATTTGCATTTAAACGGCACTAAAACGAAATGTATGAAATTCATGACTCAAAATGTGAAACAATTAAATACTAATGTAATTTTAAGTGGGTAGGAACTGAGTGTTGTCGATACCACCATTTTTATTGGCATAACACTAGACGCGAAGCTTCAATGGAGCCTCCATATATCAAAATTAGCAAGCAGACTTAGTTCATCAGCATATGCTGTAAAAAGATTAGAAATCTTACTAGTGTGGAAATAGCTAGACAAGTTTACTTTAGCTATTTCCATAGCATAATGTCGTATGTTATTTTGCTATGAGGACACGCGACTGACACTGAAAAAATAATAAAATATTTGTTTTACAGAAGAGGGCCATAAGAGGAATTTATGATTTAAAACCTAAAGAGTAGCTCCGACAAAAATTTAAGGAAATTAATATATTAACTTTCTCCTCTCAATACATTTAGAAAATTTAATGTACGTATACAAATATAAAGGTAGTTATATAAAAATAAGTCATATTCATTCTGTAAATACTAGGAAGAGACACAAGCAATGGTACCAGTTACTCGACTCCACCGAGTCAGTAATTTATTCTTGGGGCGATGTATGAGCAAAGACTAGACTAGAGTCGAGGACTAGACGTGTGGCGGCGCTGTCGTCGCGCCACAAGCGAAACACATCGAAGCCTAAATCGCGCTATCAAAGTTCCGAAATTAAAGCAGCATATATAGAATAGCTCCGAACTACCAATCGGAGCGTTGACCGCTCCCCGGGCAGAACACCTTGCCCGGTGGGACATCTCCCCTTTTCCTTCCACCCGCTACAGTGGTGACCAACCGACGTGATATGAACACGCAACCAATAACCTTCGGAAACTACAACATCAAACCTTCGTCATCATACTCAAATACCCCATTCATTCGCTCCCGATTAGATATTGTCTGCAGTCTTCACATTCTGCAAGCCATCTAGCTTTACAAAGGTTCATCGCAGCATTGGAATAATAATGCTTCCTGTTCCTTCAAGCTACTCTCTGCGCTACAGTGTTCGGCACTTGCTCCGGCTCATCGTTCTCACCGGCATCACTTGCAAGTGCGTAGTACGGCATGCATTACACACCGGCATATCATTCGCACCGGCGTCACTTGCCCTTACGCACACAGCATGCATTCCCCACCGGCATTAAGGACGCACCGGCAATCGGACTGCACTATCGACCTCCGGTCTGAGCAGGGGGGTGATGTGGCGGCGCTGTCGTCGCGCCACAAGCGAAACACATCGAAGCCTAAATCGCGCTATCAAAGTTCCGAAATTAAAGCAGCATATATAGAATAGCTCCGAACTACCAATCGGAGCGTTGACCGCTCCCCGGGCAGAACACCTTGCCCGGTGGGAGATCTCCCCTTTTCCTTCCACCCGCTACAGTGGTGACCAACCGACGTGATATGAACACGCAACCAATAACCTTCGGAAACTACAACATCAAACCTTCGTCATCATACTCAAATACCCCATTCATTCGCTCCCGATTAGATATTGTCTGCAGTCTTCACATTCTGCAAGCCATCTAGCTTTACAAAGGTTCATCGCAGCATTGGAATAATAATGCTTCCTGTTCCTTCAAGCTACTCTCTGCGCTACAGTGTTCGGCACGGCTCTGAGCCTTACTGCTCGCCTCTGCTTCACGGCACTCTCGCAGATTACTTGCCTTCTTCTCGACTCACCGCAGACTAACAAGGCAATTCCCTGGCACTTGCAAATTCGTCGACATCTAGACTGCGCTATCGACCTCCGGTCTGAGCAGGGGGGTGATGAGGCGGCGTTGTCGTCGCGCCACAAGCGAAACACATCGAAGCCTAAATCGCACTAACAAAGTTCCGAAGTTAAAACAGCATATATAGAATAGCTCCGAACTACCACTTGGAGCGCTGGCCGCTCCCCGGGCAGAACACCTTGCCCGGCGGGAGATCTCCCCTTTTCCTTCCACCCGCTACAGACGCTTTTACAATAAAATCCCAGAAAATATACAAAGTTTGACATGCTCAAAGTTTATTAACTTTATCAAACAAAGTTTGTATAAAAAGGGTTATTATATATTAAGGAATTTATGAATGATAATAAACCCTGGGAATGAGGTGATGCATACCAAGCTATTTCTAATTTGTTTTGTGTGGTTAATTGTGCTTACATGATTGTAAGCTGTTATTTAAAAAAAACATCCTGCTGGGTTTCTTGCTAGTTCTTGCTAGGACAAATTTTTTGTTTTTCCGAACCAGTGGTAATTAAACAAAAGAGTGACTTTATATTGTATTTCATTTTTTTGACTTTAATTATATTGAATGTAAAAGTTTCTGTTTGTGTTTCTGTTTCTGATCACCAGCTGATCGACCCCGACGAACCCCGTATTGACGGTCACTAATCAGCTGGTGATCCTCAAAGTACCTCATGAGCTGGCAGTTTCTTAATGGACTCCATTATGTTGGAGAACAAGGAGGTGATGGCAATAGGCCTGTAGTTAGTCGGGTCTGAGCAGTCGCCTTGTTTAGGGATCGAGTGGACTAAAGCTGTCTTTATGAACTGGGGACAACGCCTAGGGAGTAAAAGTACCGGAAATGATGCGTTAAACCAGTGTAAACTCTGGAGGTCTTCAGCACACAGGAACTCTAACAGGCCCACTCGACTTGATGACGTCCAGGGAGAGGAGTGCTTTACGAACCGAATGCTGTGTAAAACGCTCATCCGGCATGAAAAATTTATACCGCAGGATGGTCGTCGGTATGTTCCCTCCGTCATTGCGAGTCTAGTTGGACGCAAAGAGAGAGCCTAACAGACCGACTTTCTCCTTTGCGGCATCCAGTGAGTCATCCGCTCTATTTCGAGATAGAAGAGATGACTGACAGAAGTTCCCTTGGACAGCCTTGGCGAGCGACTAGAATACATGGGTTCCCAAAGGAAGATGAACTAGCTTCTCGCCAATTCTGCCGATGTGCTCAGACCTTGCCTTGGCAATGACTCTTTTGAAGGACCTGGAGGCGGAATTATACTTCTTTTTAAGAGCGCTGGTGCTTACATCCCAAGACGTTGATGTGTCAGCCCAGGCCCTGTAGTACTCCTGCTAATAGCGTGATGCTATTTCACAGGAGTGACCAAACAACGACTGAAATCTGCTTTCGATGAGCACCATAGAGGATGGAATAAAAAGTTACCATACCATACCCTGAAGTACCACATCAGCAACAGAATCAGCAACAACGTTGAGTTCTTCCGGCAAGAAGCAAATCCCGCCCCGAAGGGTAGGATACAAAAAAGACCGCATCTTATCCCAATCGGCCGACCTATAATTCCTAACACGGCGGCAGCCTGCAGAATGCAAGCGCGCATTTAGTGTGAGTGGCACCAAATTCGGACAATGGTCCGACAAGCCTGAAGGAGCGTCGACGGAAATGTGATATCCGTCCGGATGAGATATCAGCAGAAGGTCCAACAAGGAAGGTGCATGATCCTACACACCTGGAATCCGCGTAGGCGAAGTACCAGCTGTATAAGACCATATTATGCCAAAAAAAATTATAAAATGATCTCCCCCTCATGATCTGTTAAACGTGAACTGAGCCGTTCAGCGTGGTGGGCGTTAAAATCGCCAAGAAGCATGGATGGGATCTGCTGGACGTGGTTGATGAGTCGGTCTGTTTCGGCATTATCGCTGTGGGATCTATAGAGGCATCTGTAGACGCGGGGATGGTCGTCGCTGTCTACGCGTAGCCATAGGATGGACAGGTCCGTACCTGCAAGACTGCCGAGGCGTCGAAAATAGATATCCTCTCTGACATATACGCTAACTTCAGCCCTGGGCACAAAGGAGTATTTTAAATTGTACCCCGGTTAGGAGAGGTACGAAGTATCAGCCAGAGAGGACATCTGAGTCTCGGTTAAAAATAGCAAAGTAAATTCATGATAGGAAGGTTTTAGCAAGATTTCCATCGATAATACAATGGAAAACTTAAGAGGAGACGAGTTGCAATCAATTTTAGTCCTGGCCCGCCTGCGTCCATTTAATGGGGGCTCACCCAATACTGCGCTTGCCAATCTGCTGCCACTCTAAAACCTTTCTTCCCCTTAGGTTGTAGACTATATGGACGTTATTCTTCAAGATATATGGTCGGCTCATTGCCACTTCAGCTTACTGATCCGCTAGGGTATATTAGTTTCTATTGTTCTTCTTGGAATACCCTCATTAGGGATTTTATACTGCAGAGATATTCCAAGCACAGCTCTATCTATCACGCGATAAGTGAAACGACTTGAAAATTAAATCTAATTCTGATAGCAAAGAGAAGACTTAAGTAGTAGCCAAGTTGGAAAGTGGGTAAGTTTAGAACTGAACAATAACTTAAGTAGTATATCGTCTACCATGACGGAGTATATATTATTGCAACAATATCGTGTTGTGGCGAGAAATGAACAGAGAAATGGTCTTACTAATACAAAATGACTCCCGTTCTTAGCTTTTGTCTTGATTTTCAGTGACGATTTATCGTCAGGCTGGCTTAGTTTTCAATCTTAGAGATAAACATTTTTGTGCGACGCTTTTTAAAAATCCATTTAAATCGTGTTGAAATGCTTTAAAAATCAAGAAGTGTAAATATCAAATACAAATTTTATTTCGACTGGAACGAGGGAACACTCATTTACAAGGTCAAATAAACAAATTGTGAAAGACTCAAAACTCATCTCTTTGATACAATTTTCTCAACTCAGTAACAATACATGATACATTTTTGATAAATTGCTTTTGTGACCCCAGTGTCATTTCATGAAATTATATTCGTTCTCAGTAGATAAATTATAAAGCAACAATATTATCAGCACAAATAAACATAATACCAGCGTAAAATAGTAGCTTAATGCTGTGTTTTGTATGGTGAGTGTAGAGAACCGAAGACCTACCCTATTTACTGGAAACAAGGCATTCCATCTTAGTCCTCAAGGGTGATAACGTATCTGCATTTTGATTCGTAGTTGAGGATAGATGTAGATGTCTATGGGCCACAGCAACCACTTAGCATCAGGTGGACTGTGTGCTCGTTTGTTACCCTTATCTTATAAAAAGATCTGTGATAATATTATCTTATTGACTATTTTCTTAAAATTTTTGGTAAGTAATATTTTAATGATTTTACATTTGTTCCCTTTCATTCCATATGGCAATGAATGCTACGTTTGTCACTCTTATATAATATAAAAATGGTTACCCCAGGGTATAAATAAGTTTTTTAGTTATTGCATGCCGTAAGCACCTAAGCAGGTCGGTATGTTCTCCTAAGCCCTAGGATCTTAATTTTAATAATCCGATTAGTTAGGTAGCGTTTATCGATTCCCCGAGGATGCTGAAGCCGATAGTGCTGTCGAAATGTAAATCCAAGGTGGCGGCTGCAATGGGTATAAATTTTTTCATGACGGGTGTCATTTTCATGGTTTTCGAGGGTGTTGAAGCCGATAGGGCTGTCTAAATGTAAATCCAAGATGGCGGCTGCAATAGATATCAATTTTTTCATCATGGGTGACATTCTCATGGTTTTCGCGGGTGTTGAAGCCGGTAGTGCTGTCGAAACGTAAATCCAAGGTGGCGGCTGCAATAGGTATCAATTTTTTCATCAAGGGTTGCGTACCTCATACAGAATATATCAGATATATATCAGAATCACCAAACGGTATTCGCTGAAGGTCATACAGGCTTACGCACCAACCTCGGCATATCCCATTGAGGAGGTGGAAGAAATGTATGAGGACATATCTCAGTCCAACAGACTGGGAGACTTCAACGCAAAACTAGGCACAAGAAGGAATGAGGGTGGGGAAATTTGGAATAGGGCAACGGAACCCAAGGAGCCAGCAGCTGGCTGACTTTATGGAGAAACTCTTTATAATGGGGACTTGGACCTGGTCAAGCCTCGACGGTTCGACAAAAAATGAGATTGACTTCATTATGACGACTGAGATGGCAACGGTTAAGTTATGTCTCAATGACCGCGAGGGTGAAAACTGGAAGCGATCACCGAATATTGAGAGGCTCACTGAACTTAAAAGTTAAGATGGAAAGGTCTCGTCTTATGAGGTCAATGCTCCGTACCCCTAATCCAAAGGTCAGAAACATTTCAGCTTGAGCTACAAAACCGTTTTCAGTTCCTAGAAGATTGCAATGCAGTAGACAATATGAATGACAAGTTCATGGAAACTGTCTATGCGGTTGGAGCTAAGTTCTGCAGTACCTGCCGCAGAAGAACACAAAGATTCTCCGAACACGCTCTTAATCTCATGGCTGTTAGACGGGAAATGAAGCTGCAGGCTTCAGCAGATTTGACAGCGTACAAGCAACTGAACAGAAAGATCTCCAAATGCATGCGGCGGAACTTACGCAACTTCAATACGATCTGTATTGAAGAAATGATCGAGCAGAACAAAGGCTCCAAAGTCTTTGATAGAGATCTGTCTCCCAGAAAGAGCCAACTGTCAAAGCTCAAGACCGAGTGTGGTAGCGTCGTTTCCAGGACACCTGAGACTTTGAGTGAAATTGAGAGGTTCTATGGGCATCTGCATACATCGTCTTTGGAGCCACATGCAAGTGTGAGTAGCGATCCAAGAGCAAGTTTTATCCGACACTATTCCGATGATATTCCGGACGTCAGTCTGAGCGAAATTAAAATGGCTTTGCAGCATCTTAAAAACAGCAAGACCCCAGGCGAGGATGGAAATACAGCTGAGCTTCTGACAGCGGGTGGAAAACCTGTACTGGAAGTCCTTTATAAGCTTTTTAATTCCGTCCTCCATGGTGGCACTGCACCAGAAGCGTGGACCAGAAGTGCGGTTGTCTTGTTCTTCAAGAAAGGTGACAACCCTCTTTTGAAGAACTACAGACTGATTTCCCTTCTGAGCCACATCTACGTGCTATTTTCGAGAGTCACTACGAATCGTTTCGCGCGCAGACTTGACGACTTCCAGCCTCCTGAACAAGCCGGTTTCCGAAAAGGCTTTGGTACCATAGACCACATACATACCCTTCGGCAAATTGTACATAAGTCCGAGGAGTACAATTTGTCACTATGTCTGGCGTATGTGGACAGTGAGAAAGCCATTGATTCCGTCGAAATTTGGGCGATGCTGCAGTCCCTTCAGCGGTGCCAAGTTGACTGTGATATATCCAAGTGATGAAGTGTTTGTATAGTGGGGCTACGATGGCTATCCGAGTACAGAACCAGAGTACGAAACCTATCCAATTGCAGAGAGGTGTAAGACAGGGTGACGTTACATCTCTGAATTTATATACCGCTGCATTGGAAGACGTTTTCAAGCTACTGGACTGAGAAGGATAGGATATTAATATCAATGACCAGTATATTACTCACCTACGATTTGTCGACGATATAGTTTTTATGGCAGAATCGCTGGAAAATCTAAGCACTATGCTCAATAACCTCAATTAGTACCTTCCTTCCAACGGATAGGTCTTAAGATGAACAAAGACGAATCGAAGATCATGTATAACGTCCATGTTACACCTATGCCGGTAGTTGTTGGGAGCACTACGAGCTCGAAATTGTTGACGATTATGTTTACCCCGGGAGAAATAGTCCGACTAGGTAAGTCCAACTTCGAACGAGAGGTCAACCGACGGATTCAACTCGGCTGAGCAGCGTTTGCGAAATTACGGCACATCATCTCGTCAGGTATACTTCAAAACATGAAAACGAGACTGTAAAAACACACACTGGTGTGTGTTGCCAATGATGACCTATGAAACAGAGACGTTTTCCTTCACTGCTGGCCGTATAATGAAGCTCAATGTCGCTTAGAGAGCTTCGGAGAGAAATGAAGATATCCGCAGTAGAACAAGAGTAATCAGCATAACCCAATGGATTAGTAAGCTGAAGTAACAATGGGCCAGCCATATAGCTCTTAGAACAGACAACCTATGGGGAAAAAACCTTCTCGAGTGGCGGCCTTGTACCGGCGGACGAAGTGTAGGCCGTCCCCCCACTAGATGGAGTGACGACCTGGTAGGACATGCAGGAAGTCGATAGATGCAGGTGGCTCAGGACCGTGTTATGTGGCATTCCTTGGGGGAGGCCTATGTTCAGCAGCGGACTTGTGAAGGGCTGTAATGATGATGATGATGATATGTACTATGGTTGGCATAGCACGAATGTCGGCTCGTCTCGACCGGGGAAGGACAACGCACTAACGAAATACCAAAGTTAAATAGCAACTTAAGCCCGCTGTGTTTCATATGGTGAGTGTGGAGAACTTTTTACTGAAAACGAGGCCTTTCTTCTAAGTTCTTAATAGTGATAACGCATAGGTATGCATTTCGTTAGGCCACAGCAACCACTTACCATCAAGTAGACTGTGTGCTCGTAACTTACTCTCGCTCGTTTTTAGTAACATTATTTACTTCATCGTTTAAATATAAGAAAATCTTCACCGATTTTTTTAATAAATTTTTCGATTTCCCTAAATAAAAGCTGCAAGTTTTGTCGAACAGTATAGCCTATACATTTTATTATATGATCCTAGCAATGTTCTCTATCTGTTTGTGAAGTTTCATCTCAATCGGTCCAATTAGGACACAAACATTATAATTGTTATTCACGTCTTAATAAGAAGCAAATAACCTTCTTAACTCTACAAAGTCAGTTATTTCCAGCCATCCATCTATAACAGCCTTTAAAATTTCACTGATGAACAATGGCCTCCCTATAGATATTACTTCATACGGAGGATTTTGCCATTATTATAGAGCTTAGCAAGGAGGTTGGCAACAACACTTTTTTATTATTTAGAGTTGTTAAAATGCAGCTGCCTATCCTATTCCAGTTTCCCTCTGTCACCTCTTACGACATCTACGGAATGATATGGGTTAGTGTATATTCCTTCACTACCACTTCACGTTTATTTACAGTTCTTAGTAAATTTTTAATGAATTTCATTTATATGTATAGATAAAAAAGGAATAAACTAAACATGATACGTCGTTTGTGTATTCATTGCGAATACTTAGTGTAGGAAATTAAGTACTTTATACAATTTCCTGCGATGGCTAACAAGTCAACACTTGTCACATAAGGATCCACTGATTGATTAACAGACCTGCGTAGGTAAACGAAGAATATTTATTGCAGTTATCTCATTTTTTTTTCAATTTATTAATGATGAATGAAACTATTTTTACGGATTTTATCGCGTTTAAGTTACTTATTTTAATTCTCGACATTTCAGGTGATTTACAGCAACCCAACACCGGGGGTATAAAATCCGTAAAAATAGTTTTACTCAATGTGTAGTGTTCGCGTTAATAAAAGAAATTATTATTAATGATGGTTGTGCACACAAATGAAAAATGAGTGAACATCAAAACAAACTTTAAATTTCCGTTTTCTTTAAATAAGTTTCACCGTTTCTTGGTTTTGCGGTAAAAGAACATCTTCAGGAAACTTGGAAGGCAACTCCGACGATTGAATAAATTGTGCAACGGTGCCGTAAGAAATACGCGCGTAGATAAAATATTTATTCAATGTAAGGTTGTTGCACGTCGCAATAGCGCAATATATTTTAAACATTTTTATCAGAATCGTTTTGCAAGCAATGTTAGTATCGAGGAGGTTATTTATGATATTGTAAAATTTTGTTCAGGTGTTGTTTTTAGCATTTCAATGTATTTATTTAAGTTAAGAAAATACCATAAAAATGTGGTTGCAAATTTGCCTACCAAGAGTGGGCCATTCGATAGAGTTCAAATTATATTGCACCTTGATTGCACCGTTTTCTTTAGTTACAATATAAGTATTGCATGTGATGTAGTCATAAGTATTGGTGGCGTACGACAATCCACAATTCTATATCATACCGTTAATTTTTTTATAGAATATGAGTGACAAACAAGCATACAGTAAGTGGTAAGTGGTTTCTGCGGCCCATAGACATCTACATCTATCTTCGTTTGCGAATTAAATGCAGGTGCGTTGCCAGCCGTGAGGACTAAGATAGAAAGCCTCTTTTCGTTAATATTGTGTAATTATTAATGTTGTTTAAGCCGTCATAAGTGCCTCTTTTCGTTAATTATTGATTCATATTTTTTTTAATTATTGTGTAATTATTAATGTTGTTTAATTATTGTTTCTTTAACGCGTCATAAGTTACACTAGTATTACAGTTATAAAATTACATATTTGGAAATTCATTGAATTGGCTGCAAAAACTGTAAAATATCAGCAAAAAACAAAAAAAATTGCCAGTATTTCTTACGCCTAGACCTTGATTGAGTGCAATGCCCTCAACATACTTCAAATGATAAATAAATGAAAAAAAAATCTAGATGAAGTAACGACCTGGTAAGAAGAAAAATCAAAATGTCACTAATAATGACAAATTATTATAACTATATTGGTAGTGATTTTGACGTCAGTCTTTAACTTACCTTATATTTTCACACGACAAATTTGCGGAGGAAGTTCGTTTCATAAAAAAATAACCCCGACCCTCAAGGAATTTTAAAAGAATTTAGTTCGATTAGAATGTGGCGCGGGTATAAGTTTTTCAGCTGACCATAGGACTCGATCTGGTCTGTTATGACCAAGAAACTGTTTTTTATGAAATATCTTAAAGTCATAGGATTGATCAATACACAATACAGACTAGAAATAGTTTGACAATTTCGAATAACACGAATAAGTAGCAAGTTGAGCTTTAAAGGAATTTCGGTGACATCCATATTTGCGCAAACTAAATAAAAACCTAATAACTAGTTATTTTAAAACAGCCTAAGGTTGTTCTTAGTCAAATCAAGATAGCTTACACCCTTTAAATCAAGAATGGATAGAATTAAGCAATATGCTAACAAAATGCATAATGTTAATAGAAATGGCACTAAAAGAATGCAAATGCCGTAATGAACCCACGATTACAAATGTTGTTCTGATCTATTAATTAAAAGAACAACGATTAATCAACACAAGTATAGGCTAAATATTAAATATCCCTTAAAGTGGAATATTCTTTAAAACAATGTAAGGGGCTTAGTTATATTATTATAAGACAAGCGATTTAAACTTTGATCAAAGATTGTTGAAGGATGACTGGAGGACAAAATATGTAAATATTTATCACAACAGTCTGGAAATTCTACAGTAAATATCAAAGATTTTTGGTATTGAGCTACAGTTGACTGAAACTTTGAAGATACTTTAGTGCAATTTTAATAAATATATATTTCGAAATGTTTAAATTTCTGAATAAGTTTTCCGTGTAGTAGCGGGTAAGAATACCCACTACCCCATATCTTCGCGTAGGTGTCGTAAAGGGCGACAAAGAGAAACTGAGCATCCGTCCTACATGGTGGCACTACATCGAATGTGTGGAAGAGAAAAGCGGTGGTCTTTTTCCTGTCTATTGAAAAACTACAGACTGATTTTCCTTCTGAACTGCGTCTACGTGCTGTTTTCGAGAGTCATTACGAATCGTCTCATAAATACAAGATATACCTGAGATGACTAGAAGCACAGTCCAGAGGCATTTTCAGCCCTGAAAAACCTTCATATTTCATCAGGTCGTCACTTATTGAGTGGAGAGTCGCCTAACACAACACTTGCCAGTAAGAGGTTTCTACTTTTACACGATTACAGTACAGTGTAGGATATTGTACAAAGAAATGATAGCCTTCAGAATTATCACAAACACTAGGTTCAATAAACTTTTACAATTTATATAAATAGTTATACTATTTTGAGGGCGTGCGTGCGTAGTTTTGGCGTCGAAAGTTAAAGGTACAAATTGTAGTCCGTTAACTGTTACAATGACCTCACATTATATAAACGTAATATTATGCTATTTGTAAAGATCAATTAACAATGTTTATGCAATCTAACCATGTCGTCACTCCATCTGGTGGGACGCTGCCCCACAATTCACCTACCGGTACGGGGCTGCCACTCGAGAACCTTTCTTCCCCATCGGTTGTCGGTGCTTCGAGAACCGACCCATTCCGACTTCAGCTTACTATTCCATTAAGCTATGTCAATTACTTTGTTTCTACTGCAGCAATTTTCATTTCTAAGTTTATTATACAGAGTAAGCCCGAGCTTACCCCACTCCATAGCTCGCTGAGCAACCCTCAGCGTCCTCATACGGCCAGCAGTGAAGGACTACGTCTTTTAGATGTCTATTAGACACGCTACTTCTATTAGAGTCTATTATATAGCGTGACAACCTGGTAAGACATGCAAGAAATCGATGGATGCATGTATCTCAGGACCGTGCATTGTGGTATCCCTTAGGGAGGCCTTTGTTCAGCAGTGGACTTGTGAAAGGTTGTAATGAAATAATATATTAATATCGAAAACCTCTCACAGGTCAACTGTCAAGCGTTGAAATAAGCATCAAATGCTAACGAGCCAGACCGCGAACCTGCGTTTGACGCTGCTGCCGTTCGATATTCTGGGTGTATTGCGGCCGGCGTACACGAGATACGGCCATATTTCGGTATGCATAAGATTTTTCCACTAGACTGAATGGGGTGATTAATTTTATAACCTCACGATTAAAGAAAGTAACAACAGGAGAAGCTCAAGTCTAGCTGTGAAATTGTACCCACTGATATAGGAGAGAAAAATAAATATATTAAATATATTACTTAACCTTGAATCGTACCGTGCCTCCCCTTATATCTACATTTCATGTACTATATTGCTTATGTTTTGTTTAATAGAAGAGTGGGCAAACGAAGATAAAGCTCACCTGATGGCAATGGCTGATGGATCCATTCGTGCTTCAACTATGTAGCTCCAACATGGAACTTCCACGTATAATAATACAATAGTGGAATGCAAAGATGTGTTTGTAATGATATCGTTAATTTGGTTTTCAAGTCATAAGCATTATTAATACCTTTATTTATGCTTAATATTTTTCATAATTTGGAATGGGATTTAAATAAAGCAACCATTAACGTTCGTCTGAATGGCTTGTCAAAGCCGCTGTGCTTAGTTTCCGTCAGCGTGTGTGGATTTACACGGCATCAAATATCGTTTAGCAAAAGCCCTTTATGATAGTCATTACGAGTTATATTAAAGAGGATTTGAGCAGACTAGTTAAAGCTTATTTAAAATCACCTTTAATCTTCTTATATTACGATATAGTGAAATTAAATTTCATATCATATCATTCAAAATTGTAATGATCTTACGGCATTACAAATTGATGTCGAGAGCATATTAATGAGTGGAGATTTTCTTCATTATTTAACACGACGTAACAGAAATACAATGAGTCCACCTCGCGACATGAGAATTGTGTTGCATTTTTATATCCTATTGAAAGTTTGTTACCCAGCGCCCATATTTGTTTTTATAGCAAAAACGCACAGCGTCATCTTTACTTAATAAGTCCAGTCTAAATGTTATAGAAAGCCAGTATAATAACATGCGCTGAGCCATTTTTTTTTTGCAGAAGATAGGGCAAACGAGCATTCGGCTCACCTGATTTTAAGTGTCGACCGCCGCCCATGAACAACTGCAGCAGCAAGGGAATTGCAGGTGCGTTGCCGTCTTTTTAAAAAGGAGTACTCTCGCTCCTCGAATAATAATAATCTTAATGTGCATTGGTGAAATTTGCAAACCATCTGGGTCTTTGGAGTTAACATTGATTCGTTAGACTTCTTTATTTCTTTATTTCACAGGTTTCAGTAGCAAATTACAATCGGGTGGACTGTCAATTCTTTTGTTACTTCAATATTATTAAAAAAAATTGACGATGATGTTTGTTTTCATTTATGACATAGCATTGGCTATAAGACCTTAAGCCAAAGTGTTAACATCGTATATTGTAAATTATTAATTAGTTCAACAATCATTTATCTTTCTAACAATGTGCTTTTTATATCATTTATATGTATAATATGATTGCTAGATACGATTTTATTCGATAAAACGTTGGAATCTTAATTTTTAGGCGATAGTAGAACGTACCTTGCGCTTTCGCTTAAGGTATGCAATATTATATGTAATTAAAAATTAAAAATTTTTGTTCAATATAAATTATTAAAAATAACTCAAAAACTATTCGTCAGACCTTGATCAAATTTATACGAGACACCGGATTTCAGATAAAAGAAGAATCATCCAAAACGGCAAAAAACTGACATCATGAACGAAACGGAATAATATAATTTCCACTTATAACTTTTGAACAATGGTTACTCTATATAAGGGTTTATACGATGAACCCCGTTCAGACAGACAGAGCTCAAAAAAGTTAAGAACAATAAATTGTCCCTATTCCACTTGTATCAGGTTCACAACAGTCAATTCCTTATTGATTAATCCGTACCCGCTTGGAAAAGGCTCACAATATTTGTATGAAATACCAGACACAAGGGCTACGCTCTCCCACATTTAAAAGAATGTGGAGGAGGTACACGGCTCCGCACACGCCGTGCACGGTGAGCGCCAACCAATTTAATGCGCTCCCCCGAGGGGTACGCTATGTTGGGAACTGGACCGTAGTCCACAGCAAAATAACTGGCGAACCAGTAAAAGAGGACTTGGCCTCTTGATAGTGCGTAAGCACAAACATCGACTGAAGTCGCGCATGTCAATGCGTGTAAACGCCATACAGAATACAATCAAATCCAGCCACAGTGAATGTACGTCACACGGGTTAGGCAACAATAGGCACACTGGCCATAAAAAACCCTCCGTGAGCGCCACCACCTGCCAGACCGCCGTTCCTGCAGACGTGATGTAAGTGTAAGGCATCACCACCAATTGCTTGGTCAACCAATTGGCCGCAGAGCGTGTCATGAGTCTACCGCTTACCTCAAGGGAATAGGGTCCCACATTGCGCGGCATTCGGCCGCAGCCTTGAGAGCCTCCTCAGACTCTCCCTCCAGTTACCACCCGCATGAGGTCGACACATATGCACCATCAACCAATACAATGGCAGATATAGCCAATAGGCAGTTACAAGATATTAGTAATAATTCGCCATCAGAAAGGGTCACGGTGTCACTGACGTTGAGTATAAGCATTTTTCGATCATGTTTGTCTCATCCACCAACAAGTTAGCTTCAATATTTTAAAGGTGGGAACTTTATAGAGATATAATTATTATGTTGTTATATAAAACATCATGGAAGACAGACAGTCTGCAGCCCTGCAATAAAAGGACCCGACTTAGGCAAAGCTACTTAGGTTGTGCGTCAAACCAAGACGCAGGGAGCTCCAGTGCGCCGACCTCCCTACCGGCGTCAGCGTAGTTTGCTACGCTGACGACACGCTAGTACTGGCACAGGGGGGGTCGTACGAGGCGGCGGCGGAAAATATGACACGCGGGGTTGCGATAGTCGTTGAGAGGATCCGGCAGCTGGGTCTTGAGGTGGCTCTGCACAAGTCCGAGGCCATGCACTTCCATGGTCCTCGGAACAGGCCACCACCGGGATCCTCAGCGATGGTAGGAGGGGTATCCATCGGCGTCGAGTCGACGTTGAAGTACCTAGGACTCGTCCTCGACGGCCGATGGAACTTCGTTGAGCACTTCCGACGTTTGGCTCCCAAACTGGAACGGACCGGGGCTGCCTTCAGGCGGCTCCTGCCGAACCTGGGGGGGCCAAACGCCTCCCGCCGGAGGCTCTACGCGGGGATTGTGCGGTCCATGGCCCTTTACGGGGCCCCGGTGTGGGCGCGTGGTTTGGCGCGGCTTGCCGTCCACCACCTGAACGCGCCCCAAAAGGTGGTTGCCGTAAGAATGGTTCGCGGCTACCGCACGATCTCCCGCGAGGCAGCGTGCCTCCTTGCCGGATTGCCGCCATGGGATCTGGAGGCGATAGTCCTCGCGCGCCTGCACGAATGACGCGCGGAGGCACTATGCCGGGGGGAAACCCCGCTGCCGCGGCAACTTGTCGTGCAGCGGACAGACTTCCGGCATGATCTCATGGCGACATGGAGAGAGCGACTGTCGCAACCCCGTGCTGGGCACGCCACTATAGCGGCGATAAGACCCCTCTTTGAGGAGTGGCTTGAGAGACGCCACGGCGTCCTCACCTTCCGCCTGACGCAGGTCCTCACCGGACACGGTGTGTTCGGGAGGTTCCTGCACCGAATTGGGCGGGAGGAAACGCCCGGGTGCTCCCACTGCGAGGATCGACCGGAGGACACGGTGGAGCACACCGTGGAGGTGTGCCCTGCCTGGGCAGAGCACCGCCGTGTCCTCGTAGCGGCGATAGGCGGCGGCGACCTCTCGCGTCCGGCCCTGGTCGAAGCCATGGTCCGGAGCGAGACGGAATGGGATGCCGTCACCACCTTCTGCGAAGCAGTGATGCTAGCGAAGGAGGTGGCAGAGCGGGAGAAGGAGAGAGCAGCAGCTTTCCTTCCCGGCCGCTGCGGGAGACGCCCCGGGCGTCGGGGGCTACATCGTGGCCCCCGGCCACCGTAGGCGCGGGCCTGTGGACGGCGAGCAA
This sequence comes from Parnassius mnemosyne, assembly GCA_963668995.1. Classification (NCBI taxonomy): domain Eukaryota; kingdom Metazoa; phylum Arthropoda; class Insecta; order Lepidoptera; family Papilionidae; genus Parnassius; species Parnassius mnemosyne. The sequence goes on along the minus strand of CAVLGL010000079.1, from coordinate 7,171,930 downwards.
TGGGTAGCTCGTCGTCCGTCCGTCTAACGACGACAGGCCGTGTCGACGGCGCGTTTTGTTCCACGCGCGCTTCAAAGAGCTGTCAGCAGCGTGAAGGGGCCCGCAAGGGCCGACGCCTGCCGGGGCTGCGGGCTGTTCGAAAGAGATACCGCGGCTCCGGAACGTAAGGGCACTGAAGGAACACGGATGGTTTTTAGTCAGTAAAAGTCTGACACTCCCTTCCGCTCTACCCAGAGCGAAAGACGTCATTTGATGATTTTCCATCCGCAAAAAAAAAAAAAAGGAGCTCCAGTGAGAATAGTGACCCGCCAAACAACCATCGCAGAGATGCACTGCTGCAGAACGCAACAAACATCAATACGACTATCGTCGGGCTTACACCATCCCAAGGTTCCCCATACAGTCCCATCAGACATCACCACCCGCATACCTCCATCAACCAGAACCACAAGATGCGTCGAATCAGGTGCAGCACACCCGCAGATCCATCACAAGACGCAATACTGCAAGTAGCAGTAAGCATCAATGCAACTATCATACGGATGGTGCCCCCTCACAACACACCCACATGATCCCTATCGACATTGGTAACAATATTGATAATGTTGTTAACTAAAAATACCACCAATGTATCATAGTAATACGGTACTAAGACGACAGTAGCCAAAACTCCACGTATCATAGCTCTATTGCACTAAGACATGGAGTTGAGTATGTTTGCTGCACTTAAAAGTACTACCAAACACACTCACCCTAATCCGAAAGATAGCCGACGTGTCATAACGCTATGCACTAAGACGCCGCCCACAAACGGTAGGGGTGTGCGATGTCCACGGGCAAGTCGTATTGCTACAACAAACCCGCTTACCACCGACACTAAGATGATATGTCTAGGATACATCGGTTAGCGAGTCCAAGTTTACCACGGTCTCGGAGCCTGTGAAACCTACACGCCACTATAATAATCATTTTAATGTCTCATTTCTTTCAATATAATGCTTTTACATATTTGAGACCTTCCACATATTTGCTTTATTTCATAGACCATACTATTGTATGTCTTATTCATATGGGACTTCAAGTCATAGCTCTGCTATCATAATGCTTATGCATCATAGAGACCTTCTATATTAATGCTTTGGTCCGTTATACCTTACTATGATAAGTCCCTAATATAGGACTAGTTATTGTGTAACCTTAGTACTAGCAGTCGATCAGCCGAGCACTCCATATATATGTACAACCTTGGGTATGCGTCTCCGGCAACGCCCCCATATAAGGGAACATTACAAGAACACCTTCAACAACTTACAATTATATTACAAATGTTATTTATCTTTATTATGGCAATATAATCGACTTGTATGTATATGATTTAATACATTTTGAATATTTGAAGCAGAATTTTAATAGATTTAGAGATTTTAGAGATAATTTATGCGTTTACTAATACTATAATATTCAATACTCCAAATGAATATATTTGAACTTTATGCTTATTATTTGCATTTGAATTGTTTAAAATATAATTTCTAAGACATTTTTAAATGTCTTTATAATGAATTTAATTATTATTTATTAATAATAATTATGAAGCGTCACAACGTCAACAACCGTCCTACTAAGCACTAACTACTCAAGGAAATATTTGTCACAATAAGCTTGTAACGATTTTACTTTTTAATAAACTTTTTAAACTCTGGTGATATTTTCCTTTCGAAGTGCTCATCAACTAACTTCAAGTCTACTTCTTGAAAGTATATGGCTCCGCAAACCATACATTTTATGGTCATTTGAGTCAAAATTCAAAAGTGAAGTGTAACAGTATGTGATCAGTGATAAATGTGCAGAGGCGGATCGGTTGACTGGCCTCCCGGAATAGGGAATCACCAGAACAATTGAGATTGCGCACATATCGCACAGGAATCCTACCATGTACTACACAACAACTAAGATGAACCAACACCAAGCTCTACATCTGCCACCGTCAACTACGTGCCAGAACACCGAGCTACGAACTTCGCATTCCCTTCTTCTAACTTTTTGCTACAATCAACTAACTACTTCAACTACAACATCATGCTGCAACTTCAACAACAGTGTTTAAATAACATCAAAACTCTTTGCTCTAACTACAAGAAAGATATTCAAAACAAAATTAATCAAGAATACTTGTTGAAACGACTGGAGTCTCTCGAGGCACAGTGGAGCGTCTTCAATGAACGACCCAAACGTCTAGTAGAAACTTATGATAAAAGCATCAACTACTTCACCGAAAATATCTTCGAAAATACTAAACAAATTTACCGTAAAACTGAACAAGGGAAGAGGTGTTTAAACTTCAAAGGGATACATCGCTATCTTTGTATGTATGGCGACTAAAGTCGTACATATACAACTTGTATCAGACCTTAGCACCGAAACTTTCATCGCCGCCTTTCAAAGTATGTGTGCCCGACGTGGCACTCCAAAACATGTCTCTGTACTCGGACTACGGAACGAACTTTATCGCCGCATCTAAGACGTTACATAAAGAATTCAAACAATTCCAACTCCAACTCTCGTCAGATTTTTTTGACCATATTGGACAACTGAAGGTAGAATGGCACTTCAACGCGCCGGCAGGTGGCCTTTGAGAGGCAGCTGTGAAGTTAATGAAGTACCACCTACGTCGTGTACTAGGAAATCAGAAACTTAACTAGACGACGTCTTCCAATTTCAGTTAGGGTCATATTGCATGCCTTAAGCGAAAGCGCAAGGTATGTTCTACTATCGCCTGAAAATTAAGATTCCAACGTTTAATCTAATGAAAACGTATCTAGCAAACATATTATACATATAAATGACATAAAAGCACATTGTAAGGAAGATAAATGATTGTTGAACTTATTAATATTTTTTTTTAAATCAATTAATTGATATTTTTAAATAAAAAGGGGTTTTAGTGGCTTATGGTGTGGATTTATCAAGTCCGCAAGGCTTGTAAACACGATAACTTTTGAAAATATCAATTGTTTAACTCAATCTATTTTTTAATCTCTTCATCTATCATGTGGGAAGCCACTGTAATTTTATTTTGTTTAGCTATAATTAATTTTTTTCGGCTCTAAAATGGCGAAATTTTCGTTAATTTGGTAGCCTTGTATGTAAATTATTTCTGTAAATAGGCGGAAGTCGCCGTCGTGAGTGGACATTGTTTCGGTTGTTTGCAGAGGCTCAAAAAGATCGCTGTACAAATACACAATATTCGAATAACCAAATTTCTTAAATACTTGATTATAATAATAATAACAGATTTTTTTATTACAATATTTTAAAAGCACAGAATAAATAATAGTAGTACGTACTAAGAGTAAGTAGTATCAATTTTTTTGTCACAATGTGACATTTTAATGGTTTTTTTAGGGTGTTGAAACCGATAGGGTTGTCGAAATGTAAATCTAAGATGGCGGCCGCAATATGTATCAATTTTCTCATCATGAGTGTCATTTTCATGGTTTTCGAGGGTGCTAAAGCCGACAGTGCTGTCGAAATGTAAATCCAAGATGGCGGCTGCAATAGATATCAATTTTTTCATCATGGATGTCATTTTCATTGTTTTCGAGGGTGTTGAAGCCGATAGTGCTGTCGAAATGTAAGTCCAAGATGGCGGCTAGATATCAATTTTTTCATCATGGGTGTCATTCTCATGGTTTTCCCGGGTGTCGAAGCCGATAGTGCTGTTGAATGTGAATCCTAGGTGGCGGCTGCAATAGGTATCAATTTTTTCATCATAGGTGTCATTTTCATGGGTTTCGAGGGTGTTGAAGCCGAAAGTGCTGTCGAAATGTAAATCCAAGATAGCGGCTGAAGTAGGTATAAATTTTTTCATCATGGGTGTCATTTTCATGGGTTTCGAGGGTGTTGAAGCTGATAGCGCTGTCGAAATGTAAATCCAAGATAGCGGCTGAAGTAGGTACCAATTTTTTCATCATGAGTGTAATTTTCATGGTTTTCGAGGGTGTTGAAGCCGATAGTGCTGTCGAAAAAAATAATCCCAGACGGTTTTGTCGGTTATAAAAAATTGCCAGACCTCCCCAAAAATATTTTTATAAATTCCCAAAAAATATACTTTTGGCAATCCCAAATTTTAATCCTGTATTTATTGAGTAATTTTTAATAATACCTGCAGATCGCTAGACAAATTTAGCGGTTTTATACAATTTCCAGACGTGAATAAAGTTTACAAATGAATACAACAAAATAATCTTATGCGTAGCCATGAGTGCAAAAAAGATAGCATATCGAACCATGCCGACAGCGAATAGGGGCCTAAGATCCTCGCGCTGTGATTGGTTACTAAGAAATATCTTTTTTAAAGATTTTAAGATTAAATTCTTGTTTTGGGATTTAGCATGTATGTATAAGCATATAAATATGACCATGTAAAATCTGGTTATATAGTTTGAATGATTTTAGATCAGTGCTGTAATAATTTGTAAAATAGCTATTAATTTAACGTCGTATTAATAGTGACCTTGGCAAAAAAGTATTTTGATAATTACCACCACATGTTCTTAAAAAGGGACAATATGTATAAATTAAATACCGCCAGGAATGAAGGTGGAAAAAATAACAAGTTGCACGTTCTCTACAATCGTAACTTTTTCACAGTGATATGGTACAGATATAGATGAATTTTGATTTACCTAAATATAGTTTTATTATGTTCTTTTTATAGGAAATCGGGCAGTACTTGCATAAGTAAATATTTTAAACTGTGCTTTAAATATCATACTAGGCTATATGAAATAAGTTAAAGATACTAGACAACTACTTTTATTATCAATTACAAAGAGAAGACTAAACAAAATTACATTACTCTTATCATCAGATAAAGTAAAAAACTAAAACGGAGTAATTGACTTTCAAATTGAACTGAAACCTCATTAATTATAATATTTTAGTAAAACGACTCCATGTCATTAGATCTGGAACCAGACAGTGAATTTTCAGAGAGTAGTGAAGAAGAGGAGAAAAATTAATAAATGATAAATCTGTATAAATTTCCTTTAATGTTATAATTTAAACAAAATTATTAATTTTATGAAAATTAGAAATATAAAAGAGTTATTGAATTATTTAATCTGTCAACCTAAAAATTATTTTTCCTCTCAAGGTAAAACAATAATTATTGACCGTGGCCCAGTTTCTGATTTTTTTTCAGTTTTAATAGTAATTAATAAGAAATGATTGACTTGAATCCCAATAATATTATAAACGTGAAAGTTTGTGAGGATGTATGGATGTATGGATGTTTGTTACACTTCCACGCAAAAACTACTAAATGTATTTTAAACAAACTTTACAATAATATAGCTCATACATAACTACATTTCGGTAGTTCAAAGGTCATCTATATTTGTACCACATCACTGTGAAAAAGTTACGGCTGTAGAGAATGTGCAACTTGTTATTTTTTCCACCTTCATCTCTGGGCGGTAAGCACTTTTTTTTTTATTTTTTACAATTTTAACTTGCCCAAAGGATCTTCCCGAAATTCGTCGCCAGCTCTCAGACTATAATGTCAATACAGGTTTGTCGTATTTGTACTAAAAAATTTCTAATTGAACATTGAATTTTAATTATTGCATCGAAATTTTATCGTAAAGTATTCATTAAATTTTATCGATTATTATCAACTGCTGGTTACAGGCCTTTTCAAAAATATGTCTACTGGCAGATGTTGCGCTGCCCTTTCCGACGACCCTTCCCATAACAAAAATCCTTAAATTCACAATAAAAAATATTGAAGGTCATTTATCGGGATAAAAACTATCCTATCTCTCAAGTTGGACCAAACTGAACACAGTGTGCAAAATTTCATTGAAATCAGTTCAATAGTTTAGAAGTTCATCGCGGACAAATAATGTGACACGTAATTTTTATATATAAAGATTTGACCATACTCATCATTATGCATGTTTCTGGTACTGATAATGAGTTAAAAGTGCTCTCCATTACCAGTTTGTGCAACTTATCATCACCATTATTATCGTTACAGCTCATTACAAGTCCACTACTGAACTGCCTTACCAAGGAATGCCACGAAGCGTTATCCTGAGCAATCTGCATATTATGGATATTTGCGATAGTTACCACACTTGACAGACGGGTTGGCAATCGCACGTTTTATTTTCTAGATGTTATTTAAAAGATGCTACTTATCTCCTGGTTCGTTTCCTTCTGCAGCCTCTTGCGGAACGATATGGGATAGTGGATATTCATTAATTAACATGATTTTTTTATAATAATATTTAGTCATTATAAATATGTTATCAAATTATGTATCACAATTTTTAAACTGTTAAACCTAATAATGTTTCTTCACAGGCATCCAACGACAAACTGTGTTTGCTTTGGTATCAGAGATGCTTAAATATTAGCTTCTGAGCCCCTTTTAATATTTATGAAAGGCTTGTCATGTCTTCAGCAAGAATCTGAGTGATGATTAAAGCTTGATAATTTGAAATTGAGTATAATATAATTAATGCCATCTGTAGGTTGACAGTACCATGTTCCCAAGTTAACAGGTACTCAAAACGAGGTGTGTAGGCATAGCATTATTTTACCCTATCATCACCATAAGTCTTTAAAATTTCAGTGCTAGGCCTGTAACTCTCCCTTTGTAGGGAAATTTTGCCTTCATCACCATGATTGGTAAGCAGATTAGCAACCGCAGTACAAGATGTCTTGCACCTGTGATGCTCCTACTCGCTGCCAGTCTGTGCTTTTTATTTCTGCCGCATACGCGATGGTCATACTGCTACCTATCGGAAGCCATAATGTTTTTTAATATAGTGAAGTAAGGTTCACATCAATATTATTTCATTGTAATACTATTTCATATTAAATTAACAAAACACAGTACACATCAATGTCATAAATATACAAAAATACCTATATAAAACGTGGTAGAGCCACGCTGCCGTTAAATTATAGTTGTAGCACGAATGGTTTTTCTCGACTGGGGTAGGACAGCGCTCTCACACAATACTAGCGTAAAATGGTAGCTTGATGCTGCTGTTCTCAAGAGTTAAGTGTAGATAACCGGAGTCCCTTTTTACTGGAAACGAGGCATTCCATCTCAATCCTCAGGGGTGACAACGCATCTGCATTTTGAATCATAATCGAAGATAAATTTAGATGTCTATAGGCCTCAGCATTCACTAAGCATCAGATGGACTGTGTGCTCGTATGTCACCCATATTTTATAAAAAAAATGAGTGAGAGTGAGTGTCGTGAAACACTCGGTTGGAACGAAGTTCCATGCGTAGTATATTATTATTGATAAACGCAGGTATTATATTATTGATTAACAAATACAAATAAATGAATCAATAGCGTCTATTAAAATGAAGCGTCATTTGAAAAAAAAATAGTATTTCTTTCATGGCAAGATAAGAAAAAGTGTGAGGGAGAAGGATATTATTCCATCTAACGTCCTTATTTCGCCGCCAAGGCCGTCTACACTATGACACAAGGGGTAGTGACGAAAAAATCTTACACTTTTTGTCGCCTAGCTCTCATTCGCCAAACCAGTACCGTCCGATAAAGGACTTTGTTCCAAAACTTTATTTAATTTTTTTTACTTAATCTTATCTGGTTGCTGACTCTCGATTAAGGAGGACATCCTTCGATGAAAATCATTCATACAGTCAATTATTTACAACATTTACCATAACCATTACAGCCTATAAAAAATCTGCTCCTGAACTCAAAACTCACAATAATTGCCACGCTTGGCAAGCGGACTGGCAACCGCAGTTTTTTTAAGCGGCTCTTATCAGGAATATGCTGTTGCCGATCTCCTGGTTCACTTTATCCCTATCGCCTCTTGCATCACCCATGGAATTATGTGGGGTAGTGAACATTCTTACACCGCCTCTACATGGACATTTAATAATCCCAAATACCAGTGTTTCATAAAAATATTTTAATACATTGTTCTTGTAAAATTCGTCGAAAAATGTTATACGTTTCTAAATATAATTTGTGTCAGTAATACCGTTTGCCAGCTGTCGGAGATGCATTCCCACGTGGATTGTTATACTACGGTAATGATAGTCTGATGAAACGTACTGACCCACAGGTCTGTCATTATTAAATTATAAGCAGGTATATTATTATAAATTAACGCTAAATTTTATATTTAAAATAATTTTTTGTTCTTGCTTTCGATACATTTTGTAAAGTTTGTTTTTAATACAATTTTAATATGTTTTTAAGAGTGCCGTATCTTCAAAGGGAAAAACGGAACCTTAAAAGTATCACCTTCCATTTACTTTTCTTTCAGTGGATTTGTGACATTTTTAATGAATTCAAATGCAATTTTAATTTAAATTAACCACGTAACTTTACTTGAGAAGAAGATATCGTTATCAATGTACAATACTATATATCATATCTATGAAGTAGACAGCATCGATAATGATTTATTCTGTGAGTCTGTGAATATTGAACATGTTCAAGATCATCCCCAAAATTACCTCAGATTTGATAGACCCCAAATCCTTGCAAAAGAACACCGATCCCTATCAAGGATCATTTACAAGGCTTTTGAAATAAAATAAAAAAACATCCTTATTTCAACAGAAAAGTTGGATGGGTGCTACCATCTGCATGCGATTCTATAATTAATTAAATGGAATCGGAACCTAAGCATGCTACTGCAAAATGAATTCTTGCAGTGGTATGCTTAGTGTTCGATATTTTAAGCTCGTTTTGCGCAGCTTGGACCAAAAATTAATATTCAAAAGCTGAATGTAGCTAGGCTAACTATGACATTGGGGCATCAAATACCGCGTTCCCCTCTTGTGGCTTTCGTGATCCCTCAGTAGATGCACTTGAAACGTAGGGATTTAAAAATAATTATTATAAGTTAAATTAAAGGCGTTAAAATCCGTATTAGTTTTATTCAGAATCGACAATATTATATTAATAGTCATAATATCAATTGGTCCCATTGCTATTGATATTATTAATGGGATTGATATTATCGACACTATCAATAGAACAGACGATAAAAGATTAAATAGAAGCCACTCAATGCCTTCCCATAAGTTTTGTTTACAAAATCGCTAACATTTGTTATGAAAAAAAAATTGATAAACCCAATGAAAAAGTATGATCATAAAATATTTAAGGAAGTGATTTATTTCTATGGCGAGGATGTTAAAATGTTAACAATAAATAATTGAAATCAAATAAAATATCAAATAACAAGTAAGCACTGTAACATTGTAAGATGTAAATATGTTTGTAAGATCACAGCGACACTAATTATATTAATTTATTAGCGACTCGCTCCGGCTTCGTCTGGATAGGATCTATTCATGTAAATAACGCATTTAGATTTTAAATAGTCAAAGACCATTTATTTTATCAACTTTTCGTTTTTATTAAATGTCTTTAATCGTTTACTGAAGCCGTTTCGATATAATGAAATTAAATCAAAGTCCTTTGATTTAAATGATCAGACTCAGATAAGCAACAGATAAGCAAATGTAAAGCTTTTCTGTTACGGTTTGTACGTACTTTCTCTCTCTTGGTAGTTTCTTGTATACATTTAAAATAAATGTCTCGTTTCTAACACTTTAGGGTCACTATTTCAAAGGCTGCTTGCTTTGCAAACTCACAGTTGCTTTGATAGCGGGAAACTAAAGTTTAAAACGCAGTTTAAAATGTTGATTTAGTCAAAATAAATATTATACTTTGAATTAATGATACATTTCCAACGAACGGTGCACGTTCGTTGTAAATTCTTGTAGGATATGTATATTTTAAATTTCTTCTTCATCACTAACAGCATTTTTAATTTCATAGCATGACTTGGTATGAATTACTTGGAGAATTTTTCTATACACACTACGCTAAATTTGCAGATCGCTGATTTCTGTGTGGAATTAGTAGGGTCCCGCTTCTTTATGTGAAGTTTGTGTTATTTTTCAGTCGCCAGAGTCTCGTTCCACAAGTCTCTCGTTAACAACGTTGTAAAGATCCATCGATGTGTCGACGAGGGTTGCGTACCTTATACTCACAATCACCAAACGGTATTCGATTAAGGTTACGCACCAACCTCGGCACACCCCGATGAGGAGGTGGAGGAAATGTATGAGGATATCTCTAGAGCCATGCATTCCTCCAAAACCCAATATACGGATTTAATGGGAGACTTCAATGCAAAACTAGGCACAAGAGAGAACGGTGAGCTGAAAGTATGGAAATTTGGAATAGGGCAACGGAACCCAAGGGGCCAGCAGCTGGCCGACTTCATGGAGAAAGAGGGACTCTTTATGATGAACTCTTTCTTCCAGAAACACTTAAGAGTAAAAGTTGAAAAGTGAAATACTTTATTAATAATTTCATATTTATATTATATGTTCGTGATTAATGGTAAAGTATCTTAGTTCTGAGTAGATACGATGGGTTATTGTCAAATATAATTTAGTTTGAGTTTGGGTGTTTAACTTGCTTCCTCTCACTGATAAAGCTGATGCTATTGCTAGTTTGTGGCTATTAAGTTGGAAATTTTATATTTGTATGCCATTTTGTACTCACCAGGAACCTCATACAAAACCACTACACACTAGAAAGGTTGACATTAGGAAAATATTTATATTCACCTTACGGCATTTAACCGATCGAAAGTAAACAGAAGTGGTGAATTGATTTTGGTTTTTGGAGCAAGTGGCGTTGAAAAAGCAATGCAAATTTTGAATACACATCGAATCAAAACAAAAGCAACACAACTATATCCTCGGCATCGGAATTTATTAAATAATGAATTGCTACAATTACTGACGTATTGCCAATTAGCGCTTTTGCTTTCACGCGCAAATAGTCATACTCATATAAATATTAATTAACTCCTTACCGCATACCAAGCCATATATGGACACAAATGTTTATGATTTTTCTCTAGCCTAATGAAAAACTTGATTTTAAAAAGTACCTTAAATGATAAGAATAATGTTTCTTATTTCCGAAAGTAAATAATTTGTCCATGGTCATTCATATCTATCAACTATATTTGAGGTTATTTGTAATGAGTGTAATCCGCCGGTAACAGAAAAACAAGTGCAACTTTTAGGGTTCAAATACTAAACGCTAAGTAAAACTCGTAAAAATATATGACTATATGCTTTATTCCCTCTAAAATATGAAACTAGTTTGTTTTTATCAATGCCTAGCCTTTTTCGCATTCATATTTGTCTTTTCTCCAATCTGCCATATTTGTTGTTGTGTCTTCCTATGCGTTACCGTAAAAAATACTGCTGTCATATTTGGCTTCGTATGTGTTCAAGATTATTGTATACTTATTTCAGAAATGCATCCTTTGAGCTTTTATGGAAGATCCAAATATTTTAATATTATTCCTGGTAATGGCAACTTGAGCGATGATGATATTTCTTCTAACAGTGATGATGATTTTTAACTTAACTCTATTCGCCAACCTCAAAAAAACACATTGTTTTTCCTGACTCAGAACTTAATTCTGCTACAGACTGCATCTAAATCTAAGGAGAAAAAAGCCGAAAAGGAGCGGGTTATTGGGAAAAAGGTGAAAATGCCCGCTTATGACAAAGCTGACTTTGAATTCAAATGTAATTCAGAATGACCGGAGATAATGCAGCTAGACATACCAGCAGAGTTCTTTAATTTTTAATTCCTATCTGAAATAAAATCATTACTGAGCAATCTAATCTAAAGGTTACGAGAGAAGAAATAGAAAAGTGTACTGGCATCGCGATTTTCAGACCAATATATGCCTATAAGTGATTTCAAACAAGCAGTTTTCGAACACTTGCGTAAAGCAAACAAAACTCCAATACAATAAAAAGACGTGGTAGCTCATGTATAATTCTTGGAACATCGACAACAAGCCGGGTCAGCACTCCCATCGTCATGCCTGATTCTCCAGTACCTGCAGAAATGCCTCGAAGAGATTCCGGCTAAACATAAAGAGCTTCCTTTAAATTCAGTACGTCGTAATAGAATTGGTAATTTTACCATGAAAAATAACCGACAGATATGCCAGTATCGTTCTTTCATTAAATGTGAAACATGTAATGTTTATTTATGTTATAACGACAAACACATTTGTTTTAAGGAGTACCACCAAATATAACTCATACTTTCCTTAAACACATACGAAGCTATATATGGATTCACATTATAAGACTAGACTGCATACGAAACCATACATGGCTTCGACTAATTACTTTTAATGTATAAATTATTTATTTTTTAATCCAAATTGATCTCATAGGTGTACAAAAATAAATGATATTCATTCTGTAAATACTAGGAACAGACACAAGCTAGTAGTATCAGTTACTCAACTCCACCGAGTCGGCAATTTATTCTTGGGGCGATATATAGACTTTTACAACAAAATCCCAGAAAATATATAAAAGTTCAAAAACTTTATTAAACAAAGTTTGTATAAAAAGGGTTAATATAATTTTAAGGAAATTATGGATGATAATAACCCCTGGGAATAAGGTGATCGCTACCAAGCTATTTCTAATTTGTTTTGTGTGGTTAAGTGATTGTAAGCTGTTATTTAAAAAAAAAAGTCCCCTCTCGATTGCTTGCTGGTAGACCAGGACAGAGGTTTTTTTTCGAACCAATGGTAATTAAACAAAAGAGTGACTTTAAATAAGTATTATTTATAATCTTTATAGATTAAAAAAGTTTCTATTTCTATTATGTGAGCCTAATTAAACATCTCTTTATTTCATCTCTTTCATAATTCATGTGATGGGGTTAAGATTGTCTCAAAAAATCATGAGTCACCTTATATATAACATAATATATTTTAATATCTTTGTATACATAGTAACTTTGGTTTCATCATCATTATTATCATAAAAATTAATAACAAGTCTATTGCTGAACATAGACGTCGCCCATAGATTAAATGCGTGTAAATAATAGTGGCACAAGGAGAAAAAGTTCCCGTAAGTATTCACATCTATACAAATAAATAAAATTGAAGTGTCTGTTTGTAATGTCATAATACCAGCTTTTTACTAAATGCATATGAAAGTATATACGTTACTTATGACAAAAACACAATTTTTAAAATTTTTGTCTGTCTGACTGTTTGTTCCGGCTAATCTCCGAAACGGCTGGACCGATTTCGACAGGACTTTCACTGGCAAATAGCTGATGTTATAAGGAGTAACTTAGGCTATTTGTATTTTGGAAAAAGAATTAGGGTTCCGCGCAAAAACATAAAAACCCTAACACGCGAGCGAAGTCGCGGGGAACAGCTAGTATTAAATATGAAAAAGACCTTGAATATGCATTAGAAAGTTTGTAAAATATCGCTGTGTGTTTAGACAATATACTCAGGGGTTCTGTTAGTTAATCCTAATAGTAAATTACGCCGCTATTAAATATTAAAAGGATTCCAGAATCATAGTACCTACTTATGAAACTAAATATATGGCAAACAATTTATACCCGGCTAGCGCTTACATAGTATTACCGCGACACCTGTGCCATAGTTTATTTTGTCAAATAAGTAAGAATTTTCGTAGGATATTTTAAGCTTATATAATTTTACGTACACTCCGAAGTTGCTTGCCAAATTGTTTATAGTTATACATAACAAAGTTACGGATAAACAAAATTGTATACACTTTTTTTTACCATAAACACCTTATAATAAGTCTGTAAGGTTTCAAACGATTGAATCCTAAAATATACGTCATCATCATCATCATCATCACAGCTCTAAACAAATCCAGTGCGTCGGTTAATTTAAAATACATACATAAGACAAATAATCAGGTATAATTAAATAATCTACATTGGCATTGCGGCTTTATAGAATCCCCTGGAGTTGAATGTATTTAAAAACTGAAGTTAAAAAATCCCCTGGATGTCTTAACAGGCGACATAGGGAAATGAAACAGGGGATTACTATTCGGCTGCATCACCAGTGTTGATCATTTGGGAGTAGTTTTATTTAAAACTAGCTGTTTGCCGCGACTTCGCTCGCGTGTTAGGGTTTTTAAGTTTTTACGCGGAACCCTAATTCCTTTTCTAAAATAAAAGTTGCCTAAGTTACTCCGTATGAAATCAGCTATCTGCCAGTGAAAGTCCCGTCAAAATCAGTCCAGCCGTTTCAGAGATTAGCCGGAACAAACAGACAGACAGACAATAATTTTAAATTTGTATTTTAGTTATAAGTACCGTATTTAATTTCATATGCATTTAGTAAAAAACTGTAATTTTAACATTACAAACAGACACTCCAATTTTATTTATTTGTATAGATAATAAGAATGACAAGCTGATGGTAACACCTGCTGCTAAGTGGATACTGTGGTCCATATACATCTACATTTATCCTCAACTAGCTGTTCCCCGCGACTTCGCTGGTGTGTTAGGGTTTTTATGTTTTTGCGCGGAACCCTAATTCGTTTTCTAAAATATAAATAGCCTAAGTTACTCCGTATAACATCAGCTATTTGCCAGTGAAAGTCCTGTTGAAATCGGTCCAGCCGTTTCGGAGATTAGCCAGAACAAACAGACAGACAGACAGACGGACAAACAGACAAAAATTTTAAAAATTGTGTTTTTGTCATAAGTACCGTATATACTTTCATATGCATTTAGTAAAAAGCTGGTATTTTGACATTACAAACAGACACTTCAATTTTATTTATTTGTATAGATTAAGAATCAAAATTCAGGAAAACTAAGATGGAAAGCCACTCTTCCAATAAAAAGGGTCTCCGGCTCTCTACACTCACCATACGAAACACAGCCATTTTACGCTAGTATTCTGTGAAAGCATGGTACTTTCCCGGTCGAGCCGATCCATTAGTGCTACTGCCACGTATAAAGCATTAGTTCAGCATACCACGTTAAGCAGTACCTTAAATTAGTTAAAAAATATGGGCAGCAGCATGTTTCTGATAGCAACAAAAAATAATAAATATCTGCGGTTGCCAACTCACCTGCCAATCTTGGAAGCTATGGCAAGTATCCCCTCCATGAAGCTATCTATGGGAGAAGCCTACGTACAGGTATAGATTTTGTTATTACGAGTGATTGTAAGAGGGATGAGTGCTCTTCAAATTTGATTATTTTTTTGTGTACTATTAAGAGGAAAAACGGGAAATCTTTTTTCTGTTTCAAACGTTATTTTAAAATGATCTTATTGTTTTGTATTAAATACATTAGAATAGAATAGAATAGAATCATTTTTATTCAATATAAATTATAGTACATAATACTTATTGAAAGTCATTTTTTACCTTTACCACTGGTTCGCAAAAAACCTCTATCCTCGTAAGAACCAGCAAGAAACCCAGCGGAACTTTTTTTAAAAAAAAGAAACACAATTTACAATATAATATTTTATTCAATTGTTATGTAAAAATTTAGAAAAAGCATGGTAGCGATACACCTCATTCCCAGGGGTTATTATCAGTCATGTACTCTTTAGTAGTATAATAACTCTTACTAGACAATTTTTGCTTAGTAAATAATTTAAACCTTTTGATAGAAAAGGTCTGCATATTTTCTGGGACTTTGTTGTAAAAGCGTATACATTGCCCCATGAAGAAATTACTGGCCCTTTGGAGACGAGTAACCGGTATAAATAACTTGTGTTTGTTCCTAGTATTTACAGAATGTACATACTATTTTTAATAAAACTATTTTTGTTTTTGTGTACATACAATAAGTTGTCATAAATATATTGAGAGGCCAAAGTTAATATTGTTTTTATAGGATTAGGGTGATAAACATGCACACAGTCCACCTGATGGTAAGTGGTTACTGTAGCCCATAGACATCTATATCTATCCTCCATTACGAATTAAAATGCAGAAGCGTTGTCACCCTTGAGGACTAAGATGAAATGCCTCGTTTCCAGTAAAAAGGGTCTAGTGAATTAAAGATTTTAGTATATTAAGTTATTAATTATAATTCACAATATCAGATATTTATAATATACTAGAATAACGTACAACGCTACATTATATCACAACGCATCTGGAGTGATTTTTGTTCAAAGTTGACTAAAAGTGCCTATGGACTGCAGTAGCCCTTACATCAGGTGGAATGTATGTTTACTTCGGTATCATCTCAGTTTCATAAAAAATATAGTTTATAAGCTATTAACAAATAGCAAATTATCTAAATTGTGTTACTTTTTATGCATTTGCTTTAATCGTTTTCAAGAAAATGCACGGAGCTCTGCAAAGTTATGCAAAGAAAGTATGTGCTTTAGTAGTACAAAGCATGTTAATTGTATGACAATAATGCATACGTATACAAATCAATAATACTTTATATTCTGGCCTACGTTACAAATTCTTAACAAATACCTTTATAAAGATATTTGTTTTCGGTAGACGTTGATATTATTCAAAAACTTTATTGACGGTGATCCAGTTAAGGAAGTTGGCCACAAATCCTTTATGATCTCGACGCACGTGATCAGGCAACATAAGATATTCCTTAATCTCCGAGTTCATGGAAGTTTTTAAAAGTTTATCAAATAAGCCGGAAAGAAATTCTTTTGATAAATTCTTATAATTTAGCTTTCATTTTACTAGTTACATTTATTTTTGTAGGTATTTTATAATACGATTTTGCAACAAAATCCTTTTGAATGTATGTACATTGTCTTTCGTTTGCTGTATCAAACTTTCATTATAGAAATACTATAAAAAGGTAATAATTATTGAATATTAAGTAATACATAAGTTAACATAAACATTGGAAAGTAGGTAATAGCTACTTAACTATTACTAAAATAATTGGTATGGTCATTTTAAAGAATGAAGGAAGAGAGAGTGATAAACCAAATTTATGTCGTAAAAGTGAACGGCAGAACCAGGAAGGGACGCTCTAAATGAAATTTTATCGACCAAATTGGTGATATATTGAACATGAGCCAGATTAAGAGTACCCTTAACTGACGAACGTGTATGCTTAGGTTGTAAAGGAGGTAAGAAAGGTGTGTTAGTATTGCGCCTAATGAAAGTCCGTGGTGTCTCCCTACCCCTCTGGGTGACAAGCGTTAGTGTTTATGTTAAGTTTTATTTCTAAAATGATAATAAATGTAAATTTATTTTTCAAATGATTATTCCAATAATAATCAAACTGGGTTGTTTGGTGGTTCTTCTCAGAGGTACTTTTCAAGCTACGGTAAAACAAGAAAAGTAGTTAAAAAATTATGGTATATGCTTTTTTATTGAAGACAGAGTTAGTATAAATACAGTTTATGATGCATTTTATCTTACTGCTCTCTTTGAAAATAGCAGATGCATAAGAGGTCCGGATTGCCCTCGTGGAGGTCGGAAAACGATATAATTTCAAAAAATCACAGCTAATGTTATTCAAAAACCTATTACAGCATACATCTGTAGTTGCTTGTTGCTGAACTAGGAGATGGGCAGCAACATTAGTCACAACTAAATAAAAAAAAATGCGATTGCCAACCAGCTTGTCAAGCGTGGCAGCTACTTCAATCATCCCCTATGAAGCAATCTTTGATGGAGGCCTATGTTCAGCAGTGGACTATTGATAGACTGTAATGGTAATGGTCTAGTTTTAAACCAACTTAATGCTATAACTAATACAAAAAATAAATTAGTACTAATATGGAAAACAACTGCCAAATTAATATAAAATAAGGGAATACCTAATAGATTATAATAACACATTACAATTTTCAACGCATACGTGGTAGAGCCATGCTGCAGCTATACCTATATTAATAGTATAGTTGTAGCACGAATGGGTCGGCTCGACCGGGGAAGGACCACGCTCTCACAGAATACCAGCATAAAATAGCAGCTAAAATATGCTGTGTTTCGTATGGTGAGTGTAGAGAACCGGAAACCCTTTTTACTGGAAAAGAGGCATTTTATCTTAGTCCTCACGGTTGACAACGCATCTGCATTTTATTTCGCAAACGCAGATAGATGTGGATGTATATGTGTGTAGTGTGCTCGTTTGTCACCCTTATTCTATAAAAAATGCAGCCTTTACGAATTTTGACGTACTAATATTGTAGTTTAGTTCTAATATAGATTGTAAATATAGTTGTAAACTTTCGTAATAAAATAAAATAACCTGTGATATGGCATCAATATAACGTATGATAAGTAACAATGGTATATTCAAAAGAAAACGAGAAGCAGAGCACGAGAAGTAACAGAGAAGGACGATGAAAACACATTACAATTATTAGGTTATTCTTTATAGAATAACGGTGATTACCGAGTACACAGTCCAGGTAGATGGATGTTCAAACTCATAGATTCCTCATCTATTTTCGATTAAGAATCAAAAATATTAAAAGAATCAAGTAGTTACCCCTGAACACTTATATGGAATGAAGCAGTTTCTATTAAAAAGGGTTTTCTACACTCACCATATGAAACACAGGATCGTTAAACTTCTGCTATTTAACGTTTTTTCTAACATTATTAGTTATTTACACGTGCTCACCAAAACTTTTAAGATTATTTATCTTCTAGACGATCCCAGCTCCCAGATCCCAAAATCTTTACATATAAATTAAGTTGAAGTGTTTGTCTGTAATATCGAAATAACTGCCTTATATTAGGGTAAGCCTTAGCGGAGGGACTTTTAAAAATTTTAGTCTGTCTGTCTGTCCGGGTTTTATTTTCGAAAACATTGGAGTTTAAAATTTAATATTGATAAAATAAATGGCTTTTGATTATATTAAATCTTAATAAAACCACATAAATAGATTATAGGCAGATGAAGTCAGGGCGCAAATTGTTGCAGATAAATAAATTTTCTGCCCAACCATTCGTCGATTCTAGCTTCGTTTCTTCAAACTAATTGCAATAAAATTACTTTCACTCAACTCATTTTGATCGTCTATTTTTTAATTCTGTGACTCAATTAGCAGAGCTTACGCAGTAAATATTCTTACTAGTGGTGCTATTTATATATAACACGTTAACCACATTCGCGTTAAATTTGGACATTATTACCAATACAGCGAATAAAATATGGACTATATACGTTTTCAAATGACATTACACACGTGTTTGTTCTTACACATGCCTGTAAGGACAACCACAATTTCTCAATTATATTATTAGTAGGGATATCGATATTTAAAAAAAAATAACAACAATGAGGTTATCATAGTAATGCTTTTAAAATATGAAACTAAATCATACTAAAATATAACTTTTGTACCACTTAATTAAGTAGAGCCTATCAAGTCAGTCTGCTTGTATAAGTTCCAAGCGCTTATCCTTTAAATATTTTGGTACATTGCCATATTTCCTCTTAAGTCTTATACGATTGCACTGTATCTGGATGTGTTGTACTTGTGCCAGGAGGAATTATACACTCAGATCCAAAAATAAAATTTGATTACAAGCCAAATGTTTTGTTTCATCATAAACATTAGCCAAAATTATAGAAAAGCCACACGGATAATTAAATTTATTGATTATTTTCAGCGAGCTAATGCTATACACACATACATATACATACACATACATATTATGTCAAGCAAAATACGCAAGATAATGCTGAACTAATAGATATATCTATCGATTCAACTGTCCATCCATTAAAGCTTATAAAAAGTCTACTGCTGCAATATAGTCCTCTCTTAAGGTATTTTACAAAACAAAGTCGCCAGCATCCATCGAATTCCATTGAATTACGAAGTCGTTAATTCATCTAATAGCGGTCACCCTACACTTCGCTTAGCTGAAGTGGCACTAGGCTGGCCACAAAACTTAAAGAACTGATAACCGATGGGGAAAAAAGGTTCACGAGTGGCAGCCTCATACTGGTAAGTGATAATATTCATATGTTAACACTCGACGCTTGTAAGCAAGATCATTGAATTAAATACCTCAAATGACGTCACCGCAAACCATTAAATTATTGTAAATAAATAATAGTTTAAAAAAAACTAAAAAAATCATTTTGTTGATAACCGAACTAAAAAGTATTTTCTTTAATTTTAAAATAAGAAAATAGTGATTAACATAAAAAATAAGTTTATTGTAAAAAAGCGTGGGCTGCTTTTTCAGATATTTTTATGATGATGCTAATTTTACGAATATCCACAAAAATGTTTACAACATATGACATTAGTTTTTTAAACCTATTACATATTTTCTAATTTTTAGTGCGGCTAATTACAAAAGCGTGATATTTATGGAACCATGTTCTTTTTTACGCGGCTTACAGTAGATTGAACTGGCAAAAATTATTGTTTTATGAATTATTCGCAAATCCTGAGGCGAGGATAATGGGACAACATATTTAAATTATTGCATTGTCATCGGTCCTTGATAAGTTTGCGAAATTTCAAAGCAATCCGACGTTTAAAAGGGGATGAAAATCACATTCAAAAATTTCGTTACATACATACATAGATACATACCAAGCTAATAAAAGTGTGTTAAAAAACATAAATCCAAACTAGTAAGACAGGCTTGCGAAGAATCACTTCAAGGAAGCACAAGTCACTTTATACACTTATTCGTCACGTCATTAGGCTTCATGAGGTCCGTTACCATTACAGCTAATCAAAATGTCTCTGCCGGACACAGGCCTCCCCAATAGATTGCCTCATAGGGTTATATTGGCCATAGCTGCCACGCTTGGCAACGGCAGTCAATTTTTTATTCGGATGTTATCAGAAACATGCTGCTGCCCATTCCTTCATTTATTTTCCATCTGTCGCCTTTTACGACACCCTCGTGATATGAAATAGTGGATATTCTTAAACCACCACTACACGGTTATTCATTAAGTCACAAAAGACAAATAACTGTACATAAATACATACGTATACCTACACAAACATATATAAATATTTATTTATTCTCGATAAAGGTAGCGCCTCTTCCGGTCAGTCGAGTAAACATAAAGTGTTGACTTGATTAAGGCAAAGGAAATAGAAACTTCCATTAACAAGAATTAACAAAACCAAGAGGCAAGATGAGCTGACTCATTAGGGGAATTATTTATGTGAGTGCCTTGAGCGTAAAATTTTACCTTGAGAATGCAATGAATATTTTGCTAAAAGGATAGATAATTGAGATAAAAGGCTAAGGTAGTTAACACTTTGTAATATTTAAATTAATAATATTTTAATAGCTGGATAAATTCGTTATAATATATAATATTGCGTATAATGCATTGTGACTGCTTTGTAACAGAATAATAATGATTTATTACATTTATAAACTAATTTTATGGATTTTATGGTGTTTAACTTTTAATATGTTATATTTCATTTATTAGTATATACAATATTAAAAACTATAATAAAAAACACTAAAACTAATAACTTAATTATCATAAAGTCCTATT
Source organism: Parnassius mnemosyne (assembly GCA_963668995.1). NCBI lineage: Eukaryota > Metazoa > Arthropoda > Insecta > Lepidoptera > Papilionidae > Parnassius > Parnassius mnemosyne. The sequence continues at coordinate 7,150,531 of CAVLGL010000079.1, read as the reverse complement.
CCCCGTTGCATCGTGCCAAGAACGCTGGATGCGTTTTCTCGCTGAATGCATATACTTAGCCTTTGAACGAGAAAAGAACCAACCTGCTTATCACTAGCAGCAACGAATTTTAATTCCCGCCGTTTCTGGCAGTTTTCAGCAACCACGGTCACGGATGGAATAGAATAATAACTTTATTTTTGCTCTGTTGCAATGCTATAATATTCCTTGATTACATGACACAAATCATAAAATAATAAAAACTATTGGTAAATACTATTGTAGTTGTAAAGCGCATTAAATAATTACGTGTAACATGACTATACGGAAAATTTTAAAGTAGTTTAGTAAGTACTTTTTTTTGTAAGTACTAAAAACCTTACAATTAATACTATACTTTAAATTTATGTCAAATTTCAATGTAAAAAAAGCTTGGAAAATGCAAAAGTGCACTCCTCATAATGCTCGTATGATTGTGAAAAACTTAAAATAAATGTAAATTTTAGTTACATTCGTCAAACAATTCCAGTACCAGTCACCTAAGTAAACCTTCAAGTCTCCGGAGGTAAGGTCTATTCATAACTAACAAAACGAGCCCAACCTCAGGACACCTAGTTCTCCTCGTCGAGGAGTTCCAGTAGCAGTCATCAAAGTACACCTTTAGGTCACTCTATTAAGTCCAGAGGTAAGGTCTCATCATGAATAATAAAACGAGGCCAAACTCGGCACATCTAGTTCTACTTATCGAGGAGTTCCAGTAACATTCACCGAAGTACACCTTTAGGTCTTAAGATCAAGTCCGGAGGTAAGGTCTCATAATAACTAACAAAACGAGGCCAAACTCGGCACACCTAGTTCTACTCTTCGATGAGTTCCAGTGCCATTCACCGAAGTACACCTTCAGATTACTCCATAAATTCTGCATGTCTTACCAGGTCGTCACTCCATCTAGTGGTCCATGATCGATCCGACCTTCAGTCATATCTCAGAGACTCATATTTACGCCAATCACTCAGTTCATCTGCCTCTGATGCCGCCCCGGCTCTTAACGCAAATAGCATCCCACACTAAGCCTTTACCTCTCTCCCAAGGGACCACTGTCATACCGGCGGGTCTCTTGCCTTAATCTCTAAATCTACACCATAAGCCACTTTTTACGTAAAAAGAGCAATTAATTGATTTAAAAAAATGTTAGTAAGTTCAACAAGCATTTACATATCGTATCTTTCTGACAATGTGCTTTTTACATAATGTATATTACGTTCAATATGATTGTTACATACGATTATATGCGACAAACCGTAGAAATCTTAATTTTTAGGCGCTAGTAAAACATACCTACATGCTTTGAGCTTAAGGCATGCAAATGTGTTATTGTATAGTTTATTTTTAGAAGTAAGTCAAAAATAAATGAAAGCCACGAAAAATGTTTGAAAATTCTTCAACGTAATATTAAAACTATTTTATGTAACGACGTAAAACAATTCACTTCTTTAAATCTACTTCATCAAAATAGGCGTCTAAAATGAAAATAAACGAAAAAATACACACTGCAAGTTTTTTGAGGATGAATGAAAAAACACACAACAAACTGTCCATCTTACGGTAATTGGATCCTATGGATCATAGACATCTACATCTATCTTCGATTAAGAACCAAAATACAGATGCAATGTCACGTCTGAGGGCTAAGATATAATGCCTTTTTCCCAGTAAAGACTGCCTCTTAAACTCCACTCTTATTTTTTCACCCACCATGAGAAACAAAACAGCATTAAGCTGTATTTCACGCTGGTGTTCTGTGAGAGCGTGGTCCTTCCTAGATCGCGCCATACAATTGGTGCTATAACCATATTTAGCTGCAGCATTGATCTACTACGTAAACGTTGTTCATTTGTCATCTTTACAGTCAAAGTATTAAATTTAAAAAATCAAAAATAAAAGACCCATCAGATACTGAATTATGTTGTATTACAAAAACTAAACGTAAAAAGATGAATAATTTAATCTAATAATCTAATCCATTATTATGAATAATGAAATCAATGAAACAGACACAAGAAACGGTGGTAGAGCCACGCAGCAGCTTTTGCTGTTGTACGTATGGGCCGACTCGAGCCGGGATAGTACCACGACCTCACAGAATACCGGCGTGAAGTAAAAGCTGTGCTTCTGCGTTTCATCTGGTGAGTGCAGTTGACCGGAGGCCCCATTCCCCCCGTCCATCAACATGGTAGCGGAATTAAATCATAGACTACACCAGGAGGGTACCAGCACCCCTGGAGAATCTCTCGCTGAGCATCCACGACCATGCCACTCCATTCCTGAGCGTGGGTGCTCAGGCAAAAACAAGACCAAGGCAACTACTGCCACGCTACCCATGAATTTCTGCAACATCAGGGGACTTCACTCGAACATAAACGCCGTTCTGACCGAGACGCAGGTGTCCTTTCCGGCTGATACTTTGTATCTCTCCTACCCGGGGTACAAATTGGAGCACTCCTTTGTGCCTCGGGCTGGAGTTTGCGTATACGTCAGAGAGGACATCTCTTCTCGACGCCTCGGCAGTCTTGAATGTTCGGAGCTGTCCATCCTTTGGCTTCGCGTAGATAGCGACGACCATCCGCGCATCTACGGGTGCCTCTATAGGTCCCATAGCGGTAATGCCGAAACAGATCGACTCATCGACCAAGTCCAAATGGCTACAGATTCCTTGCTACAACAGATCCTAATCCGCATAGATCGTGATTCTTGGCGATTTTAACGCCCACCACGCCGAATGGCTCGGTTCACGTTTAACCGATCATGCGGGGAGATCTGTTTATGATTTTGCCTTGGCATATGGTCTGACACAACTGGTTACTTCGCCCACGCGGATTCCAGATGTGGAAATCATACACCTTCCCTGTTGGACCTTCTGCTGACCTCTCATCCGGACGGATATCAGGTTTCCGTCGATGCCCCTCTCGGCTCTTTGGACCATTGTCTGATCCGGAGTGTGGTGCAACTCACGCTCCCCTCGCGGTTGCGTTCTGCAGGTTGCCGTCGTGCTTGGCATTACAGGTCGGCGGATTGGGCGGTCTTTCTTTGCTTCCTACCCATGGGGGCGGGTTTGCTTCTCGCCGGATGATCCCAGCGCTGTTGCTGACTCTGTCACTGATGTGGTGCTACAGGGAATGGAACTATTTATTCCATCATCTGTGGAACCCATCGGAGGCAGATCTCAGCCTTGGTTTGGTCGCTCCTGTGAGAATGCATTACGCAGTAAGCAGGAGTGCTATCAGGCCTGGGCTGTGGATTCGGCGGCTCGGGATGTAAACACCAGCATGCTTAAAAAGGAGTATAACTTCGCCTCCAGGTCCTTCAAAAGAGTTATTGCCAGGGCAAAGTCAGAGAAACTAGTTCGCCTTCCTTCGGGAACCCGTGCATTCTGGTCTCTCGCCAAGGCTGTTCAAGGGAATTCCTGTAAACCATCACTACCATCTCTGCACAGGAAGGACGACTCACTGGCCTACGCCGCAAAAGAGAAAGCCGACCTTTTAGGCTCCCTTTTTGCGTCTAACTCGACTCTTGATGACGGGGAGAACATACCGCCGACCATCCCGCAGTGTGAGTGCTCCATGCCGGATGTGCGGTTGCGATCGGTCCGCAAAGCACTCCTCTCCCTGGACATTCACAAGTCGAGTGGGCCTGACGGAATCCCCCCAATTGTGCTGAGGATGTGTGCTCCGGAGTTGGCACTGGTTCTAACGCGTCTTTTCCGGTACTCCTACTCCCTAAGCGTAGCCCCGAAATCATGGAAGACAGCTTTTGTCCACCCGATCCCTAAGCCACCACACATGTACACCAGCTGATTAGTGACTGCCAGTAAGGTTTCCGACGGGGTCGTTCAGCTGGTGATCTTCTTGTTTACCTAACACATAGATGGGCGCAGGCGATCGAGTCCAAGGGGGAGGCATTGGCCGTTAGTTTGGACATAGCGAAGGCCTTCGATCGCGTCTGGCACAAAGCGCTTCTTTCGAAGCTCCCTTCCTATGGGCTTCCCGAGAAATTGTGCAATTGGATCACCAGCTTTCTTACAGATCGGAGCATCAAGGTCGTTGTAGACGGTTATGCTCTGACTATAAGCCTATTAACGCTGGTGTTCCACAAGGCTGCGGGCATCACCAACGCTATTTCTTCTGCATATCAATCATATGTTGCAAACCGGTAGCATTCATTGCTATGCGGATGCCAGCACTGGTTATGCTCTATACACCGGCCGTGCCAATATTTCTCGGGAAAACTTCGCCGAGTACCGGAAAAATCTTGTATCTGAAGTCGAGTCTTTGCTGAACAAAGTCTCGGATTGGGGGCGACCAAATCTAATCCAGTTTAATCCTCAGAAGGCACAAGTTTGCGCGTTTACCGCTAAAAAGAACCCCTTTGTCGTATCTCCTCAGTTTCAAGGCACTTCCCATGTTGCCTCAGTCAGTATCGGAATCCTCGGAGTCGACATATCAAGTGACGTGCGGTTTCTTGGTGACTTGGAAGAGAAGGCCAAAATGGCCTCTAAAAAGCTTCGCGTGCTTAGCAGAGCGGGACAGTATTTCAGCACACCGCCTGCAACTTTACAAGGCGCAGGTTCGGCCTCACATGGAATACTGTTCCCATCTCTGTGCAGGGGCTTCCCAGTGCCAGCTCCTTCCACTTGACCGCATCCAGCCCAGAGTGGCTCGAATCTTCGACGAACGAGTCCTTTCTGATCGGCTCGATTCATTGACGCTTCGAAGAGATGTTGCATCGCTTTGCATTTTCTTTAGCATTTACCACGTGGAGTGCTCTGAGGAATTGTTCGGATTAACCCCAGCCGCCAAATTTCACGAATGCACATCGCGGCAGAACTCCTGACACCATCCACACCATCTGGATGATTGGCAGTCCACCACTGTGCGATTTATAAGATTCTTCCTTGCACAACTTCCTTGTGGAATCGATTACTATCAGCAATTTTTCCGGACCGATACGACTTAGGGACCTTCAAGAAAAGAGCCTACTCCTTTTTAAAAGGCCGGCAACTCATTTGCAAATCCCTTGGTTCCCCTGGTGTTGCGGTTGTTCATAGGCGGCGGTAGTCACTTACCATCAGGTGAGCCGCATGCTCGTTTGCCCCCTCTCCTATAAAAAAAAGAAATAGGAACTTTTTTTGTTCAGTATAAATTATAAATATTATTTATTGAAAGTCACTTCTTTGTTAAATTACTACTGGTTCTAAAAAAAGGCCTCTGTCCTGGGAAGAACCAGCAAAAAACCCAGCGGGACTTTTTTTCAAATAACAGCTTACAATCATGGATTAACAATTAACCACACAAAACAAATTAGAAATAGCTTGACAGTTTTTGAAATTTGAGCAGTCAAAGTTGGTATATTTTCCAGGATTTTGTTCAGGCCTTCAAATTACTCGCCCCAAGAATGAATTACTAACTTGGTATAGTCGAGTAACTGGTACTACTAGCTTGTGTCTGTTCCTAGTATTTACAGAATGAATATCACTTCTTTTTGTATAAATACTTTTATTCTTGTGTACGTGCATTACATTTTCATAAGAGTCCCAAAGTTAATATATTAATTTGCTTAAATTTTTGTCGGAGTGACTCTTTAGGTTTTAAATCATAGATTGCTCTTATGGCCCTCTTCTGTAAAACAAATATAATTTCAGTGTCAGTCACGTGTCCCCAAAGCAAAATACCATACGACGTATTGCTAGGGAAACAGCTAAAGTAAACACGTTTAGCAGTACTAGTAAGATTTCTAATATTTTTACAGTATATGCTGCAATATGGGGGCTCCATTGAAGCTTCGCGTCTAGTGTTATTCCAAGAAAACTATTAATAATATTTGACATTTGTATGCCCATGAGTCTGATCACAGACAACTTTACTTGTATTTAAATAAGACCATTTTGTAACCTGTAAATCAAAAATAAACTATTTCATTTCAAAAAGTTGGAGGTCATCACTATATAGCAAACAATCCACCGGAGATATCATCTATTCACAATCTCTACATAGCCATCTATCTCCCTTCTCGACCGTTTCCAAGAAATTGGATCACTCGTCATTCTGCGACACCATGCGATTTGAATGCAATTCTGTGTGGTGACAGCTTAAAAGAATACATCGCCTCTTTCATACTGAGGGTGTCGTAACGGAAGGCTGTGGCAAATGCTATAAAATTCATGTAGTGTATGTGCCTCCAACCTACTAGTACTGTAATAAATACATGTACTCTTATGTTTATTAAGTAGTACAATTAAAGTCTTGAACTGAGCAACACGTGTCCTTTTCATTCAACACCTTCCGACATTACATTCGTATTGTTTCTGATATATCTTGGATATATTATATAGAATGTCGGTATAACCATATCATTTACGCTGGATTTTATAAAGCCAAACCAGCTACAGGCAGTGGCATCAATGGTGCAACATTTGTGAGAACTGGAACACGATATTAATATTTTTTTAGAGACTGTTTTCACAAAACTGTATGTGTGAGATCAATTGAATCACTTATTACAAACATTGATACTTCATCATCATCGTTGGACTTCTCAAGAGTTTACAACCTGAGTGCGTTTCCAGTGATATTAAACTTATTCAAATCCTAAATTGATAGCTCAATACAATTTGGTTTCTTAATTATTTTAATTAATACTATATACGAGTATAACTATTTTATGAATTCGTTCTAAGGATTAACATAAAATTTAAGAATAGGATGCTTATATTAAAATGAAACAAATTACAATAAAGCAAGAGCATAGGATATAAATGTATAAATAATATGAAAAAGTCTTTAAAGTTCTTTAAATCTCACAATCATTTAAAGTAACACCACTTCTAAATATAATTGCACACGGCATTCCACTTCCCAACCACTTAAGTGAAATTCGAAATTGGGAACGTCACATGAAAATTATCGCATCAAATTGTAGACTTTTAACTGGTTCTTCACATTTTAAGGATGTTTTTCAATTTCGTTTAAGCATCTGTAATCTACAGCGTTACTCCAAACAATTTAATCTCTACGTGTAGCGCAAAACGACGCAAATATTGAAATATCCGTGACGATACGGTGCGACGTAATTACGCAATCCAACGCCTGTAGAGCTGCCTATATATATTTTATTACAAAGAACTTTCATTTTAAAACTTTTGAACGATATTAAATATTTTAAAGGTAAGTTAAATTGTTAGGTTATTATAAAGGTTAACGTTTGTTTGTGAAATATAGTTAAGTTTTAAAGTTTTAGTTGTTAGGTTTATCCATTTTAATATAGGAAGACTAAAATGGATTTTTTTTTATAGAATAGGGGGCAAACGAGCATGCGGCTCACCTGATGGTAAGTGACTACCGCCGCCCATGAACAACCGCAACACCGGGGGCATTGCAGATGCGTTGCCGGCCTTTTAGAAAGGTGGTTCCTAAGTCGTATCGGTTCGGAAAATTCGCTGGTGGTAATTGATTCCACAAAGAGGTTGTGCGAGGGAGAAAACTTCTTCTAAATCGCACAGTGGTGGACCGCCAATCATCCAGATGGTATGGATGGTAACGCGAGTTTTGTCGCGACTTGCGGTGGTTTTTTTTTTTATAGGATAAGGGTGACAAACGAGCACACAATACATCTGATGGTAAGTGGTTGCTGTGGCCCATAGACATCTACATCTATCCTCTATTACAAATCAATATGTAGATGCGTTGTCACCCGTGAGGACTAAGATGGAATGCCTCATTTCCAGTAAATAGGGCCTCCAGCCACCTGCACTCACCAAGCGAAACGCAGAGGTAAACCTCTACTTCACGCTGGTTTTCTGTGAGGTCGTAGTACCACCCCGGTTCGAGCCGGCCCATCCGTGCGACAGCAAAAGCTGCCGCGTGGCTCTACCACTGTTAAATTGAGCGGCTGGTATTAGTCCGAACAATTCCTCAGAGCACTCCCCGTGATAGATGCGATAAAATACGCAAAGAGATGCAACATCTCTACGCAGTGCCAGTGTATCGAGCCGATCGGAAAGAACTCGGTCGTCGACGATTCGAATAGCTCTGCGCTGGATGCGGTCAAGTGGAAGGAGATGGCACTGGGGTGCCCTGGCCCAGAGATGAGAACAGTATTCCATGTGGGGCTAAACTTGCGCTTTGTAAAGTTGCAAGCGATGTGCCGGCATGAAATACTGTCTCCCTCTGCTGAGCACGCCAAGCTTTTTAGAGGCCAATTTGGCCTTCCCTTCCAAGTGACCACGAAACTGCACGCTATTCGATATGTCGACGCCAAGGATTCCGATACTAGCTGAGGCAGCAAGGGGAGTGCTTTGAAACTGAGGAGATACGACGAAGGGGTTCTTTTTAGCGGTAAACGCGCAAACTTGTGTCTTCTGGGGATTGAACTGGACTAGATTTAGTCGGCCCCAATCCGAGACTTTGTTAAGCAAAGACTTGACTTCAGACACAAGTTTGTCCCGGTACTCGGCGACTTTTTCCGAGAAATATTGGTACGGCCGGTAGATAAGGCATCCCCAGTGCGTGCTGTCGTCTGCATAGCAATGAATGCTACCAGTTAGCAACATATTGATATGCAGGAGAAACAGCGTTGGTGATAGCACGCAGCCTTGTGGAACACCAGCGTTCATAGGCTTGAAATCAGAGCATGCACCGTCTACTACGACCTTGATGCTCCGAAGCCCATAAGAAGGAAGCTTCGAAAGAAGCGCCTTGTGCCGGATCCGATTGAAGGCCTTCGCTATGTCCAAACTAACGGCCAATGCCTCCCCCTTGGACTCTACTGCCTCCGCCCATCTATGAGTTAAGTAAACTAGAAGATCACCTGCTGATCGACCCTGACGAAAACCGTACTGACGGTCACTGATCAGCTGGTGATCTTCAAGGTACCTCATGAGCTGGCAGTTTATAATGGATTCCATTATTTTGGAGAACACGGAGGTGATGGCGATAGGCCTGTAGTTGGGCGGGTCTGAGCGGTCGCCTTTTTTAGGGTGGACCAAAGCTGTCTTCCATGAATTCTGGACTACGCCTTGGGAGTAGGAGTACCGGAAAAGACACTCCGGAGCGACGTCTTCAGCACAATGGGAGGGACTCCATCGGGCCCACTCGACTTGCTGACGTCCAGGGAGAAGAGTGCTTTGCGAACCGAGCGCTGTGTAAATCGCACATCCGGCATGGAGCACTCAATAGCGGGATGGTCGGGGGTGAGTTAGATGCAAAAAGAGAGCACAACAGATCGGCTTTCTCTTTTGCGGCATGGGCCAGTGAGTCGTCCTCTCTGTGCAGAGATGGAAGGGATGGCTAACAGAAGTTCCCTTGGACAGCCTTGGCGAGAGACCAGAATGCACGGGTTCCCGAAGGAAGGCGAACTAGCTTCTCGCCAATTCTGCCGATGTGCTCAGACCTTGCCTTGGCAATGACGCTTTTGAAGGACCTGGAGGCGGAATTATACTTCTTTTTAAGTGCGCTGGTGTTTAAATCCCAAGACGTTGATGCGTCAGCCCAGGCCCGGTAGCACTCCTGCTTATAGCGTGTGCTATTTTACAGGAGCGACCAAACCATGGCTGGGATCTGCCTCCGATGGGCACCACAGAGGATGGAATAAAAAGTTCCATACCCTGAAGTACCACATCAGCAACAGAATCGGCAACAACGCGGATCTTCCGGCGAGAAGCAAACCCGCCCCCAAGGGTAGGATAAAAAAAAAGACCGCATCCCGTCCCAATCAGCTGACCTATAGTGCCAGACACGGCGGCAAGCTGCAGATCGCAATTGCGATTGGAGCGTGAGTGGCACCGTGCTCCGGATCAGACAATGGTCCGAAGAGCCCAGAGGGGCATCGACGGAGACCTGATATCCGTCCGGATGAGAGGTCAGCAGAAGGTCCAACAGGGAAGGTACATGGTCTTCCACATCTGGGATCCGCGAAGACGAAGTAACCAGTTGTGTTAGACCATATGCCAAAACAAAGTCGTAGACAGATCTACCCGCATGATCGGTTAAACGAGAACCAAGCCATTCAGCGTGGTGGGCGTTGAAATCACCGAGTATCACGAACTCTGCGGATGGGACCTGTTGTAGCACGGAGTCTGCAGCCATTTGGACGTGGTCGATGAATCGGTCTGTGTCGGCATTACCGGGGATGGTCGTCGCTGTCTACGCGCAGCCATAGGATGGACAGGTCCGTACCTTCAAGGCTGCCGAGGCGTCGAAAACAGATGTCCTTTCTGACGTATACACAAACTCCAGCCCGGGGCACAAAGGAGTGTTCTAATTTATACCCCGGGTAGGAGAGATATGTAGTATCAGCCGGGGAGGACACCTGAGTCTCGGTTAAAAAGAGCAAGGCCGGCTTCGCCGTCTCTAGATGGTAATGGACAGCGTTAAGGTTGGAATGAAGTCCCCTGATGTTGCAAAAATTCACGGATAGCGTGACAGGGGTCGCCTTGGTTGTATTGCTCCGATGGCCCCGAGCAGCGTTAGTTGCGAGCGGAATTTTATTTCATTCCACTACCATGTTGATGGGGGGGGGGGGGGGGGGGGAATTGGGCCTCCGGCCACATGCACTCACCAAGCGCAACGCAGAGGTAAACCTCTACTTCACGCTGGTATTCTGTGAGGTCGTGGTACCACCCCGGTTCGAGCTGGCCCATCCGTGCGACAGCAAAAGCTACCGCTTGGCTCTACCACTGTTAAAATAACACACTGATAAACCTAACAACTACTACCTTAACTATACTATTCCTAAAAAAAAAAGAATTAAAAAGAAATTTAAGAATTGCATAAAAAGCAACTACTAAGGCATTGTTTTGTGTATATTTTCTTATTTCTAAAGTTATATACTTTAGAAACTGTAAAAAAGTTAATTCGCAACACAATGATTCACTTACCCTGTTTAATAAATAATTTCAGCTCAATCCCAACTAATGACACCTGGTGAGCGGAAAATGGTTAGCCTTTATTGTATACGTTTAAAACATATTACAATTTATGACATTTATTGTCAACCAAACTATTCGCATTCAAATCACATGCGTCGTCATCATCTATCGATCCATTCTGTGATCCATCCTCTCATCTGTAATATTGCACTGCTAACTGAGTGCATTTTTAACAGTTATATTTTTTCACGGCGCTCCAAACAAAATTAGCATTAAGCAAATTATGTATCATTCACGAAAGTTTTTTCATGGAAAGGAAATTTTGATAGCACTTAAAGTTACTTAACTGTCCTGATTATTGTTATAATAATATATTTAATCAATTAAATTAATTTTATCGAATTTTGAGTGATATTTTTTGATTTTGATGATAGTCATATCATGCAAGCTTTAGTATACTGAGGTGCAATGTGGATTGTGTTTTTTTTTATAGGATAGGGTGACAAACGAGCACACAGTCCACCTGATGGTAAGTGGTTGCTGTGGCCCATAGACATCTACATTTATCCTCGTTTGCGAATCAAAATGCAGGTGCGTTGTCACCCGTGAGGGCTAAGATGGAATGCCTCTTTTCCAGTAAAAAGGGTCTCCGGTTCTCTACACTCACCATACGAAATACAGCAGTATTAAGCTGCTATTTGACGCTGGTATTCTGTGAGAGCGTGGTCCTTTCCCGGTCGAGCCGATCCATTCGTGTTACAACTATACTACTAGTATAGCTGCAGCATGGCTCTACCACGTACAACGTACGTTGTGTCTTCCATTCTTGTAAACATAAACCTTGTTTCAGTTTTACTGGTAAAGAACCTGATTTAAACAAAAGATTAGTACCAAACTTTTCATAATAATATTAACAGAAAACATAGCAACATTTCTTATTGCCTATAGATATACAAGAAATATTTGTATTTCCTTGTTAAGCTGATATACTTTTGAATCTAAAATATGTCTTTACTGAAGTTTTTTTTTATAGGATAAGGGTGACAAACGAGCACACAGTCCACCTGATTGTAAGTGGTTGCTGCGGCCCATAGACATCTACATCTATCCTCTGTTACAAATCAAAATGCAGATGCGTTGTCACCCGTGAGGACTAAGATGGAATGCCTCATTTCCAGTAAAAAGGGCCTCCAGCCACCTGCACTCACCAAGCGAAACGCAGAGGTAAACCTCTACTTCACGCTGGTTTTCTGTGAGGTCGTGGTACTACCCCGGTTCGAGCCGGCCCATCCGTGCGACAGCAAAAGTTGCCGCGTGGCTCTTCCACTGTTAAAGTTTCAAGCTCACAAAATTTTTATGTATTTAATTACTCTGTCTTGTACTTTTATAACTTCATTGTAGATTCTATGTAGCTGTAATCAAAAAGTCTTTACCAGTTTATAGTCATTACAAGCCCTTAGCTGAACGAGTCCTTCTTGGGGTTAAATATTGTTTAACTCAAACTGAATTTTAAAACTACAGACCTGCCGAGGCGCTTTGTAATGACTACTTTTGAAACCGGAATAAAATTATTATACCACAAATACTTCAGTAAGAATATTTTTTTCTTATTCTTCACTCTTTACTGAACAACGAAACATGTATCTATCTCGCTGTAAGGATCAGAAGTTGACTATCACACAACAAGATATCTCGCACCTATGACGCTACTCCCACCGTCGAAAGTCTGGGTATTTTGCGCCTGGTGTAAATGGGGTCATTTTACCGCCGTATACTGTAAGCTACATATTTCCTTGCATTATCTGTCAGTTGTCGTTGTTATACAACTATCTTTTAATTCTGACATGAAAATAAATAACGATGTTTAAATTTATCGCACGGTTATTGGAAAAGATTAGTAACTTCCTTGATAAAAAAATTAAATTTAGTCCCTGAAATTGAATAATATGCCTTTATTGAAGTACTTCCTTAAATTTTTAGTGTTGTGTTTTGTTTTACGAAAGAAACGCGTTAAAATTCAATAAATTTAATATACAACGTTACATTACATATAAGTTATTTTCTCTTTTCAATGCAAGAATTCTATGTAAGTTTTTGTAATAATTTTATGTAAGTACAATTTAATAGAAAAATATTTCATTGGTATTTATTGAGTCATCTTAATCATCAATCCGCTTCCAGAATATGGCAATTCAGGCAAATAACGTATCATGATAAGAAAATATTTTAAAATTCTTCCTATTTCCTGTCTTAAAATTCTCCTAACATTTCGACTACTTATTCCACTACCAATGAGATGAGAACGTGTCTTTAGATGATAAATATTGTACACCTGATCGATAACATAGTTATAAATTCCAATTACTGAACCTGAAATTTCATCAACCCCGAATTTTTATTACTGAGTTGCGAAATGTTTAGACATTGATGGATTTAACGGCAGCCTACGCAAAAAGTTTTATTAAAAAAACGTTTTTTTTTTTATCAGACACTGGACAATTATATTTTATTTTGAAATGATAATTATAGACAAAGATGAATGATCAAATTTAAAATTTTCTTCCACATTTTTTAAGCACTAAATTGAAATATCATTGTTACATTAAAAGCGGATTTACATCAAGAACATTTTTGAGAATTGATTTTTACGATTTTTAACGTTGTCTTTAATTTAAGTAATGAACAAATCGTTCGATAGACTACAAATTAAATTTATGGATAAAGCTGCTAAAGTAACCACGTCCCAAACAAAGCGATGCCTACATTTAAATTGACGTGGAAACCAAGCTAAAACCATGCTTGACTTATATTGTAAGGACACGCATCACCAAATATATACATCTAAAATATTTTTGCAACGACTTGGTTTTAGGTATTTACATTTGGCTTTTATTAGATTGTGATACTATCATCTATGGCCTAACCATGACTTTTTCTGGTCTCTCCTATAGCGACTTCTTACGACATCCGCAAGACTCATTAGCCTCCAACACACAAAAAAAATGTTTGGCTTACCATACTCTCTGGCCGTATTCACGGCGCTAAGCAGTGGTGCACTTGTCTAATTAAAAGGATAAATTGAACCGGATAAATAAAGGTAATTCATCTCCGTCTTTAGATATGAAAAAGGAATCTGTGGCCTTCTTTGCTTGAAGTTGGTCGCATGGTGGCAAACTCCCAGCTCTGAAATCTTAAATGATGTACATATTATTAAAAAATGTAACAATATTTACGCTTAGATAGAAAAATAAACATTTTATTCCATAATTAGTCATGGATGTTAATTAAGAACGAATATGTAATTTTTATTACGCATGCCAATTTTGAACAAATTCTAATGCAATGTTCAATACTGATAAACTAACTGCTAAGAAATAAACGAGCACATCATGAACAATTAAGCGATTAAATAATATATATTTCCTTACAAGTTCTATGGTATTTAGGTATGGTTAATGCAGCCGTCATGGTAATAAAAATCTAAGAATATATACGACTGTTTCAACATTCTACAGTTACAAAAGAACAAGATGCCTCTTTTAAAATACGCCTTAGTCTTTGCTTTATCTTTCGTGACATTTTGTGAGGCGATTACAAAGCCATATTATAATTTAAAGGATGCCCCCGAGTTGTTCAACAAATTTCAACATGACTACAACAAGCACTATCAAAACGAAAACGATAAGAAAAATCATTACGAAGCGTTTATTACATCGCTTTTAAGGATCAATTATTTAAACTCAATTCAAGATTCAGTTGTATTCGATATAACCAGTTTCGCTGATTACATAGACGAACATTTATATCATATAAACGTAAGTCTTAAATATATCTATCTTCTTTATCTACGAAACTGTCCAAATCTGTACTTACATTTTTTTTGATAATTTTAATTTCAATATATTACTTTGATATAGAATACAAAACAATAACATTTTCATTTTTTGTTGGTGTCTGCTTGTAAATTTAATAATTATAAAAAATTAAAAATTTTGTACAGCCGACTTCAATATAAGTTATTTAAGAATACCTCAAAAACTATTAGTCTGACCTTGATCAAATTCATATGGGACTACACGAGAACTATCAGCTTTTATATAAAAAAAAAAAGAATCATCGAAATCGGTTCACCCAGTGCAAAGTTATGAGTTAACACACATAAAAAACATACAGTCGAATTGAGTACCATCTCCTTTTTGAAAGTCGGCAGAAAACAATAGGCTCTGAAAGTACTGGATAAATTTTAACGTGGCTATGCTAAATTTGAATCATTATCGGTAAAGTGCAGGTTTCACCATGCAAATGGGAGTGTATAATATATTATATCATTATTATCATCATCATTACCGTCCTTTACAAGTCCACTGCTGAACAAAGGCCTCCCCCAAGGAATGCCACAAAGCTCAGTCCTGAGCCACGTGCATCCATAGACTACCTTCATGTCTTACCAGGTCATCACTCCTTCTAGTAGTGGTCACCCTACACTTCGCCTACCGATACGAGGCTGCCACTCGAGAACATTATTTCCCCATCGGTTGTCGGTTCTTCAAACTATATGGCCGATCCATTGCTACTTCAGCTTACTATCCCGCTGGGCTATGTCACTCACTCTGGTTCTACAGCAGATATCCTCATTTCTATATTTATCACGCAGAGAATACCCGAGCACAGCCAGATGGCTGAGATCTGTGATGGTCTGAGATGTGTGTATGGAGATCCATAGCTCGCTAAACGACCTTGAGCTTCCTCATAAGGCATGCAGTAAGGGACCACGGCTTAGTACCATAAGTCATCACTGGCATAACGCACTGCTTGTACAGTCTCGTTTTCATGTTTTGAGGTATACCTGACGAGAAGATGTGTCGTAATTTCCCGAACGCTGCCCATCCGAGTTAAATCCATCGATTGACCTCTAGGTCGAAGTTAGAATTACTTAGTTGGACTAATTGATTTCTTCCCGTGGGTGTCGTAAAAGGCGACAGAGGGAAACTGAGGCAGAAGATGGGCAGCAGCATCTTTCTAATAATAGCAAAAGCAATAAAAAAACTGCGGTTGCCAACCCGTTGGCCAAGCGTGGCAACTATGTCAATATACCACCCATGAGCAATGACTGTGACTGTGTGTGAACAATAACTGTTCAGTGAGGGAATATCTCGAGGGTGAAAACTGTTAGCGATCACCGAATGGTTAGAGGCACACTGAACCTAAACGCTAAGTAAGAGAGGAATCGACTAATGAAGTCAACGCTCCGTCCCCCTCATGCTCTAATCCAAAGTCCCGAAACCTTTCAGCTCGAGTTACAAAATCGTTTTCAGTGCCTAGAAGATTGCAATGCAGTGGACGATATAAATGACGAGCTCGTGGAAACTGTCCATGCGGTCAGATATAAGTTTTGCATGACCCGCCACAGAAGAACACAAAACTTTCCGATCACAATCTTAATCTTATGGCTGTTAGACGGGAAATGAAGTTGCAGTCTTCAGTAAATTTGATAGCATACAGCCAACTTAACAGACAGATCTCCAAATGCATGCGGCGAGACTTACGCAACTTCAATACAGCTCGTATTGAAGAAGCGATCAATCGTAACCAGGGCTCCAAAGTCTTTGCCAGAGATCTGTCTGCCAGAAAGTGCCAACTGTCGAAGCTGAAGACCGAATGTGGCAGCGTCCACACGCCACACGCAAGTGTGAGTAACGATGCAAGACCAAGTCTTCTTTGATACTATTCCGATGATGTACTGGACGTCAAACTGAGCGAGATTGGAATGGCTCTCCAGCACCTTAAAAACGGCAAGGCCCCAGGTGAGGATGGAAGTACAGCGGAGCTTCTGAAAGTGGGTGGAAAATCGGTACATAAGTAGTACGAAGTTAAGTCCTTTATAAGCTCTTTAATTCCGTCCTCCATTGTGACACTATACCGGAGGCGTGGAGCAGAAGTGCGGTGGTATTGTTAAGTCAAGAAAGCGTTGTCACCTTTCTTGAAGAACTACAGAACGATTTTCCTTCTGAACCGCGTCTACGTGTTGTTTTTGAGAGTCATTACGAATCGTCTCGCACGCAGACTCGACGACTTCCAGCCTCCCGAACAAGCCGGTTTCCGAAAAGGCTTTAACACTATAGACCACATACATACCCTTCGGCAAATTGTACAGAAGACCGAAGCGTACAATCTACTACTTTTTCTTGCGTATGTGGACTATGAGAAAGCCTTTGATTCCATCGAAATTTGGGCGGAGCTTCAGTCCCTCCAGCAGCGCCAAGTAGACTGTCGGTATATCGAAGTGGTGAAGTGTTTGTACAGTAGGACTACAATGGCTATTCGAGTACAGAACCAGAGAACGAAACCTATCCAACTGCACAGAGGTGTAAGACAGGGTGACGTAATATCCTCAATACTCTTCACCGGTGCATTGGAAGACGTTTTCAAGCTACTGGACTGGAAACGATACGGTATCTATTCTATACGATTTGGTAGTGGACGGCAGCCTGAGCACCCACGCTCAGGAATGGAATAACATGGTCGTGGATGCTCAGCGAGGGATTCTCCAGGGGTGCTGGTACTCTCCTGGGGTAGTCTTTCGTGTAATTCCGCTACCATGTTGATGGGGGGTTAATTGGGCCTCCGGCCACCTGTACTCTCCAGACAAAACGCAGAAGCCGAGCTTCTACTTCACGCCGGTATTCTGTGAGGTCGTGGTACCAACCCGGCTCGAGCCGGCCCATACGTGCAACAGCAAAAACTGCCGCGTGGCTCTACCACCGTTAAGCTGGAAGTATCACCTGCAAAATGGTCATCTGGCTAAGCTAGGAAATAGACATGTGATGATAGGAATACTGACACTACTCAATCCTACACATTTTGTTCATCAGAAAATAAGTGACGTCTGTTGGCCCTGGGATCTTGAATTGATATAAATCATCACACACTTATTCTCAAATTTCCTTACTTAAATTTTACAAAATGAGGGGTAAGGCTGTTGTAGTGTGATTTTGTGAGTATACTTGCACTAGAGAGCTAAATAAATTATGCCCATTTCTATATGTACGAGTATGTCAATGACTATGAATTTCCTTACACCATTACAACATAGCACAATTTTTGAAAATTTACTCATAGATAAATTTAACCGGACTCAATTTCTCGTTTAAAGCTACTTAACTTCGCTAGCCAGTCTATCAATTGATGATTGATTTAAATACAATAATATTTTGATCGCCTCTATTACTTTTATCATTTGAATAAATATATTGCATCGACTGTATCTCGATGATTTAGATTTATAAGTATCATTACGAAAGTACTTACATTATTTTGATAAAAAATCTGCATAATTGGTTCCTTAACCTTGAAGATTTTGTGGTTGATTCATTAAAATAACTGTGAGCATTAATAAAAAAGTAGGATACTCCTTTAAAGTTGGATACTAACATCACTTGCTTTTTACAGGAAAAACGACATATATCGGCTAAGGCACTATAGAACTTGACATTTTTATCCCGAAACTATCATGGGCATAATTCGAGACATCAGAGATGTAACAAAATATTTTAAAATAAACTTTAAAAAAAATTATAATAAAAATGTTGAATTAAATACTCGTATGTGTTTCATTACAAAAACATATTAAAATATAATTAACATTTCTTTTATTAGATTGGTAACTCGGAGGCCAAGTACTCGCTGTAAATTTATCAGTATGTGAGCAGGTGCGGACCCCCCCAGGACCAGTTGAATTTTTGATTGCAAGTTTAGGGCTGTTTAACCACGTGCGCTATGGTGACTGAACACAGAAAAAAATCTGTGAGGGATCCGTCATTTCTAAGAATTTAAAATGGGAACATGTAAAGTTCACCAACACGCATTGAAACAATGCAGAAGCTCTAAATATTCCAAAAACCCTCTTAAATTGAGAGGAGGTCTGTGCCCAGCAGTAGGATATTTAAAGTTTGTAACTTTTATTTAGTTAGGTTGACCAAACTAGCATAAAGTCTACCTTATGGAAATAAGTTGCTGAGACATCACAAAGACATTTACATCTATCCGAATCAAAATGGGAAAATGCCCAGATGCACTGTCACTCTTGAGGACGAAGATAAAATGCATTTTTCATAATTAAAATACTCTTAGGATTATATTTATACGTGGTAGAGCCATGCTGCCGCTATATTAATAGTATAGTTGTAGCACGAGTGGGTCAGCTCAACCCAGGAAGGACCACGCTCTCACGAAATAGCAGCGTAAAATAGCAGCTTGAGACCCTTTTTACTGGAAAATAGGCATTCAATCTTAGTCCTCACGGGTGATAACGCATCTGCATTTCAATTCTTGATCGAAGATAGATGTAGATGTCTATGGGTTACAGCAGCCGCTTACCATCAGGTGGACTGTGTACTCGTTTGTCACCTTATCCTATAAAACAATATTTTGGCACATGAGGATTATCTCCTACTAAAGATTATAAAACCGATGGTGAATAAGAAAATATTATAATAATCCACGCTATTCATTCGTATAAATTCTACTTTACTATGAAAAATGCGTTAGTCATGCTAATTTAAAAGAAATACTGCATCCTAGGGTAGCAAAATCGCTTATTTTACGGTAAAACTTAAAACTTTTCAGTGATCGCGAGGAAGAAAACTGACAGCGATCACCGAGTGGTGAGAGGCACATTGAACCTAAATGTTAAGTTGAAAAGGTCACGTCTAATGAAGTCAGCGCTCTATCCCCCTCGTGCTGTAATCCATTCAGCTCGAATTACAAAATCGTTTTCAGTGTTTAGAAGACTGCAATGAAGTGGACGATATGACTGACAAGCTTGTGGAGACTGTCTATGCGTTTGGAGCTAATTTCTGTAAGACCCATTATAGAAGAGCACGAAAACTCCCCGATCACACTCTTAATGTCATGGCTGTTAGACTTGAGATGAAACTGCAGTCTTCAGCAGATTCGACGACATACAGGCAACCGAAATGACATATCTCCAAAAGCATGCGGCGAGACTTACGCAACTCCAATACAGCTCGTATTGAAGAAGTGATCGAGCGGAACCAGGGCTCCAAAGTTTTTGCCAGAGATCTGTCTGCTAGAAAGAGCCAACTCTCGAAGCTGAACCGAATATGGCAGCATCATGTCCGGAGCACCTGAGATTTTGAGTGAGAGTGAGAGGTTCTATGGGCAGCTATTCACGCCATTGTTGGAGCCACATTCAAGTGTGAGTAACAATCCAAGAGCGAGTCTTCTCCGACACTATTCCGAAGATACCCCGGACGTCAGTCTGAGCGAGATTAGAATGGCTCTCCAGCACCTCAAAAACGGCAAGGCCCACGGCGAGGATGAAATTACAGCGGAGCTTCTGAAAGCGGGTGGAAGACCGATGCTTGAAGTCCTTCAGAAGCTCTTTAATTCCGTCCTCCATGGTGGCGTTACACCGGAGGCGTGGTGCAGGAATGCGGTGGTCTTGTTCTTCAAGAAAGGTGACAACGCTCTCTTGAAGAAGTACAGACCGATTTTCCTTCTGAGCCGCGTCTACGTGCTGTTTTCGAGAGTCATTACGAATCGTCTCGCGCGCAGACTTGACGACTTCCAGCCTCCCGAACAAGCCGGTTTCCGAAAGGGCTTTAGCACCCTAGATCACATACATACCCTTCGGCAAATTGTACAGAAGTCCGAAGAGTAAAATTTGCCACTATATCTGGCGTATGTGGATTATGAGAAAGCCTTTGATTCCGTTGAAATTTGGGCGGTGCTGCAGTCCCTTCAGCGGTGCCAAGTTGACTGTCGGTATATCGAAGTGCTGAAGTGTTTGTACAGTAGAGCTACGATGGCTATCCGAGTACAGAACCAGAGTACGAAACCTATCCAATTACAGAGAAGTGTAAGACAGGGTGATATTATATCCCCGAAACTCTTCACCGCTGCATTGGAAGACGTTTTCAAGCTTCTGGACTGGAAAGGATACGGTATTAACATCAATAGCGAGTACATCGCTCACGTTCAATTTACGGACCATATAGTCCTTATGGCAGAATCGCTGGAGGACCTAAGCACTATGCTCAATGTCCTCAATAGTGACTCCCAACGAATAGGTCTTAGGATGAACATGGACAAAACAAAGATCATGTTTAATGTCCATGTCACACCTATGCCGGTAGTTGTTGGGAGCACTAATCTCGAAGTTGTTGATGAGTATGTTTACCTGGGTCCGACTAGGTAAGCCCAACTTCGACCGAGAGGTCAATCGACGGATTCAACTCTGCTGGGCAGCGTTCGGGAAACTACGACACATCTTCTCGTCAGACATACCTCAAAACCTGAAAACGAAATTGTACAACCAGTGCGTATTGCCAGTGATTACTTACGGATCTTAAACGTAGTCCTTTACTGCTGGTCGTATGAGGAAGCTCAAGGTCGCTCAGCGAGCTATGGAGAGGGCTATGCTCGGGGTTTCTCTGCGTGATATACTCGTACTTAGAAATGAGCATATCCGCAGTAGATACAGAGTAACCGACATAGCCCAATGGATTAGTAAGCTGAAGTGGCAGTGGGCCGGCCATATAGCTCGAAGAACCGACAACCGATGGGGAAGAAAGGTTCTTGAGTGGCAGCCTCGTACCGGTAAGTGAAGTGTAGGGCGATCCCCCACTAGATGGAGTGACGACCTGGTAAGACATGCAGGAAGTCGATGGATGCAGGTGGCTCAGGACCGTGCTTTGTAGTATTCCTTGGAGGAGGCCTATGTTCAGCAGTGGACTTATGAAAGGCTGAAATGATGATGATGATGATGATTGCATTTAATTATAATGTATATAATGGATGATTATTTATTATATCATACCTAAAAAGGCCAGTCACTTTATGTAGTATTTTATGAGAAATTTAGAGTTTTGTGAATTCAGACATCTAGGGACTGACTATTATGGTTAGGGACTGATGAACAATAACTATATTATAATTAAATAAGATGTGTAGAGATTTTGAGACGTATTTATTAATATTTTCACGTACAACACAGACACAAGTATCACGGTCGATAAGTTTAGGGGGCACAACCCAGAATGAATATAATTTGACAAAATAATAAATACTTAAGGTATTTGTTTGAAAAAAAATTTGTATTGCCGAATCGCCAAATTTTATATTTGTCAACATTTGGGCCATACACAAGCCGATTGAAATTTGATTTCTCTTGATGAGTTTTAGCTTTTGAAAAATGTTCTATAATTTAGGCCTGCAAAACTTCCTTTCCTTCCTTTTTGACCAATTCTCTAATTTGATTAGGATCTTTAGTCATTCATTAAATTTTACTTTTAGGTGATTGTAATTTTTTGAAATTTTAGATTTTTTATCTCAGTCTATTGTATTTCTTCTGTTTCGTGTTAAGCTTTTTCTATAAATCAACAATAATAGCGCATTTTTTGAAACACTTTATTTCTTAAATCTTTGATGAAGGCTTCTTCTTTTACCTTCAATTAGTCTAAGATCATCATTAACATTTTCTTTGTTTCTATTATTAATCAGCGGTTCTGGAGCTATATTTTTGTGGGTACCATATTCACAGTCACAGTCACAAACATTCCTAGCTTTTTCGTTCTTTCTATAATCAGATGAGTACTTCTTCCACTCTTTTCTAATTTTGATTTACTCAAGATGGGTCATATCCTTAACATTTTTGCTGTCCATTCGCTTTCTTTATTAGATATTTTAGTCTTTCTTTCTCTTTATATTCAGCCAACAAAACTGGATTGCTTTTAATTATATCCAAACGTGCTTTTGTACTCGTAGCAGCAGATTTTTTATGGCTTTCTCCTCATAAGCCTTTTGGGCTTTTTTGCAGGCGGCATGTTGCTATAAAACAGATAAACAACACTTATATAACTAATAAAAATATTACCAATAAGTGTGGATAAACTTTCTAATCTTGTAGTCTCAGACCACCTTGTTCAGTTTGGATTCGAATTCCCGAAAGGGCAAGCTTTGGATCTAGTTTTATGCATTCGTAAAAATAATAGTTTATGTTATATGAAATATATTCATATTTCATTTAAATAACTTGTATGGTGTCATGTAGCACCTGGTTTTGTACCCTTGTGTACCCTTCAACGGCCAAGTCACACACATTAACTATAATAATAAATAAATCGCAGTAAGGAACCTTAGACTTGGCAGGACTTTGTCTAGATTTCATTACGTTTTAGAGATAAACAAGCAGCTCCATCGAGACTTGGCTAGTTTTTACAGAATGTTTTTGGTGGGATTTCACTACTTTTTGTAGATACGTGGGCATATTGATTTATTCTATAAGATTTTCTTATTTGACTGGCATTCGTCCAGCAGTGGGACGCTATAGGCTAGATTAAATTAGAAGATGTGTCCCACTACGCTGGATTTTTGCATAGACAGTAGATTTTTTTATGTACCAATAGTAGAAGGGGGCATTACCATATTTCTAATACAGCTGAGATCAGCTGAGGGTTCTTTATCAGATACTTCAGATATTCAATTTTTGACATCAAATGAAGCGGCCCACCAAGTTGAATATTTTTTGTAAAGGCGGTGTGTCGATCTCTTCTAATAGTTTGGTTGGGCTCTTGTGTTTTCTAATCAGGGTCACCAGGTACTCCAGATCTTCGATTATCATAGTTTTTATAGTTTTCCCTTTATATGGCCATTAAACTCTAACTCTGTACCAAATTTCAGCTCTCTGAGTTTATGGGAAGTACTAGTTCTATTCTGATGATCATGAATGAGTGAGTGAGTGTCATAAATGCGAAATATTGCTTTCGCTTAACTTCGGAACTAAATGACCTACAGACTTGAAATTTAGGATTTTAAGATTTTGGATGACGAAAATTTCTGCGTTCTGGTCTTATCCAGAAGTTCTCAAATAGGGGCCTGAAAATGCGGGGAAATGGTTCCAGTAAAGGATGGTACGGCAGTGTTTGCTTCGCGCTCAACTTGGCGGGGCACTGCCGTACCTCCGATGATTACAAGGATGTCGTATATTACTATTTTAAACAAAGTTTGGGAAATAAATAAAACACATTCTGAACTTAGCAATCTAAAAAAAATATTTATCATATCAAGTGAAAATTACTGCGGACACAGATTTTCCCGATTTTTGTGGAAACACCCATATATATATAGTAGAAAAGAAGATATTAAATATAGATTTTAACGAGCCTAACGTCTTTAATCTTGTATTAGTTGTTTCCCCACCTACTAGCAACGTTATAAATATATTAACAGGCCGGCCCTGCAATTAAGTAAAAATAATCTGATTATTACAGTATTTGTTCTCTTAGTAAATGACATCTATAATTCTTTTTAAACCTGGTTTTACTTGTCATAGTGCGTTTTTTGTATAAATATTCTGGATGCTTTGTATTTATTATGCCAAATAACAAAGAAGCATAAAAAATTTTGAGACGCCCCTGCATTTTTTTTTATGTCGAAGTTTTATTTAGATTCTACTATTTTGATATTTCATAAGCAAACAATTGAATTCGTGATGAGAAGAGTAAATAAATTATTTTAGCGCATCAGTGTATCATTTTATCGACTATCATAGTAAGAATCATCACATTTATCATTAAAGTATCAACATGGTAGCCTCATGGTCGCTCAGCAAGCTATGGAGAGTGTAGTGTTTGCATATATATAGTATACAGTAAATATTGTTATATGTTTTATTTACTAATAATTTACCATGCACAAATACACAAACATACTTATATATATATAAGTCACTGTCTCGAGCGCACCGCGTCAGTTACACGAGAGCCTCGGGCGAGAGTGGACGTGCTTAGTTAATTGCGTGCCGAGCCAGTGTTACACTACAGTGATTAGAGAAGATAGCAGGCAATACAAGTGGCGACGAGAAAAAAGGTAAATGTTAAATGTAACTGTTAAGTATAAAGATATCAACAAAAATAGGTTAGCAATGTGCAACTATTAGCATTGCAATTGCAAATTGTAAACTAAATCCTAGAGTACCCGCGGAAAAAAACTTTGGATTATGAATTATGATTTATTGTTTTTAACCCTGTTATTATCATTTTAATAATTTATATAAGTTATATGTTCGCATATGAGATCACGCTTATGGTGTGCAAAATTTATTTTCTTTATGTAGCAATGATAAAATAATGATTTATTTTAACATATGTCTATTAGCACAACTTTTATTTAAAAAGATTTTTGATGGAAAAATAGTAGATGTAACTAATCACTCTTCTCGATTCGAACCGAAATACAATGTTGTTAGCTAAATTTTAGTGGCATATTACATGTAGGTGTGATATTTATCGCCTTTAATGAAAATATTATTTTACCGCTTTCATGGCGTATATAAATAAGTCTTACAAAAAATCGTGGACACTTCACGACTTCTGTAAATTGCATAGTAGTTAACTAGTAATACTGTAAATGCGCATTATAGGTATGCCAAAACCTAAATGGCACAGCAATGGAAGTAGTCGGTATAATAAATAAACCGAAAGAAGAGGGCGAGTGTTATGGAACATATTACTATCATGAAATTGAGTGTGGGTATCAAGACAACAACCATTAAATTGGTGTTGGGTACTAAGATACCATCATTAAACAGAGTTTGGGAATTAAGATACCATCATTAAATTGAGTTTGGGTACTAAGGTACTATCATTAAATTGGACTTTGGGTACTAAAATACCACCATTAAATTGGACTTTGGGTATTAAAATACCAGCATTAAATTGGAAATAAATATATAAGTA
Organism: Parnassius mnemosyne; assembly: GCA_963668995.1. Lineage (NCBI taxonomy): Eukaryota > Metazoa > Arthropoda > Insecta > Lepidoptera > Papilionidae > Parnassius > Parnassius mnemosyne. Next base: position 7,124,872 of record CAVLGL010000079.1, on the reverse strand, counting down.
ACTGTTTCAGTTTGCCCCTAAAATAATAATAATAATGATACCGTTATCAACTTTAATGTGATAGCACATCTATAAGGCTATAAGGTGTGAAAAATGGAAAAGGTCTCTACTAATCTATCTGAACGCAGCTGAAGTTATATCAGCACTCAAGAAACGAGCTACGCTATTGCATTTTGATGGCTCTGGGATACAAGAAATATTCTACAATTTACCGGGTACCAATGTCGAATCATCAGAAACCGTTGATATATTTAAAGTAGCCTTAAAAAACTCGACGAGTATTTTCAACCTAAACGGAGCAAAGTTTAAGAGCGGCATGTTTTTCGATTGCTAAAACAGGAAAAAGGAGAAAAATTTGAGAAGTTTTTGATAAGATTGCGTCAACAGGCCGAAAAGTGTGCATTCGAAAAGCAAGATGATCATCTCATAGATCAAATTGCGGAAAAGTGTAATTCGAAATTGCGCAAGAACCTTATATCTTACAAAACGTGGGAAGAGTTAAAAAAGCAAAAAAGTATATGCTTTTAATCAAATTTAAAGACCAGACAAGACATTATTAGCATATGGTAGTAACTCTCCTTTGGCAATAGAGAGTTCATTTGAAACAATACTAGAAGTCGATGGACGAAAGGAACATACAACCATTTATGTGATTTCGGGGGGTACTAGAGACTTGTTAGGTAAGAACACAACAGTTCTTCTGGGTGTCTTAAAACTTGGTATCGGGATAAATCAAGTGGAGAGTACCAATCCCCATTAAAGAGAAGGTTGTAATCAAAATTAAGGAATCACTAAACAGTGATATAATTGAAGAAGTGCAAGGCCCGTCTAAATGGATTTCACCAATGTTCCAATCATGAAAGAAAATGGTGAATTACGTTTGTGCGTAGATATGAGATGTACAAACGCCGCTATATTGCGAGAAAACCACCCCCTGCCTACTATGGACCATTTTTGCCTAAAATGACGAAAGCTAATAAATATTTTAACAAATTAGACATAAAAAAATGCCTTCCATCAAGTGGAAATTCATTCTAAATCCAGACACATAACGATTTGTATAACCCCCAAAAGATTATATAGATATAAAAGAATAATGCTTGGAATTACCTGCACTACCGAGATTTATCAGAAGATCATTGAAAAGATACTGATAAACTATGAAGGGGTCGTCAATTTTATTGATGATATCCTGGTATTCGGGAACAGTGAAGAAGAACATGACGCATGACTAATGAAAGTTCTACAGGTACTTAGTAAAAACAACGCCCTGCTGAATAAATGCATATATAAAATGCAGGATGTGAATTTTCTGGGAAACAGGCTTACACATGAAGTAATTACTTAAACAAGTACGTTGAGATAATTATGAAATTTAGGGTCCCAAAGACCATAGAAGAACTCCAAAGTTTTTTAGGACTCTTAAACTACATAAACAAATGGATACCTAACTTTGCCGCCATGACAGAACTTCTGAAGCACCTGCTAAGAGAGAAGATGAGCAAAAGGAAGAGCTTGGTAAAACAATGGTCTAGGGAACAAGATAAAGCATTCCAAAAACTCAAACGGATGCTCACGGAAATACAGATTTTAGGGTATTATGACATCAGAGATGCAAGACAGGTGATAGCAGATGCTAGCCCTGTCGGACTTGGTGCTGTCCTTGTACAAAATGATACAAATAGCCCTAGAATGATTGCCTATGGTAATCGAACTTTGACAGACTGCGAGCGCAGGTATAGCCAAACGGAAAAAGAGACACTAGCATTAGTTTTGGGGGGTCGAACATTTAATTTGTTTTTTATTTGGAAAGCCTTTTGATTTAGTCACTGACCACAAGCCGCTAGAGATATTGTTCGGGTCTAAGTCAAAACCATGTGCGAGGATTGAACGATGGGTACTGAGGCTACAGTCTTATTCATTCAAGGTTGTATACAAGTCAGGGAAAACAAATATAGCTGATCCATTGTCACGATTATGTAACTATACTGATAACCCACCAAAAGGAAAAGACTAGCATGTCTACCAAATAGTGGAAAATTCTAGAGCAGTTGATATACCAATGAGTACCATTGTAGCATATTCAGAAAAGACCAAGAGATTTACAAAGTGAAAAAATGTGTCTATCAGAACGACTGGGACGATTCGATTAAGAGTTACAATTTTTTTGAAAATGAGTTGTTTCCATGATAGCATTCTACTTCGTGGAAATAAAATTATAATACCACAGCATCTCTGCAAGAGTGTATTAGATGCTGCATACGAGGGTCATCCAGGTATCGTAGCGATGAAGGGACGCTTGAGATCAAAGGTATGGTGGCCCCGTATTGATAAAGACAGACAGACAAAGAGTAGAACAATTAGTAAAGGCCTGTAAAGGTTGTTCGTTAGTGGGTTTGCCAAACCCACCTGCACCAATGAAGAGACGAGAGTTGCCTGCAGCTCCATGGATAGGTGTCAGAATGGATCTAATGGGACCATTGCCAATTAACGAGTATCTGTTAGTAGTAGTCGACTACTATAGTCGATACAAAGAAGTAAAAATTACAAAAACATCACAAGCTTACAGATTATTGAAATGGTAAAAGAAATGTTCAGTAGACTTGCTTATCCTATTTCTATCACCGCAGATGCTCCTGCATCTTGCATCTTGTACAAGCTGGATTGTGAATGTGGTCTCTCTTACATAGGACAAACAAAAAGATCTATAAAAACCCGCGTTAAAGAACATATAGCTGACGTGAAGCACCGACGTATCGGGAAGTCTGCAGTTTGTGAACATGTTCAAGATCATCCCCGCCATTACATTAGATTTTATAGACCAGAAATCCTCGCAAAAGAACACCGATTCATCCCAAGGGTGATTCGCGAGTCTATTGAAATTAAAAAACATCCTAATTTCAATAGAGAAGATAGATGGGTGCTGCCATCTGCTTGGGATCCCATAATTAATAAAATCAAATCCAAATCCAAGTATACCACTGCTAGACTTCAAGATACTGTAAGCTCATTCTGCGTAAATCGAACCAAAAATTAATATTAAAAAACTGAAGGTAGCCGGGCTAACTATGACAGCAGGATGTCAAACACCTCAGTCCCCCGTGACCACGGGTGCTGGAAAGCACCCGAAACGTCGGGAATATAAAAATAAGTTAATATACGCGATAAAATCCGTAAAATTAGTTTTATTTAAATGTGTAGTGTTCGCGTAAATATGAGAAATCATCTGTTATTATTATTATAATCAAGTATTTAAGAAATTTGGTTATTCGAATATTGTGTATTTGTACAGCGATCTTTTTGAGCCGCTGCAAACAACCGAAACAATGTCCACTCACGACGGCAACTGAAGCCGAACTAAACTACTCTGTGGCTGTAGGCAATCAAATCAACGAAAATATCGCCATTTTGGAACCGAAAAAAATTAATTATAGCTAAACAAAACAAAATTACACTGCCATTTACATTCAGTGGCTTCCCCCATGATAGATGAAGAGATTAAAAAATATATTGAGTTAAACAATTGATATTTTCAAAAGTTATTGTGTTTAAAAGCCTTGGGGACATGATAAATCCACACCATAAGCCACTAAAACCCCTTTTTTTTTTTAAAAAATAGCAATTAATCAATTTAAAAAAATATTAATAAGTTCAACAATCATTTATCTTTCTAACAATGTGCTTTTTATATCATTTATACGTATAATATGATTGCTAGATACGATTTTATTCGATAAAACGTTGGAATCTTAATTTTTAGGCGATAGTAGAATATACCTTGTGCTTTCGCTTAAGGTATGCAATATGTAATAATAATACTAATATACTTCAGCCCAAATTTCGGTCACGGCGGCCAGCCTCAACGGAGACTATCCATCGGCACAGCATAGGATTATAGTGCCCAAGCGTAAGCGCAAGCACAGGTGCACTCTCAATTCCTCACTCTCACAGTCGACTCTCATAGGTAATGGGCCATATTTCATACGTGGTGGAGCCATGCTACAGCTGTATTAGTAGTATAGTTGAAGCACGAATGCGTCGGCTCGACCGGGGAAGGACCACGCTCTCACAGAATACCAGCGTAAAATAGCTGCTTAACACTGCTGTGTTTCGTATGGTGAGTGTAGAGAACCGGAGACCCTTTTTACTGGAAAAGAGGCATTCATTCTTAGTCCTCACGGGTGACACCGCATCTGCATTTTGATTGGCAAGCGAGGATAAATGTAGATGTCTATGGGCCACAGCAACCACTTACCATCAGGTGGTTTGTGTGCTCGTTTGTCACCCTATCGTATAAAAAAAATATATTTTCCTCCGGTTCTAAAAATAAAACAAATGTTTATGGTATGTTTAACAATTAAAATGTAAATGTAAAACTAATTTTAATTTATAATAATTGTATTTATTCCTTATCAAACCACAATTTTGGCCGGTTCGGTCTTCAAAAAAATCACAAAACCTATTACTATCAACATTTTCTAGTAATAAAGAGATTTGGGATGCTACTTGCGTAGACACTCTGGCGGCCTCTCATCTCAGGGGTACCTCGTTTAGAGCCGGGGCGGCATCAGAGGCAGCTGAACTCAGTAAGTGGCGCATATATGAGTCTCCGGGAGATGACTACATATTTGTGCCATTTGCTGTGGAGACTATCGGTCCGTGGGGTCCACGTGCGGTGAAGTTCCTAAAGGAACTCCATCCGCGGCTGGTCGTTGCTGCTGGTGATAAGGGAGCTGGTTCTTTTCTCTCTCAAAGGCTAAGTATAGCCATTCAGCGGGGAAATGCAGCCAGTATTCTTTGCAGGATACGCGGGGAGTAGGACTGAGTTGAAAAAAATGGCCACCATTCTGAGCACTCTTGTTTATGCACCGGTTGTTTTCGTAATCTTTAAACATCTTTAAGTCAATCTGAACATTTAAAGCGCGATGTCAACATTATAAAAAATGGTCGCCATGTCCAAATTCTTTCACATATAGATATTCTATACCAATGTTTTAAGTAAGTATAAGAGCCCATATCGATGTTTTAATAAATATAACAAAACATTTCAATTTTACGGAAATTAAGACTCTCACAACCCTTCAATGAAGGATAGGTAATTATTTTAAAGAAGTGCTAATTGAGCATGTGTGGCCCTCTTTGTTTGGTGATGGTGAATTGTCAGTTCGTTCACACTAACATCTTAAAAGTTATCATCATCATTATCACCTTTACAGCCCTTCACAAATCCAATGCTGAACATAGGCCTCCCCCAAGGAATGCCACAAAGCACGGTCCTGACCTACCTGCGTCAATCGACTTCCTGCATGTCTTACCAGGTGGTCACTCCATCTAATGGGGGGTTACCCTACACTTCGCCTACCGGTACGAGGCCGCCACTCGAGAACCTTTCTTCCCCATCGGTTGTCGGTTCTTCGAGCTATATAGCCGGCACATTGCCACTTCAGCTCACTAGTTCTATTACGGATATCCTCATTTCTATGTTTATCACGCAGAGAAACCTCGAGCACAGCCCTCTCCATAGCTCGCTGAGCGACTTTGAGTTTCCTCATACGGCCAGCAGTGAAGGACCACGTCTCCGTTCCATAGGTCATAACTGGCAATACGCACTGGTTGTACAAACTCGTTTTCAAGTTTTTAGGTTTACCTGATTAAAAGATGTGCCGTAATATGTTATTAAACATACATATTAGCATCCATGCTGAGACAGAAAATAAACTACATTTTATTCTTAAACGCATCTTGAATGCTTATGAATATAATTCTTTTAAATAATGCCCATTTTGGAAACGTTGAAATGCATTGTTTCACTGGGTATACTTTCAATACTGATAAGCTAACTGCATTGAAATAAACGTGCATATCATGGACAATTAAACGATTATATGAAATGTATTTTTTTTTCTTTACAATCCCTACAATTTACTTTACGTTAATGCAATCGTCATGGTTATAAAAATCCAGCCATTTATAAGACTGTTTCAACGTTTTACAGTTACAAACGAACGCAATGTCTCTTTTAAAATACGCCTTGGTCTTTGCTTTATCAATCTTAACGTTTAGTGAGACAACTAAAGTAAAGCCATATTATAAATTAAAGGACGCTCCTAAGTTGTTCAAGAAATTTCAAAATGACTACAAGAGGCAATATCAAGACGAGAATGACAAGGAAAGTCACTACGAAGCCTTTGTAGCAAATCTGTTAAGGATCAATCATTTGAACTCAATTCAAGACGCAGCGGTGTACGATATAAACAAGTTCGCGGATCACGCAGCAGAAGATAACAAATTATTTTTCGGATATCGTAAAGACTATATAGGTAAGTCTTAAATTTCTGTGATAAATTTGACTAAGCGTAATAAGTATGCATTCTTATTGGTATGGACCTCTTCTTAGCCTAAGAGAATTTGATCATATTAAATGGTATAATATTATAAAGTCCTTCACTATCTAGATATATTACATCTAACAAAATTTTGAAGTGGCTAAAATTCGACAGGCCGATACTACGGTGGCAATTTTCGAATTCAGCATCTGTCAAATATGCAGAAAATATATTGTTATTCTTCTTCATTATCAACCCATATAAAAGCATTTGTGTGTAGTAAGTTTAGAGGTAGAATGCATCTCACTAATATCCTGAAAATTCCTTGGTCGAATTTTAAAAGGTGGTGACATAATATTTTTAATATTGTGCTTTTGTGAGTGTTGATGATGAGAAAAATAACCTATATGTATGTATATGAATTCTCTTCTATCGCTAACACATAGGTAACACAATCTAGACTACATCAGCCATTTCAGGCTTAGCGATTAATTACTGGACATTTATTTCATCGATTTCACCTCGATGGTTAAAATTTATTATGGATAAGAGCTTATTGTAAATTAACTATTGTTCGTTAAGCTACGTTATAACCATTAAGTGAAAAAGTACAGTAACTGACAACCTTTTTCTGCTTTTGAAGTTGGAAACTAACATCACTTGCTTTTTCCAGGATGAAAAATACAAGGCATTTAAAACATCATATAACTTCTGACATCCATTACCCGAAACGTCAGTTTCAGAATTCTAGGTATCAGAAATTTAACAAAATGGATGATAATCAACACTCAATAAATAATACTAAAAAAAAAAAGATTTTAATTCAGGGTAAATAGTATTAAGATAACATTTTAAAATATTGTTATGAGTTATGAATTAAGCTAGAGCTGTGGAAGGTCAGAGGTTAAGCACTCGCAAAAAATACAAAGTACAACTGTAAGTACATTTAGCTAGCTAGGTTCGGCCGATAACAATGGTATTATTTGGTATTAGATGATAGAACTCCCTTTCTGCCTACGAGTCTGTCTGGGTCGGTACCTCCCACTTTCCTTTTTCTGTCACTAAATAGAGTTCAGAAGAAAATAAAGAGCCAAAATAATCATTTCATTTAATTCCATATTAGTCCATTTCCATCTTAGTGACAACGCATCTTCTTTTAAAGTTGACTGCAGGTGTCCATAGCTCTCCCCGAACGGGTTCCTGTCTTGTCGCGGCGGGGGTATTACTAGCCGTGGCTTGGTCACCTGCGGTGAACAAAGAGGAACCTGGTATTGAAGTTGTTAATGGGTTACCATCAACTGAGCCCCAAGCTCGTTTGTCCTCTTGTATATAAAAAAAATCAATGCAAAGACAGTGTTTCGAAGCATTAAAACCTTGACTTCAGAACCTGTTATGTAAAATTATTTAATTCATTGGCGGCGGTAGTCACTTACCATCAAGTGAGCCGCATGCTTGTGTGCTCACACTGATTTAATAAAAAAATGGTGCAAATAAAGTGTACCGAAGAATTAAAACCTTGACTTCAGAAGCTGTTATGTAAAAATTATTTGATTCATGGGCGGCGGTAGTCACTTACCATCAAGTGAGCCGCGTGCTCGTTTGACCACTTTTATATAAAAAAAAATCTGTGCAAATACAGGGTATGGAAGAACTTAAGTCCTGACTTCGGAAGAATCTAGAAATTATTTAATTCTTTTTAGATTTTAAGTTAGTTTTTACTTTTTTTTTAAGTTTAACCGAGAAAAACCGGTAGTGAACGTCGGTGCTCGAAGTGTTCTTGTATAGGACAGTTGCTATACTCTTTGGCGTGGTGCCATGCATTGGAGCAGCGTGGCGTACACTTCTTTGCCATAAAACCCTTTCTGAGATAATACTGTGCCCAGTAATAGGACGTATATATGCTCTAACTTTAACATTAACAGTAAAATTTTTAACAGTGGTAGAGCCACGCGGCAGCTTTTGCTGTCGCCGGCTCGAACCGGGGTAGTACCACGATCTCACAGAAAACCAGCGTGAAGTAGAGGTTTATCTCTGCGTTGCGCTTGGTGAGTGCAGGTGGCCGGAGGCCCTTTTTACTGGAAATGAGGCATTCCATCTTAGTCCTCACGGGTGACAACGCATCTACATTTTGATTTGTAACAGAGGATAGATGTAGATGTCTATGGGCCGCAGCAACCACTTACCATCAGGTGGACTGTGTGCTCGTTTGCCACCCTTATCCCATAAAAAAAAAATAAGCGGCTCACAGGCGTAATATACGAGGGTGAAACCGCGGGACACAGCTAGTTTAAATGTAAAATTTAAAAATAAAAACTGAACATACATATATATATATATATATATATATATATATGGCCAGGCTGGCCAGGCAGGCGTTGTTCTGCCCTTTCCGACGACCCTACCTATAAAATATCCTTAAATTCGCAATAAAAAGTTTTGAGGTTCATTTATCGGGATAAAAACTATCCTATCTCTCAAGTTGGACCCAAATGCACACAGTGTGCAAAATTTAATTGTGGTAGTTTAGGAGTCCATCGCGGACAAACAACGTGACACGTAATTTTTATATACAAAGATATATATATATATATATATATATATATATATATATGTGTGTGTATATTATACTGACTAAACATTAGTACTGAAAGTATTTTTTTATTAGAATTGCATGAACGATTCTAGATAGTATATATTATATGCAAACAAGCTAGTAGATTGTCACCGGAAATAAATCTGTGATTGCAGTGGATTGTATTCTGCTTCGAGCTGTTGTTATTTCCTTTCCTCAAAAGTTATTTCGTATCCCACATTGGAATGAAGCTCGGTATTTTTTTAGAATGTTAAAAGATTTTTGGATAAGTCCTAAATATACATATAGTTAAAGGCTATAATAAAATTCGATATTTCTGGAAATGATGATAAAAGATTTTTTCGTTTTTAATTGATTAATTGTTATACACCGCTATTATACATATTATAATAACAAGTGGGATGCGGGAAGTAATGACTGTGTAAGAACCTCCGAAGGAGGCGGAGTTATAGCCGAAATAAGAATTTTAAATTTTTTGGATTTTGACCATTTTGACCCCCGAGGAGTGTAAGGAGAACTTTTTGCCCCTATTCTACCATGACCCTCATGACATCCTCTACATGATAGGCTATTCAAACTGACTATGCCCAAAATTTGAGCCACCCCACAATTCTTTGGTTTTTTGCCATTATGGCCCCCTAGGAGTGTAATGAGAAATTTTTGCTCCTATTTAACCATGACCCCCATGACAACCTCTACATGATAGGCTATTCAAACTGATTATGCCTAAAGTTCGAGTCACCCCACCAACTCATTTCTAGTCTTTACTTCCAAATAATATATACATATATATATTTAATTTATAATATAGAAATAATATGAGAAAACGATGACATTTTATTTCGTAATTACTCTTAAGTTCACACTAAACTCTCTTAAGTAAAAAAGTTACTTCTGAAAGTCATTTTTGCAGCACGGTGGTCAATTCCTTTCTCTATATAATAAAGGGAAAGGAATTTTCCACCGTGCTGCTGTAATGCGTATTGGCAGACGTCCTATGATGATTATGATTTTTTTTTTAATTCTCAGAGATCAGGTTTCCTTTACTGGCTACTTTAGTACATGGCAAATCAAGAGTTAAATTGCAATTAACAATTTCATTGGTGACGCACACCGCTTACGCATGGTCGCATGAAAGCAGGCAGTGAGCGCCTCCGCAAACATGCCAGAGGCACTGCAGTAGCGCGGCAGCCCCAAGATCACCCTAAAAGCGTTATTGTACAGGATGCGGAGATCATTGTAACTTCGCTTATTATATTCTGTCCACAGGCTGGATGTATAGAGTGATGTACAATAAGCTCTAAATAGTGTAATTTTTACCTCCTGTGAGCATCGCGCAAATCTGCGGGCTATCTTGTTAGCTCTAATGGACAACGCTCTCCGCTCCCGCTCAATGTCCGCATTGTCCTTGAGGTCATTAGTGATTAGATGTCCCAGGTACTTAAGTTGATTGACAACCTCTAGGGGGACCATGCATTTACTTTTCTTTACATTGTACTTTAGACCGCGTCCACTCGCATACTCCTCACAAATGCGTATCAGTTTCCTTAGACCACAGATCGACGCACTCAGCAAAACCATGTCGTCAGCGTAACTCAGATTATTAACACAGACGCCGTCAATATGGCAGCCGACGCACTGGCTACTGAGAGCGTCGATCAAATCATTCATATATAAATTGAAAAGTGTCGGAGATGTTAGTCCGCCTTGCCTGACTCCACATTCGAGCCGATACGGATCCGACACTGCACCAGCCCAACGCGCGATGTTAGACTGGTGCGAGTACCAGTACTGGAACACACTGATGAGTTCCTTTTCAGTTTATCCCATAAGCGGTCGTATCGAACTATATCAAAAGCCCTATACAAGTCCAGGAAACAGGCGTATACGGGCGTCTTGCGGTTTGTATAGTATTTAACGGTATGCTTAAAACACGATATTGCACTTTCTGTCGACAGCTGCGGTCGAAACCCGAACTGGTTATCATTCAGCTTTACGTGTTTGTTTAACTATGCACTAAGCAAACCGCCAAAAACTTTTGCTATGACAGTGGCAAGGGAGATAGGCCTGTAGTTACTTTTGTCCGTAAGATCACCAGTTTTGTTTTTCACTACAGGTACTACAACTGCCCTCATAAAATCGGCTGGCAAGTAAGAATGGCTCACGCACAGCGAATAGAACATCGCCAATACCCTCGTGACATGTGGACCGGCGTACTGCAGGTGCTCAATACTAAGACCGTCATGTCCCGGTGACTTCCCTCTTAATATACTTTTATGACTTTTGAAATATCTTTCGCAAGAAATGCAGTCGTTACTACTTGACTACTCATGTTACTATTAAGCACCTCCCTAGTCGGGTCCAGTGGCGATTTAATAGAAAAAATATCCCTAAAGATATTTGCAATGTCCTTGGAGTCGTTTACGCCGTCAACGCTTACAGGAAGGCCAGGTCGTACATTAATTTTACTAATATTCTTCCAGAAACCCTTAAAGTTCCCCTTTGAATGTTTTCGCAAGAGAGTCCATTTTTATTTGTTCTTGGGGGTCTTGGCACCACTTTAATCTGGATTTGAAAATTCGTCTGCTTTCACGCATTTCTTGGTAAACAGGACCCGACTTTGGCTTTCCGCACATCACCCATTCATGGAACTTATACCTAGCCTCCCCATGAGCCGCGCCAACGTGTTTGTTCCAACCCACTACGCGCGAGCCACCCCCACCCCCTCCTCTCCTGCTTCTACGACTTGCCACCTCTGCGTCACGAAGGGCGGTCACAATGTCGGTGTAAAGCATATCTAGAGTATGCCAGTGGCCACGGTCATTACAAGCACGATCAGCACAGCTCACACAATCCGAAGGAAAGTCAATCAATCTCAGTCTTTTATGACACTCACTGGTATACATAGAAATTTGTTCAGCACTTCTTTCACCTCATAATACATCTTTATTAGAATTAATAATTTTAGGCAATATTTTAGGGGTTAGTAATTTTAAGTCGCTATGTATAATCAGCGGGAAGTCGTCCGACCATTGACATTAATTACAGACTGCTTAGCCAACTGCGTAGTAATACAGTGATCCAGCCAACTGCAGGTCCCGAATACATCACTAATAAAAGTAAAAGTGCCCGAGTTTAACCCTAATATCTCTGTATCTATACATGACCATAGTTGTTCATTACACATATTAATAAGTTCATTGTGAAACAACTCACCCGAGTCCGCATTAAAGTCTCCCAAAATAAATACGGCATCAATTCCGTATTCGTCAACAATCGCACTCACCGCACTTAAACAGTCTATAAATTCTGGTAAATTATCTACCGAATTTGTTGGTATATAGACACTCATTACGATGATAGGTCTATCACATGTTATAATTTTTATACCACAAATACGGCTATTATTGCACTGTAATATCGACACTTGCTGAAACGCACTATATCTCCACAACACTGCCGTTCCCCCATATGGACGTCCTCTAAGGATGCCCGTAGACGTATCCATCGCTGATGTCGCCGTGTATCCGAAACCGCTGTCAATGGTGTCGATGTAGGGTATGTCGAGCGATATTAGCCATGTTTCCTGAAGACACACCACATCACACGAACGGCATAGTAATCGGACATCGTCTATTGATCTTTTTATCTTTTTACAATTAAAAGTGGCAAGTCTAAATGGGGAACTAGCCATTATTTGGTTTGATTGAACCGTCTACGTTGGCAGAACTTGCAACGTTTGTTTTTCTGTATTTAAAGTTTACAAAACGTCGGAAAATTACACCTTCGGGCCATAGCGTTTCATCCATGTATCTCGATAAATTAGCCTCAGATATTAAAAATTTATATGCTTTGTGTCCTCGTTCTACTTTCATATTTATTTTCTCTAGAGTCACTATTTCCTTTGTCTCATTATAAATATGGTTAGTTATGTCTTTTTCTGTTGCTGAGATATGCACATTCACACACTAAACATAGGAATTTTCTTATCGGCAGCTCTGAAGGTGCATTCCCGACTTTCCCACGTAACGATATTTGTTTTGTTTTTTACGATATACCACTTTTGCCAGTCTTCGCTGTTAATATTTTGCGAGCGTTCCAAATTCAAATTCAAATTCAAATCGTTTATTGCGAATATAGGTTGATACAGTTGGTGTTTACGTAGTTTATCACTTATAGAACAAACATTCAGTACAGCTATATTCCGCCATTTGGCATGCAATGTCTATCACATTTTATTACTTTTATATTAAATTACTTAAATATAAATATTTACTATTATTCACACATTTCTAACGCGCCTCTATCGCACGCCTTTTCAGTAGTGGTCAGCTGATCTGCTTACTGTGGATTCGTTTGACGTCACCGTCGAAATGGTTTGAGCGCTCGCCTCCTGACTCACGTTTGGTCTTACTCCTCCCTCGCTGCAGCTTGCACTTGCGTTTGCCCGAACCCGTTCAACCGACGACCTTTGCCGGTTGTTTATTATATTTTTCGTTTGCTCATCTCGTTTTACCCTCAATTTTTCAGATGGCGTCGAAGGCAATTTCATGTTCAACGATTCATTTATGTTTTTAGTACTTTTCTCATTGGTCAACACATCATAATTCTGTGAGAGTCCCATCGGGCCACTGTCTAGCCACACACGTCGTTTCATCTTCAATTTTAAAGCCGATGGTGGTAGGGAATCGGTTTTTAGCCGATAAACTTCCGTTCTTAATTCATTTACACACTCCATCGTAGCATAAGTTGACTTTATGTCTTCGATCTCAGTTTTCATCGTTATCATGTCCTTCAACAGTTTAGAGCAATCCAAATGATCCCACAAAATTATTGGTAATTTATCCAATTGTATTGCCACAAAAACTGGTATAATGTCCATAGTTTTAAATAAGTTTATAATATCTGTTACGTGACGCTCTTCTTTCCCTTTATTCTTTCGTAACATTTTTCTTTTGTCCGTTGGGATAGACTCAAACAGAAGTGTCTTGGAGTTCTTAATATCTTCACTAGTGAATGTCGACGTACAAATACGCACTAGAGTTTCCTCGTCTGCGATCGATACTTTATTTTGTATATATGACAACATCTAGTCGATGACGATGTTACATATATTGCACCTCACAACATTCGTCATATTTATTTCAAAGCGCTCGTTAACGCAACGTAAAAGGTAACACACCCAACTTGTACGGGCACGCACACGCGACTAATTATTACAACAAAACCTTATTTATAAAGTATAACTAAAACGTACTTATTTACGAAATTATTTATTTTTAGGGTTCCGTACCTCAAAAGGAAAAAACGGAACCCTTATAGGACTACTTTGTTGTCCGTCTGTCTGTCTGTTTGTCAAGAGCCTTTTTCTCAGGAACGCGTGGAGGTATCAAGCTGAAATTCAAATCAAATACTCAAGTCTACTGTCCCTTAGAGCTGTGAAAAAATGAAATTTCTAAGCCAACGCAATCAAAAGATACAGCCGTTTATGCCGCAAATTTTCGACATTCGCAAGGGAAATAAAACCTACAGGGTACTTCCCGTGAACTCAGAATCTTGAAATTTGGTACGAAGCAACGTATTATAGCACAGATAAAGGAAAAATTGCAAAAGCATAAATTTTTAGTTACATCATATATAAACTTATATACTTATGGATTTGTTCGGAACCCTCGGTGCGCGAGTCCGACTCGCACTTGGCCGGTTTTGTTATTAAATATGTCGACATATTTTTTCTATATTAATCAATAAATCATTATAGAGGCGACACATTCTTACTAGAGGATTATGATAGGACGTATTATTTCTGCTTGCTTGCTACTTGCAAAGCAAAAGTGTTTATGAAAATATACTGAAGATGAGGCTTAGTATTAATCTTGACAAATGAAAAGAGGGTGGGAGAATATTCGCGGCGGAAATTTCCATAGTTTTCTCATATTTCTGTAATTCATATATCGATCATAATATATATCACAGCCTATAATAATTCCATCTAAGCCTAAAATAGTTCACTGCGGAACCACGCCACGTTTGGCAGGCGGGTTGACAACCACAATTTTTTATTATTTTGATTTGTTGTTAGAAAGATTCTGCTAACCACTGCCTGTTTTACATATGATTACGTAATAGCGGATTTACTAATAATGGAGTATATTAAAAAAAACTTGGAGGTAGAACTTCTTTCTTCTTTTCCTCCTAGGATCATGGACATATTTTTGACGTGATAGAGCAATGCGGCAACTATATTATGGTTGTTGCATGAATGCGTCGGCTCGACCGGGGTAGGATCGCGTTCTCACAGAATACCAGCATAAAATAGCAGCTCAATGCTGCGTAAGTGTAGAGAACCGGAGACCCCTTTTACTGGAAATTAGGTTTTCCATCTTAGTCCTCAGGGGTGACAACGCATCTGAATTTTGATTCTTAACCGGGGATGTATGTAGATGTCTATGGGCCACAGCATCCAATTACCATTAGGTGGACTGTGTGCTCGTTTGTCATCATTATTATATTTAAAAATAGGAGTCCTTTTGGTTAGGTCTTGTCTATTTCTGCCACCAAATAGTCGTACTAGCTGTGCTGTCTTTCGGTCTGAAGGGTATAGATAACCAATTAGATTATAGGCTGTGAAGCATTCCACCATCGTTCTCAAATAATGACAAAGAATCTGTAGTCTCCTTGTAATTTGATTGCAAGTGTCCGTGGACAACCGCTACCACATCAGATTGACTAAAAGTTCGTAGTCACTTCAGTTTTAAAAATAAAAATATATCATGTTCATCAATCCGTAAACAATTTTTGCTGGATTGGGCTGCTCTCGTGATAGGAAGGTTCTGCGCAATTTTTAGATTTGAATTGGCGTACCCAATAATAACTACAACTGCACCAAGACAACGCCGTTAACACTGAGTCCCATCACTGTTCCGGTCTGTAATATTTACACAAGGTCGTCCAAACCGAATTTTGAATACGCTGGCTTTTCTCCGTTGAGACCAATCACCTGCGGAGGACATCATTATAGTTCTAAGTGTATGCACAAGTACCACCTGTGCTTGCACTATCTGTTAGCTCAAACTCATAGGTTGATGAGACAGTAAACTGTCACGACCAGAAAGATATCATTTTATACAAGGTAGTGTCTATCACGGTTTACGTGCTACCATATTTAAACAAAGAGTTAATATAATGCTTTTCTAGAGAGAATTTGTCTTAATCAAGCTTGGCAGATGTACAGACTAACGCAGTATCAGACGTCGCGCACCTTTCAAGCTGCTACCCTTCAACAGTCTGGTTATTATACGTCTGGACAGGAGGTGGCACGTTTATACGGCAATCTATGGAGAGGCATTAAATTTTTCTGGCATTTCCTATTGCTTGTGATGCATTATTGTATTCATCTCTCCGAAGCTGTATTTTAAACATTTTAGATTACATCGTACAAACACCACATAAAGGTAGGTAAGCGCAAGGGTAGGGTAGAACTACTGAATGTCTCTGCGTTAACACGTACTTTTAGGATACTATGAAATATTTTGCGTTACTGATATTTTATTGTGTTACTAACGGGCTTTGTCCGAAACTTCAGGAGTTTAAAAAGTCCTCCCCGCCACGACAACGCGGGAAACTTGGAAAAATGTCACGAGACGAACACATTGTATTGCTGTCACATCGTGTTCCATTATAAAGGAAATCTATTTAATGTGCTCTCGACATCAGTTTAGAATAACGTAAGTTTATTACAACTTTGAGTTATATGATATTAAAGATGTTATAAGTTAATTAGACAAAATCCATGTAAGAAAAAATAATGACGTGTCTTACCTATTTTGAAGAGCATCTAGCTCCCTCTCTCCTTCAATTGCACGCACTATCACCACAATCACTAATCCCACCCACCTTTACAATAGGAAAGACGTATGTCAATACCGTCAATAATACGGGACGTGTTTCGCCTCCAATGTCTTTCTCCTCCCACAACTTTCATCTCATAACCTATAACATTAATATAATGGATTTCCAAAAAGTAACGCCTGATTCTATTAACGATATTATATGATATAATAATTAGATTTACTACGGCGTAATACGAGTATAAGAAAATCAAAGGTGATTTCAAATAAGCATTAACTAGTCTGCTTAAATCCTTTTTAAAAATAACCCGTAATGACTATCATAAAGGGATTTCGCTAAACGATATTTGATGCCGCGTAAAACCACACACGATGACGGATATTAAGCATAGTGGCTTTGACAAGCCATTCACAACGAACGTTAATATTTGCTTTATTTAAATCCCATTTCAAATTATGAAATAAAGATATATAAAGTATTTATGACTTGAAGACAAAATTCACGATACATTACAAATCCACCTTTGTAGTCAACCATTATAATACTAAAAGTTTTCACTTAGATTTCAAAGAACTTGAAATATAAAGCCTACTCTTTTTTAAAAGGCCCTTGCTGATGTTGCAGTTGTTATAGGTGGCGGTAGTTACTTTCCATCAGTTCAGCATGCGGTTGACTTCTCTTCATCGTTTGCCTTCTCTTCTATTAAACATAACATAAGCCATTACAGTGCATGAAATTAAAAAACGAGTGGAGGCACGGTACGGTTGAAGGTTTATTGAAATAATTAATATATTTATTTATTTTTCCTTTATCAGTGGGTACAATTCCACAGCTAGACTTGCGCCTCTCCCGCCTTTGTGTTGACTTTGAGAGTTAAGTAAGAATATGTGGTCATGACATGACTGCCAACTTTTTCAAAGAAAAACAAAGATGTATAATATTTTTTTATTTGCGTAATAAAACAATGTTGAATACAATGTTACTTAGAATGCTAGATAATAAGTAATATTAATTACAACACCAGCATCATTTACCACAGATTAAATTAATATTTTAGACGTTGAGTGTGATATTAATTACTGCAAAACAAACTGAGTATCTAATTAGGACACATTGAGACTATATTTTCGAAATTATATTTTACGAAAACAATTAAGTAAACTATTCAAATGAAAATACAATCGAAAAAAATTTAAAAAAATACGATAGTGTACAGGTATCTAAAGGAGTGTAAAAAAAATAAAAACAAAAATCATGGACTTATGAAAACTTCGTTATAAATTATTTTGGCTTTATAGAACACCCCAATCTGAACCAACACAGATCTTATATAAGTTAAGCACACTCTTGCATGACTTAATTGTAAAAGACAAGTCTTAAACTTATAGTTATAGCTGTTTACTTAAACATAAAAATACACTACAAAAAAGCAAAAATCACAAATTATTTATATTATGATTTGTCCAATACTCATAAATGAGTTACGTGTAGGTACACAAAAATAAATTTCAGTGTATCTATACGTAAGTCATTTTGCTTTGATCAGATATTAATATACAAAATACGATTGCTACAGTGCTATCACTATATATTTCCGATCATGACACAGCACAATATACATTTATAGAAGTAGCCTTAATCATGACATTGGAATAATCATTACCCCAATTAGTCTGGTGGCAAAATCTTATGGCTATCGTTAGATACGTGGTAGAGCCATGCTGCAGCTATATTTCTGGTATAGTTGAGTACGAATGGATCGGCTCGACCGGGGAAGGACCACGCTCTCACAGAATAGCAGCGTAAAATAGCAGCTTAATGCTGCTGTGTTTCGTATGGTAAGTGTAAAGAACCGGAGATCCTTTTTACTGGAAACGAGGCATTCCATCTTAGTCCTCACGGGTGACAACGCATCTGCATTTTGATTCGTAATCGAGGATAAATGTAGATGTCTATGGGTAACAGCAAACACTTACCATTAGGTGGACTGTGTGCTCGTTTGTCACCCTTATCCTATAAAAAAAGAAAAAAAGATGGCGGTATCTCGTGTGAGCCCGACACAAAATACCCAGATTGGCGAACGGCAATCTGCGTCAAACGTGCGTTCGCGGCTATCTGTATGCATACGTATGTTTGTAATTACTCTAATTTGTATCTCAAGATTCGCGGCATGGGTTAGCATTTGATGTTTATTTTAACATTTGACAGTTGATTCAGTGATAGAAACTGATATTTATTCACCTTTTATCTATTTGCTCAATTCATATTATATGAGTAAATGTACCAGTCGTGTAAAAGTGGGAATCTGGTACTGGGGAAGGCAGTGTTAGGCGACTCTCCACTAGATGACGACCTGATGAAATATAACGAAAGTCGATGAATGTGGAATGATTTCTGACCATCTATTTGCTATATGCATCAGTGGACTTGTGAAAGGCTGAAATTATGATAATTATGATATTTATTAATTATATTTGTCACCAAAAAGTTATATCTTATTTTTTTAAACGTTACTACCACAATAGGATTTCTCATGTATTGTGGGAGCAGTTAACATACATACATTTCATATAGACAAACATTCAGACCCGGAACAATTATTTGTAGGCTTATAGTATCAATAGCTTGCGGATTTGAACCCGCGGTCCTTAGCGCTGCAAATAATTGCTAAGCTACTGCGGCACGGAGCCTTGAGATTTAATATCTATTGTTTACAATATATACCGTTTTTATAGTTCGATTTAAATTAAACCAGCAAAAGTTCAAATATTTCAAAATTAAAAATTAATTAAAATTGAACTGAAATCTATTTCAATCAAAGCTTCAGCCAACTAAAATTCAATATTAAAAAGCTTTGTTATTTACTGTAGATTTTCCATACGATGCGATAGATATTTACATATTTAGTCCTCCAGTCATCCTTCAATAATCTTTGATCAAAGTTCAAGTCCCTTGTCATATAACTAAGCCCCTTAAATTGTTTTAAAAAATATTATAAAACTGTAAGGCGTGAATTTCTTTAGCCTATACTTGTGTTAATTTATTGTTTTTCTTTTAACTAACCGTTCAGAAAACATTTGCTGTCATGGGTTCAATGCGAAGTTTGGGTGTTTTTTTCTTTTAATTTCTAATAAGATTATGTTAGCATAATCCTTACTCATCTTTCGTGATTATGCGGAGGTAAGCTATCTTGATTTAACTAAGGAACTAGCAAGAAAACTATAGCTAGCAATTAGGTTCATATTTAATTTGAACAAATACGTATTTTATTATACACAATATTAAAAACTATAATAAAAAAACTAAAACTAGTAACTTAATTATCATACAGTCCTACTCCCCGTGGTATCGTGCCAAGAACGCTGGCTACGTTAACCGCAGAATGGATATACTTAGCCTTTGAGCAAGAAAAGAACCAGCCCTTTTATCACCAGCAGCAACGACCAGCCGCGGATGGAGTTCCTTTAGGAATTTCACCGCACGTGGACCCCACGGACCGATAGTCTCTACAACAAATGGCACAAATATGTAGTCATCTCTCATACACTCATATTTGCACCACTTACTCAGTTCAACTGCCTCTGATGCCGCCCCGGCTCTAAACGAGGTACCACTGAGATGAGAGGCCGCCAAAGTGTCTACGCAAGTAGCATCCCACACCAGGGCTTTATCTCTACAATTTCGCCGAAATTAGCTAATTATTTCCATTCTATACTGTATATTGTTCAATCCTATGACTCTAAGCTATTTGAAGGAAAACAGTTTCTTGATCATAACAGGCCTGATCGAGTTCTATGGTCAGCCGAAGAACTTATACTTGCGCCACATTCTAATCGAACTAAATACTTTTAAAATTCAGACGTCACGCAAATACAGACATCAAAAATCACTACGTTTCATTGTTTTAATCACTTGCCATTAACATAGTGATTTTTTGATTTTTCTACTTACCAGGTCGTTATTTCATTTAGTGGAGATCGTCGCACATAGGAACCTTTCCTCCTCAACGGTTGTCGGTTTTTAAGGTCTATCTGATCCGTTGGGTTATGTCAATAGTTCTGGCTAGCATGTGGATTACTAAGTCAAGAAAGAAGAAATGTATTCATTAAAGAAAGAAATGTATTGCAACTTTATATTTGCGAAGTGAATTAAGTAAGATAGTACAAAAATAAATTTAAATGTCGTGACAGTTATATATTTCATTTTGTAATGCTTGTTTATAAGTTATTTCATGAAATTATAAGTGTCGAGTATCGTATTTTATAATTTCCACTTTAAAAATAGGGTATTTTATAATGACTAAAATAATAATCTCTGGTTATTATAAATTTAATTAAAACATCGTAACGTTGACATTCATTTAATATTAAAAATAAAAATCAGACTTAATCGAGGTAAAATGGCTAAAAAGTGGTCAAAGTTAGGAACAGTCTATAAATATTAAGAACTTTAGTTAGAAAAATATCACTCAAAAGACACAAAATACAGTTTGATTAAAATTATAATAGAAAGCTGAAAGTACTGCCTCTGAATTTTGCACCTTATTGCGTTTGAACAAGTTTGTGTTGACACCACGATATTTTTCTGACCAATTTTGAAACATGGCCACCTTTTTACGAGGATGACACTGAAAGTTCTTAGAAAATCAAAAACTGAACACACTAACAAGTTATTAGTTTTATTATATCTTTTCAAAATAGTATCCATTTACATCAGTACATCGATGCATCCGATGGAACCACTGAGAAAAGCACTTTGCCCACTCGTCCTTAGGGGTCTCTTCGACGGCATTTTAAAACGCAGCCACTGCTTCCTCGGCGTCTATAAAATATTTTACTTTAAAGGTTTCTTTTATTTTCAGAAATAAATAAAAATCGCAAGGTCAGGGTTATAGGGCGGGTGACCCAGTAATTCCACGTCTGACGTGGCCAAGTAGTCGATTGTTTGCTTTGCGTTGTGCGACAAGGCGTTGTCGTGGTGAAGCAGGTTCCTACTGCGAGGTCGTTTCTCTCGAACTTTTTCCAAAACAAGTGCCAAACAATTGTTAGTGTACCACTCTGCAGTAACTGTTTTTCGATCTTCTAAAACAATTATTGCGTTATGACCTGTCCTTCCGAAGAATGAGGCCACCGTAGAAGGCTGTCGTCGCCGTAAAAGGCCGTCCTTTACGCAGATCATCGGTGAGATTAGTGCGACCACGTTTAAACTCATTAAACCAGTTATAAACAGTGGCACGAGATGACGCTTCATCGTGAAAGGCCAATCGAAGTCTATCATAACTTTCTTGTTGACTTAAATGACATCGGAAGTCATAAAATATTATTATACGAAAATTTTCTCCCGTTAAATTCATGCCGACGTGACACAGGCAATTTTCAATTTGCCACCAAATTGTAAACAAATGACAAATTAATAAAACACATACAAAATAATATTGGCAAGGAGTTAAATTTTCAAAATTTTAACTAATTTTTTATTATATCGTTTACGTTAAGCAAAATGTGTAAGTGGGCAGTTCTAAAAACTTTCAGTGATCCCTCTTATTAAGAACATTTATGTAGTGGTAGACATTTCACCACCACCTACCAGAAAATCCTATGGCTTCATATATATATTGCGATATAACCATTTCGCAAATGTTGTAACAAAACAGGATGGGGTGGAGTTCCTCTCCTATATAAGAAGTAATTTAATAATGCTCTCTTTATTTTGATACAAAGATATCAAATAAACAAAATTATTTTTTTAACAACGGTTGTCCTTTCTTCGAGCTATGTGGCCGGCCTATTGCTACTTCAGCTTACTAAATCCGATGGCTATCCAAGTACAGAACCAGAGTAAGAAACATGAACAAAACAAAAGTTTTTGTAACCTTCATGTCACAACTATACCGGTAGTTGTTGAGAGCACTAAGGTCGCAGATCTTGACGAGTTTACCTGGGAGAAATAGTCTGTCTAGATAAATCTAACTTCGTCTGAGAGGTCAATCGACGGATTCAACTCGGCTGAGCAGCGGTCGGGAGATTCCGACACATCTTCTCGTCAGGCATACTGCAAAACCTATAAACTAGATTGTACAACCAGTGCGATCTGAGACGTGGTCCTTCACTGCTGGCCGTATGAGGAGGCTCAATTTACTTATTAAATAAATAAAAATAAAGTGTCTGTTTGAAATGTCTAAATAACAGCTTTTTACTAAATGCATATGAAAGTATATTTGGTACTAATAAGAAAAAAAAAACAATTTTTAAAATCTTTGCCTTTTTGTTCCGTCTATACTCCAAAACGGCTAGACCGATTTTGACAGAACATTCACTGACAGATAGCTGATGTTATACGGAGTAAGCAAGAGTAGACTTCTTTTATTAATTGGGGTTCCCCGCAAAAAAATTAATACCCATAAAATCCAATTTTAATTATTTCTACGCAGGTGAAGTCTCCGGGAGACAGTGAATCTATACAAATAAATAAAATTGTAGTGTCTGTTTGTAATGTCAAAATTACAGTTTTGAACTAAATGCATATGAATGTAAATACGGTACTTAAACTAAAATACAAATTTTAAAATTTTTGTCTGTCTGTCTGTCTGTTTGTTCCGGCTAATCTCAGAAACGGTTGGACCGATTTTGACAGGACTTTCACTGGCAGATAGCTGATTTCATAAGGAGTAACTTAAGTTTCTTTTATTTTAGAAAAAGAATTAGGGTTCCGCGCAAAAACATAACGCGAGCGAAGTCGCGGGGAACAGCTACTTTTAAATAAAATTGAAGTATCTGTCTGTAATTTTGAAATAAGTGGCATTTGTTAATCTCAGGGGGTTATTTACACGCTATTAAGATATAAACATTCTGAAAAAAAA
The DNA here is from genome assembly GCA_963668995.1 of Parnassius mnemosyne. Classification (NCBI taxonomy): domain Eukaryota; kingdom Metazoa; phylum Arthropoda; class Insecta; order Lepidoptera; family Papilionidae; genus Parnassius; species Parnassius mnemosyne. Next base: position 7,101,243 of record CAVLGL010000079.1, on the reverse strand, counting down.
ATTGTCTGTCTGTCTGTCTAGGCTAATCTTCGGAATGGCACCGATAGTGATGAAACTTTACGAATAGATAGAGAGTAATCCTAGAAGGGATCTAGGCTTTTCTTAAAGAAAACTTGATTAAATAAATGGTCTTTTAAATTAATAGATCCTATGCAAGCGAATCCTGGGCGGTTAGCTAGTTAATCAGTAATTTGTCTCGAGTATCAACTTGTAACTATTAGACTATTTAATCAAGTCCTAGTTACTGTAATCCTTCAAAGTAAAGTGTGAAAAAACACCGAATCGCATTTATCCTGAAGACATAAATTAGGAGAGTCCACACACACATTTGTAAACGAATAACTGTTTAGTAATGACACGAGTGCAACCTCGCACCAGTGTCCGCGCTTAGTTTACCCCTTCCCTTGATTGAGGGAACTTGTCCTTAATACTCATTAAGAACAAGTTTCTTGAAAGAGGACTAACCACATCATGAACTGAAGGAAGGCTGGAATGCTGTTTCACGTCAACCAGGCCTAACAACTAACAATATATTTAATTAGCCTTTATACGTCCACAGCCGGGCACAGGCCTCCTCTCACTTCTGAAAGAAACGTATTGTGTAATTAGATGAAAATATTACGAAAACTAATCAGCTTTTATCTTCATTATCAACCTTTGCCTTACTACTCGATCACAATTTATTATAATCCGAGTATTTAATTTGTGTATTGAAAGGCTTATGGTAAACTTTTCGCACTAATTCCATCCGCTCAATTTCATCATCGAACATCGCGACAAACTCACGATACTATCCATACCATCTGGATGATTAGCGGTCCAACAACGTGCGATATACAAGAAGTTTTCTTCCTCGCTCAACTTCCCTATGGAATCGTCTATCACTAGCGATTTTTCCGGATCGATACGACTTAGGGACCTTCAAGAAAAGATCCGTCTCTCTTTAAAAGGGCGACAACTCACCTGCAATTTCTGGTATTGCAGTTGTTCATGGGCGGCGGTCGACACTTACCATCAGGTGAGCCGCATGCTCTTTTGCCCTCTCTTCTATAAAAAAAAACATTTTTTTTTTATAAATTAGTAATAAAAATACTGCACCCGTATTTTTAGATCTTCGCAGGATAAAATTATAAGAACTCAATCATAATTTAATCAAAAAATAGTTTGTTATTTCTAGGCCTCCAAGATGAAAACCGTAATGTGTATTATTGTAACTCTTAATTTGCTTTTCCTCGCCATTCCAATTTCACGTTTTACGATTACATTTCTGTAAAAATAAATCTTTGTTTTCGTGCCTTCATCTTTGATTAATCGTATGGTAAGTTTTGACACTTTTGCTGGTACAGAATGCCTCAGGCATTGAATCCGCTTATAAACCAGGTATGTACGTGAACTTTTTAAATAAATAAATAAATGATTCGAGTGAAATTATTAATTGTAATATAAATATGTATTATGCGGTGAAGGAAAACGTCGTGAGGAAGCCTGCATGTGTGAAGTATAAAATATTTCGAGGACTGTAAAGTCCACCAACACGCATTGAGGCAGCATACGGTAACTGTATAACATTTTTGTGGCCAAGTTTTTCAATGATGTACTATCACTGTTACACTAGTGTAAATTGTGCTCCTTTAATAATTGTTTGTATATAACCATTATTATATAAATCCTTAGAAACAAGTAATGAAAATTCTGTATTCTTACTATGTATACAAGGACCGTTTTGTGTAGGAATAATCTAACACACAACTAGTCAAAATCCAGATGCTCCTTTTGCAGTTTATTTCCAAGTATAAAAGGCTTATAAAAAATAACACGAAATCCCCAAAACCAACATTTTTTTTTATAGGAGAGGGGGCAAACGAGCATGCGGCTCACCTGATGGTAAGAGACTACCGCCGCCATGAACAGGTGCAACACCAGGGAGGGAATCGCAGATGCATTGCCGGTCTTTTAAAAAGGAGTACGTTCTTTTTTTGAAGGTCCCTATTTCGTATCGGTCCGGAAAAATTGCTGATGGTAATCGATTCCACAAGGAAGTCGTGAGAGGAAGAAACATCTTCTAAATCGCACAGTGGTGGACCACCAATCATCCAGATGGTGTGGATGATATCTGGATTTCTGCCGCGATGTGCGTTCGTGAAATTTGGCGGCTGGAATTAATCCGAACAATTCCTCAGAGCACTCCCCGTGGTAGATGCGAAAGAAAATGCAAAGGGATGCAACATCTCTTAGCAGTGCCAATGAATCGAGCCGCTCGGAAAGGACTCTTAACAGTGGTAGAGCCAGGCGGCAGCCTTTGCTGTCGCACGGATGGGCCGGCTCGAACTGGGGTGGTACCACGACCTCACAGAATACCAGCGTGAAGTAGAGGTTTACCTCTGCCTTTCGCTTGGTGAGTGCAGGTGACCAGAGGCCCTTTTTACTGGAAATGAGGCATTCCATCCTAGTCCTCACGGGTGACAACGCATCTATATTTTGATTCGCAAACGAGGCTAAATGTAGATGTCTATGGGCCACAGCAACCACTTATCATGAGGTGGACTGTGTGCTCGTTTGTCACCCTATCCTATAAAAAAAAAACTCGGTCGTCGACGATTCGAGCCGCTCTGCGCTGGATGCGGTCAAGTGGAAGGAGCTGGCACTGGGGAGCCCCTGCCCAGAGATGGGAACAACCCTCCACCTCCCATGGCCCCACCGACCCTCAGGTCATACGGGCCGAATCTCGGGAGATGCGCGCGGTACTTGCACGTGGCCCAGAGATGGGAACAGTCTTCCATGTGAGGTCGAACCTGCGCCTTGTAAAGTTGCAGGCGGTGTGCCGGCATGAAATACTGTCCCACTCTGCTGAGCACGCCAAGTTTTTTAGAGGCCAATTTGGCCTCCTCTTCCAAGTGAACACGAAAATGCACGTCACTCGATATGTCGACTCCGAGGATTCCGATACTGACTGAGGCAAGAAGGGGAGTGCCTTGAAAATGAGGAGATACGACAAAGGGATTCTTTTTATCGGTAAACACGCAAACTTGTGTCTTCTGAGGATTAAACTGGACTAGATTTAGTCGCCCTCAATCCGAGACTTTGTTAAGAAAAGACTCGACTTCAGACACAAGTCTGTTCCGATACTCGGCGACGTTTTCCCGAGAAATATTGGCACAGCCGGTGTATAGAGCATCACCAGTGCTGTCATCCGCATAGCAACGAATGTTACCAGTTAGCAACATATCATTGATATGCAGAAGAAACAGCGTTGGTGATAGCACACAGCCTTGTGGAACACCAGCGTTAATAGGCTTGTAGTGGGAGTATGCACCATCTACAACGACCTTGATGCTCCGATCTGCAAGGAAGCTGGTGATCCAATCACACGATTACGCGGGAAGCTCATAGGAAGGGAGCTACGAAAGAAGCGCTTTGTGCCAAACCCGATCGAAGGCCTTCGCAATGTCCAAACTAATGGCAAACGCCTCCCCCTTGGACTTTACTGCCTCTGCTCATCTATGGGTCAGGTAGACCAGAAGATCACCAGCTGATTGACCCTGACAAAAACCGTATTGGCGGTCACTAATCAGCTGGTGATCCTCAAGGTACCAGATGAGCTAGCAGTTAATAATTGATTCCATTATTTTGAAGAACAAGGAGGTGATCGTGATAGGCCTATAGTTGGACGGGTTTGAGCGGTCGCCTTTTTTAGGGATCGGGTGGACAAAAGCTGTCTTCTATGAATTCGGGACTACGCCTTGGGAGTAGGAGTACTGGAAAAGACGCGTTAGGACCGGTGTCAACTCCGGAGCACACGTCCTCAGCACAATTGAGGGGATTCCGTCAGGTTTCCGTCTGTTTCGTTTCCGTCGACTTCTGAATGTCCAGGGAGAGGAGTACTTTGCGAACCGAGCGCTGTGAGAACAGCACATCCAGCATGGAGCACTCACACCGCGGGATGGTCGGCGTTGTGTTCCCCCCGTCATAACGAGTCGAGTTGGATGCAAAAAGGGAGCCTAAAAGGTCTGCTTTTTCTGTTGCGGCGTGGCCCAGTGAGTCGTTCTCCCTGTGCAGAGATAGTAGTGATGGCTTCCAAAAAATTCCTTTAGACAACCTTGGCGAGAGACTAGTATGCACGGGTTCCCGAAAGAAGACGAACTAGTTTTCGCCAACTCGTAATGCAGTCTTACAGGAGTGACCAAACCAAGGCTGAGATCTGCCTCCCATGGGTACCACAGATAATGGAATTAATAGTTCCATTCCCTGTAGCACCACATGTGTCACTGGACAGAGTCAGCAACAGCGCTGGGATCATCCGTCGAGAAGCAAACCCGCCCCCATGGCTAGGATGCAAAGAAAGACCACATTTCGTCCCAATCCGCTGACCTGTAATGCCAAACACGGCGGCAACATGCAGAAGGCAACCGCGAGGGGAGCGTGAGTGGCACCACACTCCGGATCAGACAATGGTCTAAAGAACCGAGAGGGTCATCGACGGAAACCTGATATTCGTCCGGATGAGAGGTCAGCAGAAGGTCCAACAAGGAAGGTGTATGATCCTCCACATCTGGAATCCGCGTAGGCGAAGTAACCAGATGTGTCAGATTATAGACGTTGTAGACGCGCGAATGGTTATCGTACGTAGACTACGTCGTACGCGTAGCCAAAGGATGGACTAGTCTGAACCTTCAAGACTGCCAAGTCCTCGAGAACAGATGTCTTCTTTGACGTATACGCAAACTCCAACCCGAGGCATAAAGGAGTGTTCCAATTTGTACCCCGGGTAGGAGAGATACGAAGTGTCAGCCGGAAAGGACACCTATGTCTCGGTCAGAAAGAGCAAGGTCGGCTTCGCCGTCTCGGGATAGTAGTGGCGTAATAATAAGGCGTTTAGGTTCAAGTGAAGTCCCCCGATGTTGCAGAATTTCACGGATAACATGGCAGGGTTTGTTTTGGTTTTGTTGCTCAGTTTGCCCCGAGCAGATATTGTTTTGAGCGGAATTTTGCTAAAGCTATGGTTTGCTGACCAGTTATCTATTTCTTCTGCTAGATTACATTTCTCTGCTGATATAACACAAATACTATGCTAACCCTTTAAAACACCCATATAAAAATTTCGAGTGATTTTTTGTTTTCTATAACTACATAAATGGTAGCAATATGCTACTAGAATATACTGATTATTTTAAACTAGCTTAAAGGAAAATGAATTATTTTACTATCGAACTAATAGTGGATGTGATATTGAATATGATCTAAGACTGCAGACTACCCGGAGCCAGATTTCATTTAATTAAAAGAAATGTAATAATAAAATCCTTAAAACTAGTTTTATTTAAATATGTAGTGTTCCCGTAAACATAAGAAATCATTAACTACAAAACCGATATGATGCGACAATAATATTGATTTTCTTCTTTAACCTTACACGTTCGCACGATTAGTAATGCAAATTATCATATATATTCGGATCATCATAAAATACGCAAATTGCAATATATATTTACAACTAAATATTGATTAAACCTGATGATGTAATCGAATTCACTCCATTTGAACTTTTTTAAAATACTGTGTGCGGAATCAGCGACTTAGGATACGATAATCGTAACTTCAGTCGTTCGTAAGGAATTTAACACCAAATTTCTGGTTCTTCTTTTGTTTGTGGTATCGGATCATATAGCAGCTATATTATGGTTGCAGCTGGACCGGTAACGGATCATGCTCCCACGAAATACCAACGTGAAATATCAGCATAATACTGCTTTGTTTTGTATAGTCAGTGTAGAGAACCAGAGATGCAAAGTACTGGAAATGAGACATTCACAACCGTCAAGGGTGAAAACGCATGTGCATTTTGATGATTAATTGGGGATAGATGTAGATATCTATGGGCTACGGCGTTCACTCGCAATCAGGTGAACTGTGTGCTCATTTGTCACCCTTATTCCATAAAAATCTTTTCTTTACATAAATATTCTGTAATTTAAATGTTAAGATGGGAAATAAACACACAATATTTCTAAAAATATATACTGTAATGCTAAAGCTTTCACTTTAACAACCTCCTGTTACTACGCAGCATTAGTTAAGAAACGTTAATGTACACATTATGCTTGCTTTAGTCCAAAGCTCTCCTTTGAGATCGTTGCATTAAGGAACGATAATGCATAAATGCTTTACTTCCCGCATTCATTTTTCCTTTTAATAGTGATTAAATAAGTAAATAAGTTAATAAATGGATACATAATACATTTTGAAGAATTTGCATTGTTTATTTTACTATTTATTTTATATAACGTTGAAAACGTGAAAGCGATCTGCCTGGAAGTAAGTGGCTAATTTAGTTAACGGCCACCTGCAATTAATTTTGTAGAGACGAACTGTTACACCTAAGGACTATAATGAGAAATTTGAACCAACTATTATTATAATAATTAGTTCTAATTTTTTTTATGGTTATGAAGCAATCTATGGGAGAGTCATATGTTTAGCAGTGGACTTTAATAAGCTGTAATGGGTTATTCTAGCATATTATAGAGTACGTTAAGGCTAAATCTTAATAACAAGATGAGAAATTGTGTGATAATAGAAATCTGTGGTTTGCAAGATGAGGTTGTGACCAGGATTAAGAAAAGAATGCTTCGGTGGTTTGGTCATGTAGAAAGAATGGACTAGGAAAGAGTGACAAAGCAAGAATTTATGATGCAGAAGTGAACGGCAGAGTAGGAAACGGACGCCCTAGATGAAGGTTTATTGACCAAGTTGGCGATATACTGAAATGGGCTAGATTAGGATTACCCTTAACCGACGAGCGTGTATGCGTAGATATATGGATTTAAAGGAGGCGAGAGAGGTGTGTCAGGATCGTGCCAAATGGAAGCCCGTAGTCTCTGCCTACCTCTCTGGGTGACAGGCGTGAGTGTTTATGTATTTTTATGGGTCATCCATTATAGCTTATAAATATCTAGACTTAGGGTGTATATGTATTTACTTTACATCTATGTCATATATTCTCATTTATATTGCCCAGTGGCCCTTTTTTAAAATTGCGTAACCGTGATATTACAAAATTCAAATCGCTTATTTAAACTTGGTACGAATGTTTGGAAGTAAGAGAATTGCTTATATATAATATACTAGCTGTGCCCCGCGGTTTCACCCGCGTGATCACGTGTCGGTGGTGCGCGACATGACCTTGTTGAAGCATTTTATAATTGCAATTAAATATTTTATTTGATAGCAATGGATGGAAAAATTGGCATAATTAATGCAGTACTTTTATCTGTCGGCATATTATGTATGATGTAGAGTGAAGGTAAGTTTTATCCACTTACCCTCCCCCGCCCGGTTGAGCGTCCTCCCCCCCCCCCCCCGTTCTCACCGGGCGGCTAGGGCTTATGCGTCGTTAGCGCGCCCAGCCAAGTATTGAATTATTTTAATTTTACATTATCTCTTAAACTATGCGTCCAAATAACATGGTATAAAGAACAAAGTTTATCTTCATAAAATTGTCTTGATGATGAAGTAATTTTCGTTCGTAAGGATAAATAGGCCATGCCTAATAATAACGCTCATAAATCACTTTTAAATTTTCAATATTTTTTTGTCACAAAATACCTATTTATGGCTCATGTATAAGAAATAGACATATGGTATCCCGGATTTTTTTTAGACGGAGTAAAGATCTATATTTTTCTAGAACATTGTATTTACGTATCCCTAACGATAACACCAGCGTACGCGGATAAATCATTTCGGGAGTGCTTTTTCTTCTGGCTTGCTTAACAAATATCCATATTTAAGGCTGGCTGAGTGATATAGCTTAATGCTAGATAGCCTATACTATTCCACATGAATTTGGCTATAATATACAAAAAGAATTTTTCAAATCGGACTGGTAGTTCCAGAGATTAGCGCGTTTAAACAAACAAAAAAACTCTTCCGCTTTATTATATTATTATAAAAGTATAAGTATAAGTAAAGATGACTCACTAAATAATTTATTATGTGTTAGCGCGTAACAGTTATCTGTTATGTCAGAATGTCATCTTCCATTGTAAACGGCTCCGTGGCGCAGTGGCTTAGCAACGAGTTGTAACGCTGGGGGCCGCGGGTACGAATCCCACACGGAACAAGTATTTGTATGGCCTACAAATAATTGTTCCGGGTCTGGATGTTTGTCCTTGTGCAATTTATGTTTGTTAACTGCCTCTACGATACAGGAGAAAATCCTAGTGTGGAGGAAACTTCTTTTTTTAAAAGAAGGAAATATTTGCCATAGTTGTCACACTTGGCAGGCGAATTTGTGACGAAATGTCTCACATTTTAGACGTTGTTCCTCGTCACGATTACGTTCGATCTGTATTTAACTATATTTGTATTTAGCTCTATGTGACAAAAAGCGATAAACAACTTTTCACCATTAGTGAAAATTTCAAGAAAAAAAAGCAAATAGCTTTCAAAACTGTGTAGTCTGCCGTGCGCCGAGTAAAGTTAAGCTCGGCGCACTACTGTTCGTGTCTAATGGATGCAGTTTTGTGGTAAATATCTAGTAGACGAATTATTGCGATTACATTCAAATCGATTCAGTGAGTCTAGTAGCTGTTACTCCACAATAATTAATTTATAATATTACTTAATACGATGAATCATAAGATGTCAGTATTGAATCGATTAAGAATATTTTAATTTAGTAGATCAAATAGGACTAAATATCAGAATACGTCTTCTTTTACTACGTCAATCTGCTTTTTTTGGCCACGAACGCAATTTAAAAAAAATAAGCCCGACGAATTCAGAATAAAATCATCGCTATTTTCACTTAAAACAAAAAACGTTTCTATAGCCTAGCTATGTAAGTGAGTAAATCGACCGTGTGAAGTGTTTCTCGTGACTGAGCCTACAAAGATAAAACAATGCTTACAAAGCAATAGTAATGTCGCGTCAGACACATGTAAGTTGATCGAAATAGAGTGGAGCTATATTATGGAAAGCTATGTGAAGCATCATTTGTTTCGCCTTATGTAGTGTCAAAAGTGCTTAGTGCTTATTTGATATTTTCGAGCATGATTATTTGCAAAGAGCTTTTCAATGTTATGGACAACAGTGAAGGGCACTTAATCCCTCCTTGAGTTCCAGTACTTAAGTTAGGTAGTTTTTTATTATTTCTCTGAAGTAATATTTTGCCGTGTAGTGGCGGTCAAGAATACCACTACCCCATATCCTCCCGTGGGTGTCGTAAAAGGCGACAAAGGGAAACAGGCAGGAGATGGGCAGCAGCATCTTCCTGATAATAGCCAAAATTACAATAAAAAAAAACTGCGGTTGCCAACCCGCTCGCCAAGCGTGGCAACTATGGCAAATACCCCCCTATGAATGTAACAAAGAGACGGCCCCCAGTCCCCGGCGGCCCCGCTATTCCTGGCTACGGTGGCGACCATGGTAACGGCGGGGCAGGGGGTGCTAAGAATCTCCGGTGGAGGTTCGGTTGCCACCTTAGACGACTCGACCTGGCAACGTACAACGCACGCACCCTGAGGACTGACGAGAAGATCGTGGAGCTGGAAGAAGAGATAGACAAGTTGCGCTGGCATATTATAGGATTATCCGAAGTCCGAAGAGAGGGGGAGGACACGGTAATCCTCGAATCCGGCAACTTGCTCTATCACCGGGAGGGCAACCATCTGTCCCAAGGAGGTGTCGGATTTATCGTCCACAAGTCTCTCGTTGACAACGTTGTAAAGATCGGGAGTGTGTCGACGAGGGTTGCGTACCTTATACTCAGAATCACCAAACGCTATTCGCTGAAGGTCATACAGGTTTACGCACCAACCTCGGCACACCCCGATGGGGAGGTGGAGGAAATGTATGAGGATATCTCTAGAGCCATGCATTCCTCCAAAACCCAATATACGGTGTTAATGGGAGACTTCAATGCAAAACTAGGCACAAGAGAGAACGGTGAGCTGAAAGTAGGGAAATTTGGAATAGGGCAACGGAACCCAAGGGGCCAGCAGCTGGCCGACTTCATGGAGAAAGAGGGACTCTTTATGATGAACTCTTTCTTCCAGAAGCGGCCCCACAGGAAGTGGACCTGGTCGAGCCCAGACGGTTCGACAAAAAATGAGATTGACTTCATTATGACGACCAGACGACAACTGTTCAGTGATGTCTCCGTGATCGCGAGGGTGAAAACTGGTAGCGATCACCGAATGGTTAGAGGCACACTAAACCTAAACGTTAAGTTGGAGAGGTCTCGTCTAATGAAGTCAACGCTCCGTCCCCCTCATGCTCTAATCCAAAGTCCCGAAACCTTTCAGCTCAAGTTACAAAACCGATTTCAGTGCCTAGAAGACTGCAATGAAGTGGACGATTTGAATGACAAGCTCGTGGAAACTGTCCATGCGGTCGGAGCTAAGTTCTGCAAGACCCACCGCAGAAGAACACAAAAACTCTCCGATCACACTCTTAATCTCATGGCTGTTAGACGGGAGATGAAGCTACAATCTTCAACAGATTTGACAGCATACAAGCAACTGAACAGACAGATCTCAAATGCATGCGGCGGGATTTACGCAACTTCAATACAGCTCGTATTGAAGAAGCGATCGAGCGGAACCAAGGCTCCAAAGTCTTTGCCAGAGATCTGTCTGCCAGAAAGAGCCAACTGTCAAAGCTGAAGACCGAATGTGGCAGCATCGTTTCCGGGGCACCTGAGATTTTGAGTGAGATTGAGGGTTTCTATGGGCAGCTGTACACGTCATCGTTGGAGCCGCACGCAAGTGTGAGTAACGATCCAAGAGTGAGTCTCATCTGACATTATTCCGAAGATATCCCGGACGTCAGTCTGAACGAGATTAGAATGGCTCTCCAGCACCTTAAAAACGGTAAGGCCCCAGGCGAGGATGGAATTACAGCGGAGCTTCTGAAAGCGGGTGGAAGACCGGTACTTGAAGTCCTTCAGAAGCTCTTTAATTCCGTCCTCCATGGTGGCATTACACCGGAGGCGTGGAGCAGAAGTGCGGTGGTCTTGTTCTTCAAGAAAGGTGACAACGCTCTCTTGAAGAACTACAGACCGATTTCCCTTCTCAGCCGCGTCTACGTGCTGTTTTCAAGAGTCATTACGAATCGTCTCGCGCGCAGACTTGACGACTTCCAGCCTCCCGAACAAGCCGGTTTCCGAAAGGGCTTTAGCACCATAGACCACATACATACCCTTCGGCAAATTGTACAGAAGTCCGAAGAGTACAATTTGCCACTATGTCTGGCGTATGTGGACTATGAGAAAGCCTTTGATTCCGTCGAAATTTGGGCGGTGCTGCAGTCCCTTCAGCGGTGCCAAGTTGACTGTCGGTATATCGAAGTGTTGAAGTGCTTGTACAGTAGGGCTACGATGGCTATCCGAGTACAGAACCAGAGTACGAAACCTATCCAATTGCAGAGAGGTGTAAGACAGGGTGACGTCATATCCCCGAAACTCTTCACCGCTGCATTGGAAGACGTTTTCAAGCTTCTGGACTGGAAAGGATACGGTATCAACATCAATGGCGAGTACATCACTCACCTTCGATTTGCCGACGATATAGTCCTTATGGCAGAATCGCTGGAGGACCTAAGCACTATGCTCAATGACCTCGATAGTGTTTCCCAACGGATAGGTCTTAAGATGAACATGGACAAAACAAAGATCATGTTCAATGTCCATGTCACACCTATGCCGGTAGTTGTTGGGAGCACTAAGCTCGAAGTTGTTGACGAGTATGTTTACCTGGGACAAATAGTCCGACTAGGTAAGTCCAACTTCGACCGAGAGGTCAATCGACGGATTCAACTCGGCTGGGCAGCGTTCGGGAAGCTACGACACATCTTCTAGTCAGACATACCTCAAAACCTGAAAACGAAATTGTACAACCAGTGCGTGTTGCCAGTGATGACTTATGGAACTGAGACGTGGTCCTTCACTGCTGGCCGTATAAGGAAGCTCAAGGTCGCTCAGCGAGCTATGGAGAGGGCTATGCTCGGAGTTTCTCTGCGTGATTAACTTAGGAATGAGGATATCCGCAGTAGAACCAGAGTAACCGACATAGCCCAACGGATTAGTAAGCTGAAGTGGCAGTGGGCCGGCCATATAGCTCGAAGAACCGACAACCGATGGGGAAGAAAAGTTCTCGAGTGGCAGCCTCGTACCGGTAGGCGAAGTGTAGGGCGTCCCCCCACGAGATGGAGTGACGACCTGGTAAGACATGCAGGAAGTCGATGGATGCAGGTGGCTCAGGACCGTGCTTTGTGGCATTCTTTGGGGGAGGCCTATGTTCAGCAGTGGACTTGTGAAGGGCTGTAATGAATGATGAATATTTTAGAAAATAAACATAAAATGTCACCCACTGAACAACCACGTTGTCTAGGAGTCAGCTGTGCCACAGGTTCTGGGTTATAAAACCCAACCATATAAATGCCAATCAAAAACACAAATTGTTTGTTTTCTGGTCTGACTTTGTTGTGTTTGTCACAAACATAACATTAAACTATTATGAGCACTGGCGTAAGATAATCCCTCGCCCTCCTTTGTACCGAGTGTGTATAACGAGTTGGCTATGAGAAGTGCAAGAAAGGTCATATGACATCCATCCAAAGATAACTGACATACAAGTATAAAATACCCAGATCAGCAACGTCAAGAGTAAGCAGATTCAAAGGAAAGAGAAACCTAATACAGCGATCGTCAATCCATCTGACAAGGTGATTACGGCAAACCTTCATACAATAGGAAAGGATTATTAATAGTGTTGCGCGCCACTATTAATGTCTTGTACATGGCAACACTAGTTACACTAGCGCCCCCTAGTGTCGAGTAAATGAAAGTATTGCGCGCCACTATTAATGTCTTGTACATGGCAACACTAGTTACACTAGCGCCCTCTAGTGTCGAGTAGCAGAACTAGGAGAGTCGAGATCCTTCCAGAAATTTCGGGACCGATATATACTCGAACATTCTAGATGTCGCTACAGTAGAAGGTTCTGGAAACTATCTGAGGCCCTATATAAGGCCGGTATAGACCACGACCGGGGCAGTATTGAATTGGCGATACAAGAGAATACTTCGAAGCGAAATAACGGCGAACTGTGTTTTATTATTAGTGTGATTTTAGATTGTAATTAGTGTTGTGTAATTAAAGTGTCAATTTTGGTAATTCAATCGGCAGTTTTTAATTGTCTCTAACCCCAAGCTCGTAACAATTGGTGTCAGAAGTGGGATCAAATATGCCGATTTTACCTAAAGACGACACGGAGGGTATCCGTACCCGAAGTCAACGCCAACAGGAGACGGACCAGAGACGAATTGGTAATGCAACGCCGCAAACGTCGGAGGGGCAGCTGCTAACCACGGAGGCCGGCCCGTCAGCAGCTCCTGCATCTGCAGCACCTGACTTAGGTGCTCTGATGATGATGCTGCAGGATCAGGCTCGCCGACAGGAGGAACAGGCTCGCCGACAGGAGGAACAGGCTCGCCGACAGGAGGAACAGGCTCGCCGACAGGAGGAACAGGCCCGCCGACAAGAGGAACAGACCCGTCGGTTGGAAGAGCAGCTGCAGCGCGGTATGGAAGAACAGATGCTCCTCAGGAAGGACCTTCACGCTACCTTCGGGAAAGAGATAAAGGAGGTGAAGGATAGGGTTGCTCAACATGACAACCGCCTGTCGGAAGCTGAAACCCGAATCGACCAAGTGAACAATCGGGTTGACAACGTGATGGCTGATGTGAAGAAAACGCTGGACGACCTCAAACTTGGGGATGGAATTACAGCTCCCGTAGTAGCTACAACACCTTCGCTACGTGGATTCAAAGTGCCGCCGTTCGACGGGAGTTCTTCCTGGTCGGCCTACAAAATCCAGTTCGAGGCTGTCATGAAAGCGAACGGCTGGAATAAAAGTCAGGCCATGACTGCTCTCACCCTAGGCCTACGCGACCAGGCCTTAACTGTTCTGGAAGCTCTCGGTAAGGAAGTAACTTACGAGCAGCTCCTTGAGGCATTGGAGGCAAGATATGGCGATGCTCACCTGGAATACGTCTTTCGTGCGCAGCTCAAAGATCGCGTGCAACGCAGTAACGAAAACCTGCAGCAGTGGGCCCTTGAGGTGGAGAAGCTGGTTCGAAAAGTGTACCAGTCTGTACCTGCGCTCATTGTAGGGAACCTGGTGCAGACATTCATCGACGGCATCCGCGACCTTGAAGTCAGAGCTGCTGTGAGGCTCGGGCACCACGAGACGCTTAAGGACGCCTTGACCCATGCACTGGAGGTGGAAGCCGTGCGGCAGGATCATCGTCCCCACCGCGTCAGGGAGGTTGCAGCAGCTACAGTTCAGGACCGCAATAAGGGCTACAGCCCTAGGTGCTACGGCTGTGGGGAAAGGGGCCATCTTCGATCCAGCTGCCCTAAACGAACTGTAGAAAGGGAAGATGATCGATATCGAGAGGGTACTGTGGCTGACAGCACCGCCCAGCAACAGCAGGGAAACTGGCGGGTGCTGGCTGATGTTAAAAGAGCCCCAAGGATTTCGATCTCACAAACCCATGATGGGAACAGCCTAATCATCAAGGGCGAAGTCAACGGAACGCCGTGTAAACTGACCATAGACACTGGAGCCTCTCGCACGGTTGTCAGTTCCCAACTTATAAGTCGGTTCCTTGGGGACTCCGCATACAACCGAGAACGTATTAATTTGGTGACAGCCACCGGTCAGCGCATACCCGTCCGTGGAGAGAAGGAGATGGAGTTGAAGCTAGGCAACATGATCTACCTGCATAATGTCATCGTGGCTGATATAATGGACGACTGCATCCTGGGCCTAGACTTTATGAGGAAGAATTGTTGTGAAATCGACGTTAAGCAAGGTGTTTTGAAATGTGGACAAGAGGAACTTTTCGTGGAAGGGGCGTTACCAGGGAATGTGTACAGCCTTAAGAAGATTGTTCTTCCGCCGAGATCGGAAACGATTGTGCCGGTTAGACTTCCACGGAATCCTGGGCAAACTCTTCGTTGTGTACTCGTGGAAAGGGTAGACAATGACCTTCCATGGAAAGTGGCTCGAACCTTGGTCAGAACCGCCGACATCTCAGGAGTACGTGTGCTGAACCTTTGTGATCAGGAACAGATTATAGAAAAAGGCACATTGGTTGGTACTAGTGAGGAAGTGGATTGTTTGCGTCGGTGCGAATATCTATCGACTGGGACCCCCAGCAAGGATGGACAAACTAGAGTGACCACACTTTTAGAAGACTGTCGCAGCGTTCTCTCCCCGAATGATATGGTCAAGGCGAAGAAGTTGTTACTCAAGTACGCCAATGTTTTCTCGTCAAACGAAGCTGACATAGGAAAGACTGGCTTAGTTCAACACAAAATAAACACAGGACAAGAATTGCCTATTCGTCAGCGTCCAAGAAGATTGCCTGTAGCACGTGAAAAGGAAGTGGAAACCATGATTGAGGGAATGGTGAAGGATGGTGTTATTGAACCTTCATCTAGTCCATGGTGTTCACCTGTGGTACTGGTAAAGAAGAAGGACGGCAGCATGTGGTTTAGTGTTGACTACCGCCGCCTGAACGACGTTACAAAGAAGGACAGCTATCCCTTGCCAAGAATTGATGACACGCTGGACACGCTTACAGACGTAAAGTGGTTTAGTACGCTGGATCTGAAAAGTGGCTACTGGCAGGTTGAAATTGACCCTAAGGACAAGGAGAAAACTGCATTCTCCACAGGAAAGGGTCTGTGACAATTTAATGTCATGCCGTTTGGATTGTGCAATGCTCCAGCAACGTTTGAAAGGTTGATGGAGCTTGTACTTACCGGGCTAATTGGAGATGCCTGTCTGGTCTATTTGGATGACATCATCATCGTAGGCCGTACGTTTGAGGAACACCTTCAAAACCTGGAACGCGTGCTCATGAAGATCCAGAGTGCCAACCTCAAGTTGAGTCCGAAGAAGTACTCACTATTCAAACGGCAAGTTAGTTTTTTGGGGTATGTAGTGTCGGAAGAAGGTGTCCGCACGGATCCATAGAAAATTGCTGCTGTCAAGGAGTGGCCGGTCCCAAAAGACAAGACACAGGTTAGAGCATTTTAGGGTTTGTGCTTTTATTATCGGCGATTTGTGAAGAACTTTGCAGATATAGCCAAACCTCTGCACAAGCTAACCGAGTAGAAGCGACATTTCTGCTGGGATGAAAGTTGCGATATTGCATTCCAGGAGCTCAAGAACCGTCTGTGCAAAACACCTATTTTGGGGTAACCTGATGCGGGCAAGGAATTCATAGTTGACACAGACGCAAGTGATATAGGACTTGGCGGTGTGTTGTCTCAACGGAATGGTGATCAAGAGATTGTGATAGCGTACTTCAGCAAGTCGTTGTCAAAGCCGGAAAGGAACTATTGTGTCACAAGACGGGAATTGCTTGCTGTGGTAAAGTCCTTGCAGCATTTTAGCAAATATCTTTAGGCCGGAAATTCCACTTACGAACTGACCATGCTGCACTGAAATGGCTATTGCAGTTCAAAAATCCGGAAGGAGAAGTTGCGAGATGGATTGAACTACTGCAGGAATACGACTTTGTGATCGAACATCGCAGCGGGAAATCTCATGGCAATGCAGATGCATTGTCAAGAAGACCTTGCCCTGAAGATTGCAAGCATTGTATTAGGCAAGAGGGTAAAGAAGTGGTATCTGCGAGGATATTCAGGACAGACCAGCTCAGCAATGAATGGAAGGACAGCCTACAACATGCACAGCAGGAAGATTCGGACATTAAGCCGATTCTGGAATGGATTAAGGCCAGTGCTCCTAAGCCCAAGTGGAGCGACGTCTCAGCAATGAGTTCGACCACGAAAAGCTATTGGGCCCAATGGGACAGCTTGCTGATTCAGAATAGAGTCCTGTGCCGTAAATGGGAAAATAGTCGGGGAGACAGGTGTCATTTGCAAATGGTTGTCCCTAAGGCTAAAGTACCGGATGTTCTCCAGCTGTACCATAGTGGTTGTTCAGGAGGCCACCTGGGAGTTAAACGAACTCTACTGATGATCCGAGAACGGTTTTTCTGGCTCCACTGTCGTGACGATGTCGAGGACTGGTGCCGCAAATGTACAAGTTGTGTGGCCGTAAAGGGACCTCAAATTCGTAGTAGAGGCGCATTGAAATTGTACAATGTTGGTGCACCATGGGAGAGGATAGCCATTGACGTTGCAGGGCCGTTTCCGGAAAGTGAAAGTGGTAACAAGTATTTCATGGTTGTGATGGATTACTTTATTAAGTGGCCAGAAGTCTTCGCCATTCCAAATCAAGAAGCCTCAACAGTTGCAGATAAACTAGTTCATGAAGTCTTCTGTCGTTTTGGAGTACCTTTAGAGATTCACAGCGATCAAGGAAGGAATTTTGAGTCTCAAATATTCCAGGAAACTTGCCGAGTTATGGGTACTCAGAAAACACGAACAACTTCTTACCACCCACAATCTGATGGAATGGTAGAAAGATTTAATCAGACATTGGAGAGGTACCTAGCAAAAGTTGTGGAAAAACGGCAACGAGATTGGGACAGGCACATACAACCGTTTTTGTTGTCATATCGAAGCGCTGTTCACGAAAGTACATCAGTGACACCAGCTTTCGCAAACTTTGGGAGAGAATTGCGGCTGCCTGCAGACCTGATCACCGGAATACCACCTGATGCCCCACGCAGTATAACCGATTATGCAAATGACTTGCGGAACAAAATGAATGACATTTATGAGCACGTCAGACAGACGGGCCAGCAAACGTCTGAGAAGATGAAAACACGGTATGACCGCAAAATGAACAACAAGGGGTTTGATGAAGGATCACTAGTGTGGTTACACAATCCAGTTCGCAGCAAAGGGAAACCTCCTAAGCTTCAAGCTAAATGGGACGGACCGTACCGGATTGTGACAAGGATCAATGACTTAACCTACCGGATACAGAAAGGTGCCAGAGGTACTCCTAAGATTGTCTATGTGGATCGACTGGCGCGTTATTATGGGGCCAATAATGCTCGGGACGAGCATGTTTTAGGAGGGGGCAGTGTTGCGCGCCACTATTAATGTCTTGTACATGGCAACACTAGTTACACTAGCGCCCCCTAGTGTCGAGTAAATGAAAGTATTGCGCGCCACTATTAATGTCTTGTACATGGCAACACTAGTTACACTAGCGCCCTCTAGTGTCGAGTAGCAGAACTAGGAGAGTCGAGATCCTTCCAGAAATTTCGGGACCGATATATACTCGAACATTCTAGATGTCGCTACAGTAGAAGGTTCTGGAAACTATCTGAGGCCCTATATAAGGCCGGTATAGACCACAACCGAGGCAGTATTGAATTGGCGATACAAGAGAATACTTCGAAGCGAAATAACGGCGAACTGTGTTTTATTATTAGTGTGATTTTAAATTGTAATTAGTGTTGTGTAATTAAAGTGTCAATTTTGGTAATTCAATCGGCAGTTTTTAATTGTCTCGAACCCCAAGCTCGTAACAATAGCAAGCCCATCCTGGGGACTTACGTCGTGAACATAATCATGCGAGGCAACTTCGTCTTTAACTTACGACGAATGTACTGGGCCACATAACTTGCAAGTTTCGTAGGCATCAATGTAGAACTATAACCCACTTGAAGAAGTACACAACGGCTGGATGATAGAGAGTCATAACATGTACCTCTAATAAAGGCACAGGATCATGCTTTTATGACAATATTAAGGAGCGGACTAAATTACGGACAGCAATTATTACAATATATTTTACTAGCGACCCGCCCTGGTTTCGCCAGGATAGGATATATTAATGTGACGGTTTTAAGGTAATCAAATGCCATTTATTTTATTTTATATTTTATGTCTTCAAGTTTTTCAGATAAAATATAACCTAGACTTTGCTCTCTATCTGTACGTAAAAGTTCCATCACAATCGATTCAGCAATGCAGAAAATTAGCCCCGGCTGATAAACAGACCGAATTTTTTTTTAAAACGGTTATTAAAAATGAGCCATTTGGATATTGTAGACAGATGTTCAATTTTATTTATAAGTAAGTATAGATTATAATTATTATGCCCTTAATACAATCGGCCAGTTGCCAAACAAACACCTTTTATAGTCAAGCTACACAATGCAGCAACAAGAATGTTGTATTGCAAGGTTTTCCCCGGCATGGGTGCCACATAGCGGGTGCGGTGTCTCGACGAACTTAACTCCACTTTAGCACACAAATGATAAACGCTGAGCGCTAAAACGTCCTGTAGACAAAAAAGGTGGCTTGGAAGCACTTAGCTACTCGCAATTACGACACCGCTCCAGCGTCACATCACCGTGATCGACGTCCAACCGTAGTGTGCATTAACTGAATGTTATGTGTAAGATTACCGTTGCCCCTTAAAATGCCTCATATGGTGCATATTTGACATATTTGCCACACTAAGTAGGCGTGTTGGCTACCACAGTTTTAAGTTTTTAAATGTTATAAAGATGACGCTATTGCTCATCTATTTGTTTACCTCTGTCTCCTCTTACGATATCCGCGGGACAGTATGAGGTAGTTGTAGAACATCCACTAGGATGTTTTATCATAACTACCACCATATACAATACCCTACACCACATAATATAATTTACTTCGTAAGCCCGTTGCTCTGCATGGGCTTCCTAGGAATGTCACAACACACGATCCTGAGCCACTTGCAACTATCGCCTTCCTGCTTGTTTTACCAGCTCGACATTCCATTAAGTACACTTCGTTTACTGGTATGAGGCTGCCATTCTAGAATCTTTTGACTCTAGAATCGGCTATCGCTTAGTCAGTTCGCTGGCCCATTGCAAATACTCCCTGTAATGAGCCAATTAACACTAATTGTCAATCGGTCCAACTAAGCAAATTAAAATCATTTTTTTACGAGAAAGAGCCATGCTGCAGCGATTAGTAGTATAGTTGTAGCACGAATGGGTCGGCTCGACCGGGGAAAACCACGATCTCACAGAATAAAAGCGTAAAATAACAGCTTAACCCTGCTGTGTTTCGTATGGTGAGTGTAGAGAACCGGAGACTCTTTTTACTGGAAATGAGGCATTTCATCTTAGTTCTCACGGATGACAACGCATCTACATTTTGATTACTATTGAGGATAGATGTAGATGACTATAGGCCGCGGCAACCACTTACCATCAGGTGGACTGTGTGCTCGTTTGTCACCCTTATTCTATAAAAAAAATTGGTATTGTACAATATCATTGTAATTTATTAAACTAATTATTTTTCAAATAATTTAGTAAAAATCCTATAAAATACTATATGGCTCTTAAGAAAAATGTGGCACAACCTAACTCAGAATAATAAAAGAGCTTACTGTCAAGGAAATTCCGTGCGTGGACTATTTCATTGCGATGAAAAATATTGAAACATTTTTTTTGTCTCTTGACTGTACGATTATTTTAGTAACATTTCTTGCTGTAATGCTTGGTGGTGAATAAGTTTAATACAACTCCATATATACAAATTGAGGTATCTGTCTGTAATATCAAAATAAGTACCTTTTATTGAACTCGGGTTTTTATTTGTATGCCATTAAGACATGAATAACAATTTTTAAGATTACTGTCTGTCTGCCGGACTAAATTTCGAAATAGCTTAACCGAATATGAAACCTCACAAATTGATAGAGAGCAATTCCTGATAGAGATTTTTTTGGAAAATATAAAATTTAAAAAAAATGACGCCATATTAATAGATTACACTCAGAATACGGAGCATGTCGCTAGTTATAAATAGTAAAAAGTAATAATAAAAATTTCGATAATAACGCATACAAAAAGTAAATTTACAGCACATAATATATCCTACGGTTGGGACTGTATCGTTCAATTTCTGAGAGGTTTATAAACCAATTAGTCCACAACACTCCTTTAGTACGTTTTGGTGGATATAATTTGTCCTAGAAGTTCCTCAGGCATGCAGGTTTGCTCAAGATGGTTGTTTTCGTTTATCGTCGAACATTTGGTAAATCAGTGCTTAAAATTACAAAGAAATACACTGCCAATTTCTTTGCAATTTTTATGGTAAAAGAGCATGCGGCTACCCTGATGGTAAGTTAATTAACCGTCGTCCATGACACGCAACACCAGAGGAAATGCAGGTGCGTTTCCAACCTTTTAGGAAAGAGTATGCTCTTTTTTGAAGGTCCTTAATTCGTGTTGGTCCGGAAAAAACACTTACGACAGTATATTCTAGAGTTTGGTTGTGCGAAGCAGAAAATTCCAAGTAAATCAAACACATACCCTTCTTGGGTCAAAATGTTAAAAAAAAGATTTGACCTGCAGTCCAGCCCATATGAAATTAAAAGAGGTATGTGGTATTTAGTCTGTAAATAATTGTATTATAATAAATTTAGAAACTTAGAAGAGAATAATACTCGTATTACTATAAATCATAAGACCAACAGTATCGAAAATTTTATGAAGTTTGCTTTCCTCGGTTTTCTAAACATCACTAATTGGAAGCAATCCAAAAGGCTTCGTTAATAATTTTTTTCAAGATGGAAAATTAATAGAATGAAACCCTTTGTCTAAAACTGGAAAGTAATCTAAGAAAGGCCTTACTTACTTATACAACTGGTTAATTTAAATTTTAAATATAAATATTTATCAGTAAAAAAAAACAAAGTTTTATATATTATTCTAATCTATAATAAGAGAGTGCCAGATTACACGGGTAGTGGCGGTGTAAGAATATCCACTACCCCATATCATCCCGTAGGTGTCGTAAAGCACGAAAAAGGGAAACAAATCAGTTCCTAATAAAGACTAAAAATAAAAAAAAACTGCGGTTGCAACTATGGCAATCTACGAGGGCGGCACACCATTCTTCATTAACCGTTCTTTGTCCCTCAAGAGGAATAGTCGTAACATGGCCGGTTTTGGAGACAAACGTGGCCACCATTTTTTTTGCAACACTCCGTGAACGAACAATTTTTGTTGGCTTTAACTCATTTTCGAACACCCAAACTCGTGACTGGTTTTTTGTTTCGGGTTCGTACGCGCATATCCAGGATTCGTCACCTGATACAATGTTGTATACAGCATTTGAGGATCCTGCGTGGAAACTTTCGAGAGTTCTGACGCACCAAATAACGCGAGCCGCTTTTTGCTCTTCACTGAGCGAATGCGGTATCCATCGAGAAAACAACTTTTTTACACCTAATTGTTCATGCAAGATTATTTGTATTTGACTCATGCCAATGTCTAAAGTTGCCTGAATTTCGCGGTATGTCACATGTCGATCTTCCTCAATCAGCTTACGCACAGCATCAACGTTTTCTTGGGTGATTGCTTTTTTTTTTGGATGACCTTGACGGGGATCATCACTGAGCTTGACACGTCCACGTTGAAATTCAGCAAACCAGCGATAAATTGTTGTTTTGGCTGGGGCTTCATCACCAAATGCAGAAATTATCCGGTCAACACACTGTTTTTGTGTTAAACCACTTCGAAAATCATAATAAATCATCGCTCTTGAATTTTCTCGAGTCAATTCCATTTTCTCAACGACTAAACAAGTTTGACAAAACCTTGTGACAAGACCGAGAATCTTTTTTTAAATAAATAAATGGTATTCAATTAAAAAAAAAACCAAGAACTTTTCAATTAAAAAGATTTTAATATGACAGGAACAGTGGAAATAATCCATTCCCGATAGTTTTAGTGCACCCTGTGTATAGGGGTAGCCTATGTTCTTCAGTGGACGACCTAGTTACGTCCAACTTTAATCGAGCGGTTAGTCGACAGATCCTACTCAATTGCGCAGACCGGGTTTAACATATTGTTTAAAATGGCGCATAGTTATAATTTATTTTAAAATATGCAAAATATATCTTTCTAAGTATTCCATCTTACGTTTTGTTATTTGGATTTAAATTCACACCACTAAGTAAATTCATGAATTGAGCTAAGAATTTAGAGAAAAAACGAGTATTTGAAAAATGTTGCTATTATATAACATAGAGACGCGTGGTAGCTCAGGAGCTATGCTTTAGATATAAATTTTATAACTCTTTGACCCGAGCTGGATCCCGCCGGCACCAATGAAAATGATAATTGCAAGTTTAAGTGCTGATTAACCACGTGCCCAACAGGGAAGGAAACATCGTGAGGAAACCAGTATCTCTGAGAAATAAAAAAAAATGTTATGAAGACATGTGACGTCTACAAACACGCATTGTGGCAGCGCGGTGGATACTTCATTGACCTAAAATCCTCTGGAAATTATAGGAGATGACGACACACCACTCTAAATAATACGACACTTCTACTTCACCTGAGAATTTCTCGTGTAGAGACGAAACACGTGTCGTATAATTGAGAGTGGTATGTCGTTCCTAGTCTGGTGGGTTTGGGAATGGTGTTGCTGGGAGTGGTGGTGACGGGTATCGTGCACGCAATTGAGGGAGGGTGGGAGGTTCAAACAGGCCAGTATACATATTTCTATTTATTTACTCGGAATTAAGCAAATTAACTTATAACTATTTCATTTCTGAAAGTTGTCTTACTAGTATAATAAAGGGAAGTCTAGAGCGTTTGTAAGACAATAAAATAAAGTTAATTACTGCTTCACTGTCGTAGTTTGTAAGTTGTAAGTTAAAAATATTTTGTAAAAGTGCTTAAGAAATGGAATGGAAAAGTTAAATAATGATGGAGGATACCGTATGTTCGTAAAAATTATTTGCCATAGTGGTAGTTTAAAAATATACACTACCCTATTTCATCCTTTGATTGTCGTTATAGGTGACAAACGGAATCGAAATAGGAGATGGGCAGTAGCATCATTCTAGTAACAACTGAAAATATAAAAAAATGTGGTTGCCAAGCGTCACAACTATAAAAATATTAAGAATTCTATAGGGAAGACCTATGTTCAGTTGTTACACACACGCGCACGCACACACGCATGTATTCACGAACGCACCCACGCACGCACGCAAATAAGTATGCACGCACGCATACGTTGATTGGGATGTTTGTGAATATGATATAGATTCCCTGTTTATCAAAATAATGTTTTATTTGATTTGACTGATAATGAGTGAGGGATTCCAGGGATTTTGCCGTAATTCATATATCGTCGACAAATCGAAGGTGAATGATTGATTCGCCATTGATGTTAATAAAGTATCCTTTCCAGTCCAGTAGCCTTATAACGTCTTCTAGTGAAACGGTAAAGAGTTTCAGGAATATAACGTCACCTTATTTTACTACTTTCTGCAGTTGGATAGGTTTAATTCCGTTAAACAAATTACTTTATTTTTATGTAATTAAAATACATTTCAGTTACGACTTGAGTTTTTTTTTTTTTATGTTGAAAAGGAAATGTTAGTAAATTGAACGCAACCATTTTTTTGTTTGTTGGCTTTACTGCTAATTTAAGTGCATTATGTTGGCAACATTTTTTTTTCTCTATTCTCATCCTCATAGGTTATTATACTTCATGGTTCATGTACTGTACTGTGTAATTGCTAATAAAATAAGTTCTTGCATATTTTCGAGTTTTACAGTTGTTTAGGCCAAATCGTAATACTTAAAACTTGCATTCCAACGCTCGTCTTGGCGAGTAACCGGTTTGACGGCTTGGGCCGGCTGGACTCATTTTGCGGGCGGCGGCCGGGCCGATTAGTCTGGAACAATCAATCGTCCGCGACGGCTGTGTCGGTTATATGTCGGGAAGTTACGTGAGGAACGTTAGGTCGCGTTAAGACCGCCTCCTTTGCGTTGTCTTATTCCATTACGTATACGTAACATGAGGCTTTCCTTGGGTTTTGAGTGATTAATTGAAAAAAAAACTTCGATTGCCAATAATTTGCGTCGACGAGTTGCTTGTGTGGTATTTTATTATTAATTTATTTATTTATTCAACAATTTATGTACCCACACAATAATTATTGCTTATTTCATATTGAAATTTCTTCCAGTAGGCCTGATACTGGACAAATTAAAAGAGAAGCTGATCTAATGTGCACTCTCATAATAAAATTTTATAATATTAATATAGTTAACATAAAGTAAAGATAATAAAAACAAATATCCATGTAAATATACATATAACTAAATACCACTATAAATACATATACACACATACATACATATATATATATATGTAATATACATATATAAATATAATAATATATTATATATATATAATCATTGGGACGACAAAGAAAGATAGTGCTCTTTGACTCGCCTTTTGAACACGGACACTGATTGAGCCTCTCGAATTGCAGCAGAAAGAGAATTCCATAACCTAACTGCATGTACTGAAAAGAGTGAGAATAGGACTTAGTTTTAGAGGAAGAGAAATTTAGGAGGGTTTTTAAATGTGATCTGCAAACTGCATCGGGGGAGTGCGCAAAGTGGAATCGATCACGTAGATAGGGTGGTGATGTTGGATTGTATAGTATGTTAACCCTTTCGCTGTCCCGTGCACTACATATAGGTCATTGCTATTGTCTTACTATTGTGTCTCAAAACCGGACAGTGAAAGTGTTAAAAAGGCGGCAAAGGATTCGGGTATTCCTGCGAAGTCGGATTGGGAGACACTTGAGCTGTTTGCGATAGGAGGAGACGTGGTCATACTTTTTAGTCCGAAAATATAACGAATACATAAGTTTTGCAAGCGCTCAAGTTTGTTTAATTGCTCCTCAGTCGCATCCAAATAACAGACATCAGCATAGTCAAGAATCGGGAAAATAAGTGTTTGGACAAGAGAAATCTTCGTTGATAACGGCAGAAAATTTTGAAGGCATTTTAAGAAATGAAAAGTATAATAGATTTTCCTGCTAATTTTTGCGATATGTTCATTCCATGTCAACTTATTATCGTACGAAGGAATTTTTGCTTTGTCGGGTGGAACGCTAAAACTTTGTGACTCGAGAGGAGATCGATTTCGTGCTCGATGATAATTTTGTGCTAAGAGAACATGGGACATTGAACTTTGACCGACAGTTCTTAAGTTGTGCAGTGTGTCACTCGTTTTTAAGTTCGATTAACGTTGATTTAGTTAAATTTGAAGTTAATTAAATGTACAATAAAGTTGATATAGTTGTATAGTGAAATAAAAGCAGAAAGTATCTATTGGGGAACGCCCACTGGAGGGATCGCTCATTGTGGAGAAAAGCAGTGCCTGTGGGTCTGCTGTCCGATTACATCGGTGACATTGGGTTACATTTACACACACTTTCGCACACTACTTACATTCACCTTACTTACCACCTGACTGCGCCTTGTGGTCAATACTACCTCCGGAACTCGGTAAGTTTATGTTTGCTTATCAGCCATTAGTTAATAATTATCCATAGGCCTTTGGGCACGAACCCTCTGGTTGCTCGTCGAGTGTATTACTCGTGGGCCCTAGTACAGTCGACTTCTGTCGGGCAACTGAGGGCCGTAACAACCGCCGTAGATGATGAAAATCATTAGAAGCTAAAATGAATAAAGAACAGAAACTGGCAGCAGAGTATTTGTTCCATACGTCAGCGTCATACATTTTGAGGTTTCCGTATAACCTAAGCTAGAGCGGCTTTTACATAGAAGATGTCCAGTGCAAGCCACAATCCATTTCTCATTGACAGACTCGTCGGAAGAGACAATTATGCGAGTTGGAAATTCGCAGTGGAAGCGTATTTCAAGCTTAAAGATTTGAGGAGTTATGTCATAGGAACTAATAACAACCCCAGGAACGAAATAAAGGCAAAATCTAAGCTGATTTTACTGCTCGATCCAATCGATTACGTGCATGTACAGAGCGCAACTACGTGCAAGGAAGTCTGGGACAGCAGGCTTCTTGAGAGCTCTAATCACAACTACAATGGACAGTTCTCGAAATATAGATGATTTTGTGAATAAGAAAATGTCGACAGCTCATAAGCTAAGAAATATCGAATTTGACATTGAAGATGAATGGCCTGGAACGCAGATGTTGGCTGCGTTACACGAGGTTTACAAGCCAAAGATAATGGGATTGGAGAGCTCGGGGATGAAGATCTGTGCAGACTCTATCAAAATAAAACTGCTGCAGGAAGTTCAATGCTCAGAAAGCACAGCATTCTTAACTAGAAAGACAGTCGTTCACAGGAATCACAGTAAAAGAAAGGCCATTCAGAAATGGCCACGATGTTATAATTATAACAAGCACACTTTCCCAATAACTGCCGTGCTCCGAAGAAGAAGAATATTGAAAAGTTAGAAGAAAATAAAAACATTGTTGCAGCATATTCAACATGTTCACAGACAATTAATCCTTTGGTATGTGGACTCGAAACTCAAAAACCTTTGGTATGTGGACTCAAAGACCTCGATGCACATGACCAATGGATGTGACTGGATGTGTATAATGTAACAAGTCCACCGATACCCACCATAACTGTTGCCAGTAGGCCACCGCTATCTGTGGAAAATATGGTAAAGGTTAATTTATTTATAAATGGTAATGAACAAAGTAAAATTCATGTAAGAGAAGTTCTATACATACCTAAACTTGCTGCCAGTCTCTTATGAGTAAGCGCTATGGTAAAAAATATAACTGTTAGGTAAATTTTAGAGATAAATTTGTGATATTTATGGTCAAAATAATAAGTTCCTCTGTTCAGTCACATTAGTATTCAATTTGTATCAATTAAACACTCACAGAGAAATGTTCTCTAACCTAAAATACTTAAATAACATAAATGATGTTGTCTTGCTACATAGACGCATGGGCTACCTGAAATTTTCAGGGGCACCTGAAAGTTACCGGAGTGTGCAGAGGGAGTTAATCCATGTCCTGATAAAAAAATGTTCCTTACACATATGCCACCTGCCTCGAAGTAAACAAAGCAAATTGCCTTTCAACAACATTGGCTCCAGAGCTTCACGCCTATTGTTCCTGTTTATTTTTTAAAAGACAAATTGAGTGTATTAGAATTGTTCAAAGTTTATATAATTTAAAATTAAAAATTTTGTACAGCCGACTTCAATATAAGTTATTAAGAATAACTCAAATAACTCGAAAACTTTTGGTCTGACCTTGATCAAATTCATATGGGACTACACGAGAAGTATCAGCTTTCATATAAAAAATGGATCATCGAAATCGGTTCACCCAGTAAAAAGTAATGAGGTTACACACATAAAAATACATACGCGTCGAATTGAGTACCGTCTCTTTTTGGAAGTCGGCAGAAAAGTAAAATAAATAACTTGAAACTAAAATAAAAATTGTTCGTTCACATAACGGAAAGGAGTACTGTAACAAAGAATTTGATAGTTTTTTGAACTGAACATCAAACAAACACCCCGTACTCACCCCAACAGAACGGTCTGACAAAAGTTATGAATAAAACGCTGGTTTATGAAACGGCCAAGTATATGTCGTTTGATGTTAATTTGTCAAAACAATTTTGGTCAGAAGCGCTAGCAACAGCGGCTTATATAATCAATAGACCACCCACTAGATCACTTGATAACAAAACTCTTATGTTAGGCGAGAAACCCAATTTATAAAATATAAACATTTTTCGCTCTGAAGTAATGGCTCAATTACCTAAAGAAAAACGTCAAAAATGCGATTCTAAATCTAGAATTTTTTTATTCATTGGTTATTGTGAATCTAGTAAGTGATATCGGCTACTTGTTCCTGACACTTATAAAATTGTCAGAAGTAGAGATGTAGTATTTTTAGAAAATATTCAAATACTTGATACATAATATGTACTTACCTTGCTTACCTAACAGTGATCCGAATATACAGTTAAGTGAAGGACCCTGCAAATAAGAACACAAATTAGCTTAGATCAGTCTGCGAGTGATAAGTACCTGTCAGGCGACAATGATAATTCATTGTCGTCATTCATTCTTTCATCTCCTCATACTAATCAGTGGAAGAAGGCCATAAAGGAGGAATATGATTACTTAGTAAAAAATAAAACTTGGTCACTGGTAATTTGCCATCAGATAAGAAAGCCTTGCCATGTAAATGGGTGTTTAAAAGTAAGACGAATGAGAAAGGTGAGATTGTTCGTTTTAAAGCAATATTAGTCATTAAGGGGTGCGCTCAACGAAAAGGAAATGACTACGATGAGGTCTATGCTACAGTGGTAAGATATACCTCAGTTCGATTCTTGCTTGTTCTAGCTGCTAAATACGAACTTAGAAATAATTCTATATGAAATTATAATAATAAATGTATATGTCACAACCAGAATTCTATAAAGAGAGCGATCAGGTATGTCACCTACATAAATCAATCTACGGACTCAAGTAGGCTAGTCGTCAGTGGAACCTTAAATTAAAGAATATTCTGCTTAAAATCGGATCGAAAGGTTCAAAAATAGATGCATGCATCTATTATTTCGCAAATAAATCAAAACTGATTTTTATTGCAATTTGGGTAGACGTGGCAATGGACCGGACATACAGCTCGAAGAACCGACAATCTATGGAGAAAAAGGTTCTCAAGACGCGGCCTCGTACCGGTGGACGAAGTATAGGGCGTCCCCCCACTAGATGGATTGACGACCTGTAAAACATGCAGGAAGTTGATGGATGTAGGTGGCTCAGGACCGTGCTTTGTGGCATTCCTTGGGGGAGGCCTATGTTCAGCAGCGGACTTGTGAAGTACTGTAATGATGATGATGATGATGATGAAGATAGGGATAAGTGAGGCTATAAGTTTGAGATAAATTTTATTATATTCAGAGCCGTGTTGTCAGGAGCTTGGGTGCAAGTTTTAAAATTCATTGTAAACGAGTTTGATCACCGATTGAATTCATCATCATCATCAACGTCATTACAGTCAGTCATAAGTCCTGCGCTGTCTTCATCAAGCGATGCCAGAAAGCAAGGTCCTGAGCAATAACGACTCCGGAGGCACTTCATGCACCACTTGCCAAAATAAAATTAAAACCCATGAAATACAATCAAAAAATAAGTTAATTTAACGCGATAAAATCCGTAAAAATTAGTTTTATTCAAATACAATCATTTCAAATTCCACGCTAGCGATGTCGTGGGGAACAGCCAGTTAATTACAAATTTAACACGTGTTCGATAGAATGAAGGTAAAGGATTTGTAGGGACAAAACCCGTTTATATGCAAGCAAATAATACTATATAATAAATATAATAAAAAAATTATTTAGGACAGTGACATCCGCTAAAGTTGAATTTGAACTGGGGCGGCGACGTTTTTAGATCTTTTATGAAATACTCTGGAAATTACCAATATTATTTTAGGTGTTGTAAGCTAACACAATTATAGAGCTTAAAACTTTTTACTATATTAACATTATAAATTGTGAATTTGTATTAAAAATTCAAAATATCATGTAATAATATATAAATATTTTGTGTCATCATAAATTTAAACAGTGGTCGTCCAGCAGTGGAAATTCAACCGTTATTAAATACGTAGCCAAGTTGCAGTAATTTTATAATTATAGCACGAATGGGTCGGCTCGACCAGGGAAGGACCACGCTCTCACAGAATGCCAGCGCAAAATAATAACAGCTTAATATTACTGTGTTTCTTATAATGATTGTAGAGAATCGGAGACCCTTTTACTAGAAACGAAGCATTACATCTTATACCTAAGTGGTAACAACGCATCTGCAATCTAAGATAAATGTAGATGTATGTGGGAAACGGTATCCACTTACCATCATGGTCGCTTGTCACGCTTATTCAATAAAAAATAATAAAGTTTTTAAGTTTGTATTTCAAACAGTTTGTATTTCACTTTTAACTACACGTTAATAAATAATAAATATGTTAAACACAGGTATCGAATACATACAAAATATAAAATAAACGCTTTTTTGCCTTGACGTATCTACTGGGAGTGTTCTCCACAAACTATTAAAAAGGAACATTTGAAATCACACAAAATTTACAGTTCATTCAGTCAATCAGTAATGTGTTGGCAATATTTTTAAATTAGTTGGCGACAGTCAGTACACAGAGCGATTTTTGGACTTCAGACTATGACTTTGCCAGTATGAAGGTAAACAAAAGAAAAACACATACTTAAATAAATTTTTGATTTCAGCACTTTCATATTTTACCAAATTTTAGGCAGTTTTTTTTTATAGGATAGGGTGAAAAACGAGCACACAGTCCACCTGATGGTAAGTGGTTGCTGTGGCCCATAGACATCCACATTTATCCTCGTTTGCGAATCAAAATGCAGATTCGTTGTCCCCGTGAGGACTAGGATGGAATGCCTCTTTACCAGTAAAAAGGGTCTCCGGTTCTCCACACTCACCATACGAAACAAAGCAGTGTTAAGCTGCTATTTTACGCTGGTATTCTGTGAGAGCGTGGTCCTTCCCCGGTCGAGCCGACCCATTCGTGCTACAACCATACTACTAATATAGCTGCAGCATGGCTCTACCACGTATAAAGTCTATAAATTAAAGTTTATAACTTTAACTGCCTAAAATTTGATACTCTTCAAAAATTTTCTCTTCACGTATTAATATATCTACACTACTATTATAAAGAGGAAAGATTTGTTTGTTTGTTTGTTTGTTTGTTTGAATTGAATAGGCTCCGAAACTACTAGACAGATTTGAAAACTTCTTTCACCATTAGAATCCTACATTATCCCTGATGAACATAGGCTATGTAATATTTTAAAAAAGTTAGGGATCCGTATGAAAACTTCGTTAATGTAACCCAAGGTGTGAAAAAAATACCAAAAAGAATCCTTATATCGCGTACGCTTCGGAAACTATTAATAATAGAGCAAAGTAATGTACTTCACTTTTATAGAGGATATTATTCTCTACAAAAAAGTCTGCAATACCATATGTTTAACTATTACAGTTATGTCACAATAACTACTTTTTCATGTTAAAATGTGAAATAGTAACACCGGTACAAATACTACTAATACGAGTACGTACTGATACGAATAATGTGGCCTAGACATTATTTGTATCAGTACCTGTATCATGCATAACCACCAATTACGTTAACCATGTAATTTTAGTAACATATTTCACTTTTTAAATCTTTGTCAATTCAGCAACCGTCCGTCGTGATGTCTCTCTCGAAGTTCGCATGTCGCAAGGCGCACTTGCGTGATATACGCGGGTGAAACCGCGGGGCACAGCTAGTTATAGATAAAATAAATACTTATAACATACGGCACATAATCACTACATGAGTATAATGCGGATATTGAGGAGGGCAGAACGGCTTTGTCTGTAAGAGCGTACATGACAGCACACAGTTTGCACGATGTACTCAAGACCTAAAAATTACGCTTTTTGAGCCTACTGTATATCACTTTGCACCTGCTGGCTGTCATTCAGTCTCAGTCTACAGCGAAGCCAAACGACGATTTTGACTTATAACAATAGTGTTCGTTAAGTACGGAGTTTAGTGCAAGACTTTGCAAGTTCTGAAAGTTGTCTTACTGGTATAATAAAGGAAAGTCTAGAGCGTTTATTAGACAATACAATGAAGTCTATTACTTCACTTTATAACTGTTCGTATTTCGCGATTCGAAGATTCTAAAACGTGGTGCGTCTTTGGTGCGAAGAGTTCAGGCCAGCTATGTCATACTTATATTTAATTATAGCCTACAGATTTTTTGCAAGTGGGTTGGCAACCACAGCTATTTATTTTTAGTCATTTTTAGGAAGATCCTGCTACCCATACCCCTGATTTGTTTCCTTTTGTCGCCTCTCACGATACCCACGGGATATGGGATAGTGGATTGATTTTTTATAGAAACAGGGAAAATAAGTAGGCGGCTCACCTGATGATAAGTGCTCCTGTTCGTCCAGTGCGTGTAAAGCATCTTCCCTCTTCTTGTCTGACTGATGATATAAAAAAATCATCCACAATAAAAATTGTGCCAAAGCGAAATACAAATCAGTTCCTAGCGACCTGAATCGAGAGAAGTATAGATTAGTACGGAATCGTTGCAACAATCTGTGTAGAAAAACACAACGACGCCATATCCCTGAATCAGTACAAGACTTAAGAAATTTCCAGACCCTTGCAGGAAATTTCTTAAGTCTTTAGGAGTTGGGAAATTACGACAAAATTTCACTCACCATAACTTTTATCTCAATGAACTAAATTTGCATTTCTCACCTTCGTCTTGCATTAACGATAAAGCAAAACACAATACTTTGGATTCTCTTTCAAAAGCTCCCGCTCCGGAAACCTCTGCTTTTAATTTTAGTCAATTTAACAGTTGTGATGTTATGAAAGCTATAATGTCCATCAATTCAAATTCAATTGGTAGTGACTGCATTAGTCGGAAAATGTTCATCCCTCTCATTGATCTCCTTTCACCTGTGATCACTTCCATCCTGAATAGTTCACTGAATTCTTCTATTTTCCCTTCAGCTTGGAAAGATGCATTTGTAGTTCCTCTTCCGAAAAAGTCGAATCCGTCTAGTTTTTCTAATTATAGACCTACCTATATCTTGCCTTTCCTTTCCAAAGTTCTTGAACGTCTTGTGCACAATTAATTAAGCACCTATCTTTTAAAACATAATCTTTTAAATCCTTTGCAATCCGGTTTCCGTCCTGGCCATAGTACGACTACTGCACTTTTACAAATTACTGATGATATTCGGTATGGTATGGAGAAACAAAAGCTTACCATTCTTACATTACTTAATTTTAGTAATTCATTCAATACAGTAGATTTTGATATCTTGTGGGGCATCCTGCGCTTTCTCAACATATCTCCAACTGTAGTTGACTGGTTTCGAAGTTACTTGTTTGGTCACCGACAGCGCATTCAGGTGCAAGATGTTTTTTCCACCTGGACTAATACAGCGGCTGGTGTATCACAAGGTGGCGTGTTGTCTTCTCTCCTGTTTGCAGTTTTCATTAACTCTATAAGTCATAATTTGTCCTCTTCCTAACACTTGTATGCTGATGATCTCCAAATCTATACTCAATCGTCTCTTGAATATTTGTCTAAATCAGTTGACACTATTAACGCTGGTCTGCCTTGCATTTAGAATCGGAGTAAACGTTATGGTTTAACGATTAATCCTAAGAAAACTCAGGTCATTATCATCGGTAGTTCTAGATTAGTTGGAAAAATTGACTGGTCTTCCCTACCTCCTATTTTACTATACTGCACTCAAATCCCTTACAGTAACAAGATTAAAAACCTGGGGTTATATCTCGACTCTTCTATGTCGTAGACCTCACAGGTTAATGAGGTTAGTAGAAAAATGTTTGCTGCTTTAAACTCTTTACGTAGATTACGTAATTTTCTTCCCACAGTTACTAAATTTACGCTCACCCAGTCTCTATTTCTGCCTATCCTTTACTATGCTGACATTTGCTATCTTGACATTACCAAGGAGAAGCTTAATAAGCTTGAGCGCATTCAAAATTTATGTATTAGATTCATATTTGGGCTTCGCAAATAAGATCATATCTCTGAATTACGCAAACAGCTCAAATGGCTCCCGATCCGCCTTCGCAGGAATACTCACATTCTCTCCACTTTGTATTGCGTGCTGTTTAATCCTTCCACTCCTCATTATTTAAAAGACCGTTTCCAGTATCTTTCCCTTACCCATAATCGTTTCCTTCGATCCTCTCTCAATCATTCTCTCTTTAATCCTTCGCACTCTTCCTCCTTTTTTAAGAAATCCTTTACTGTAACTGCTGTACGTTTGTGGAACTCTTTACCTCTCCACATTCGTCATGCTCAATCTCTTCATTCTTTCAAAAGTCTTGGTTTAGGCCAAAAATTAACCTTTTGAAAATTGAATTCATAACTCGCGACTCGGCGCGTGCGTAGCACGGTACGAAGGTCACGGCCGGTCCCTCTCCGGCCGCATTCCAATCGTGGTCGCGTCGATCGAGACGCGTCGAGAGATTA
This sequence comes from Parnassius mnemosyne, assembly GCA_963668995.1. Taxonomy (NCBI): domain Eukaryota; kingdom Metazoa; phylum Arthropoda; class Insecta; order Lepidoptera; family Papilionidae; genus Parnassius; species Parnassius mnemosyne. Next base: position 7,066,314 of record CAVLGL010000079.1, on the reverse strand, counting down.
ATAGTGAACAACTGCCGGTTGAAAGGACGCGTAGAATTTACTATTGGAGTTTTTCGCTTCTAATGTTTGGTTATCTTTAGTGCGTTCACGCGATAACGAAGCCGTAATATTTTGATTGATTAACTTAAATCCGTTGGCAAGTAATTTACGTAAATTATATAGTGATTCCCGGTTGAAGTGCTTTGACAATATTAATTTGCGTCGACGAGTTGCTTTGTGGCATTTGATGTAACTTGGAGATATTTTCCTGTGTCGGTTAAAAACGCTAAATTTTGTGACCCGCGAGAAACAGCGTTCGTATTAGATTATAGATTTGTGCTAAGGGACGCTAGACTTTGAGTGACATCGAGGTGACGCCGCTGGAGGATACCACACCGTGTAGCGGTGCTGGAGTCATGGCTGCTGCCGATTAAAAGGGTTAAGTCAAGTTTCACATTTTACACACCACTAAACACCACTTACATACACTACACCTACCGCCTGACCGAGCCTTGTGGCCAGTCTTCGCTTCTGAACCAAGTAAGTCGAATTAATTACCTATTCCTTATATATTGATTATCCATAGGCATTTCGAGCCCCACCCTTAGTTGTCTGTCGAATCTACCGCTGATGGGCCCTGGATATTAGACCTTTGTCGGGGCAACTAGGGGCGTGTACAGTCTTGTTAAATCGTGTTACTTAGAACGCTATTAGATAAATTACTTTTCCTTTTTCGTACTCTTTTCATTTAATATATTATATTATATCATACATAATTTTCACTTATCTTTATTTGTATGTATTTTCATATTTTTTATTTTTATTTTGTACGCCCCCTCTATTTTTAACTATTGTTCGCATCAGTTCTCTACACTAAGGTTGTCTGGAAGAGATCACTTTCAGAGTGATAAGACATTTTCTACATTTTCTACTTTAGATTTAATTGTATTCGTTTTGTTTTGTTTTTTGGTGTACAATTAAGAGTAAATAAATACATAAATAAATAAGTGACAAACGAAAGACAACCGCCATCCATGAACAACCACAATACCAGGGGAATTGCAGGTGCGTTGCCAGCCTTTGAAAAAAGAGTAAGCATGTTTCTTGAAGGTCCCTAAATGGTATCGGTTCGAAAAAGTCACCGGTGTTAAACGATTTCACAAAGTAGTCATGCAAGAAAAAAAACTCGTAGTATCTATAATATCACACAATAGTTGACTGTCAAGCATCCAGATGATGTGGAAGATAAAATTTAGTGAGATTTGGCGGCTGGAATTAATTCGAACAATTTTGACAGCACTCCCCGTGTTAAATGAGATAAAAGATGAAAAGGGATGCAAAATATCTTCGAAATATCAATGAATAGAGTTGGAAAAAACTAAGTCGTCGACGATTTGAGCCGCTCTGCGCTGGATGGGGTCAAGTGGTAGGAGCTAGTACTGGAGAGCTCCGGCCCAGGGATGGGAACAGTACTCCAAATCTAAAATAACGGCCAGGATCTGCCCCTGGACTTTACTGCCTACTCCAATCGTTAGGTACCATACCATAAGATAGGTAAGTCAGAATTACATCAGCTGAGCGACCCAGACGGAACACGTAGTGGTGGTCGCCAATCTAATGGTGATCCTCAAGGTACCTCAAGAGCTGGCAGCTTATAATGATTTACATTATTTTGGAGAACAAATAGTCGATGGCAATACGCCTGTAGTTAGATGGATGTGAGCGGTCGCCCTTTTTAGGGATCGGGTGCACCAAAGTCTCAATGAATACCGGACTACGCCTAGTAGTAGGAGTAATTGAAAATACGTGTTAAAACCGGTGCAGACTCCGGAGCACCTGCCTGCAACATAATAAGAGAGACGCTATCACGCCCACTCGACTTGTTGTCGTGACTCGTCCAGGGATAGGAGTCATTAGTGCATCAAGCGCTCTGTAAGCAGCACATCCTGCATAGACCACGCACACCTCGGGATGGTCAGCGGTGTGTTCACCCCGTCATCGAGAGTCGATTTGGACGCAAAGAAAGAGCCTAGCTGAGGCATCCTCCCTATGCAAAGATGGAAGAGATGTCTAACAGAAATTCACTTATTCCCTTTTCTGCGAGAAACCAGAATGCACGTGTTCCCGAAGAAAGTCGAAGTAGTTTCTCGCCGATTCTGCCAATGTGCTCTGACTCGAAGCTTACAAAGCCTAATGGCATCGTAATTTTTGATTGTGACTTGGTTATGTGTAAATTATTTTTAGGAATTATAAATAATGGCTACTAAGTAATTACTTTACCATTCTATACTGTATTTATTTTAATAATTAATATTGAGATTTTTTTTGTGCACATGATATGAATCCTTGGTTATCGAAATAAATAAATTTCTATTTTTATTTGATTTGACTAATTGTGCTAATTTCCTTCAGGGACTTTGCCGTAATATATATATCGTCGGAAAATCGAAGGTGGGTGATTTATTCAGCATTTATGTTAATACAGAATCGTTTCCAGTCCAGTAGCCTTATATTGAAAAGGATAAAACGGTAAAGAGTTTTAGGAATATAACGTCACCCTGTTTTACTCCTTTCTGCAGATGGATAGCTTTAACACAATTTGCTTTAATTAATTATGTCATATATTCGATAATGTAATTAAAATAGAGTTCAGTTAATTTTTTATGTTGTAGAACAATAAAAATTAAAGAAATTTTAATTAATATAATCTAGTAGCTTAAAAAGTGAAGAAATACTTCACTATGATTAAGTTTAACATATGGTGCTTGTTAAAATTGTGCAAGTTTATTCTCAGAAAGTTTTGGGATAACTTTCTTAATTGTTATGTGAAATCAAGATTTTAGAAAATTTATGGCAAAGGTTTTAGAATTCATCATCATCATCACCATCACTGTCATTACAGCACTTCACAAGTCCTCTGCTGAACATAAGCCGGGGAGGCTTGGAGGAGGAACATAGGCCTCCCCGCAGGAATGCCACAAAGCACGGTCCTGAGTCACCTGCATCCATCGACTTCCTGCATGTCTTACCAAGTCGTCACTCCATCTAGTGGGGGAAGCCCTACACTTTGTCCACCGATACGAGGCCATCACTCTAAAATCTTTTTTCACCATCGGTTGTCAGTTCTTCGAGCTATATGGCCGGCCCATTGCCACTTCAGCTTACTAATTCGTTGGGCTATGTCGGTCAGTCTGGTTCTACTGCGGATATTTTCATTTCTAAGTTTATCATGCAGAGAAATCATGTCATGCTGAGTGAGCTTGAGCTCCCTCATCCGGCCAGCAGTGAAAGACCACGTCTCAGTTCCATAAGTCATCACTGGCAACACGCACTGGTTGTACAGTCTCGTTTTCATATCTGTACGTTAGGTATACATGAAGATGTGCCGTAATTTTCCGAACGCTGCCCAGCAAAGTTGAATTCGTCGATTGGCCTCTCGGTCGAAGTTGGACTTACCTAGACCCAGGTAAACATACTCGTCAAGAACTTCGAGCTTAGTGCTCCCAACAACTACCGGCATAGGTGTGACATGTACGTTATACATGATCTTTGTTTTGTCCATGTTTCATCATTATCACCATCATCATCAGCGTCATTACAGTCAGTCATAAGTCCTCTGCTGTCTACATCAAGCTATGTCAGGAAGCAAGGTCCTGGGCAATAAGGAATTTTGAGGCATCTATCGACTTCCTGCATCTCTTGCAAGGTCGTCACTGCGTCTAGTGGGGGGCGGGGGGGTATCCTACACTTCTCGCCAAATGCAATATTAATAACTAATTTAACACGTGTTGGTAATATGATGCTAAAGGTAATGTGGTGATATATCTGTTTATCTGCATGCAAATAATACAAAAAATATGACAGTGAATTTAAACAAGGCGGCGGACCTTTTCAGAACGGCGAGTCTTTGTTCAGAAAAAGAATTAATTTATGCTGTTCACTGATACTTTTTTTTTATGAATTTATGTCTGGCTTAATAAAACGGCCTTAAACATGAGTTCTAACTAAGTTTTAAGTGCTCGCTACTCTGGGAATTACCAATATTATTTTAGGCGTTGTAAGCTTACACACTTATACAGAGCTTAAAACTTTTTAGTATATGAACATTATGATTTGTGAATTTTTATTCCATGTTCGAAATATGTAATAGTATATATAAATATGTTGTGTCATAATTAAACTTAACTACTAGTCGTACAGTAATCATAAAATAATAATCAAAATTCACAGTTCATTCATTGCCAGTTCACAACAATAAATACTCTGAGTGATTTTACAACTTCAGGCTGTTTGACAATATGAACGTAAAAAAAGAAACAGATACCTATTATTGCTTTGTGCACTCCTTATATATATGAACTTTACCTTAAACCTCATACACCTCCGTGGGTGCAATATACGAATATATGAATTAATATACCAGGTGGCCCATAAGTCGTTAGAAATGTAAATTTCGAATAAAATACAAAAGGCGCGCATGAGTGGCGCGCGCGGTGCGGGGGGAGTACCGACGGTTTCTGGGAATTCAGTCGCCATGGAGCGTTTCACCGGTGCGGACCGTGCATTTTGTGTGCGCGAGTTTTATCGAAACAATGATTCGGCTACCATTGCGCGGCGTAAATTTCGAGAATATCAGAATTTACGCAACTTTAAAGACATTCCAAGTGTTCAAACGATTAAGAACTGGGTTATTAAGTTCGAAGAGAGTGGTTCGACGTTGGATAAACAACGGTCAGGTCGACCAAGGACATCACGGACGGAAGAAAACATCGATGTAGTGAAACACTCAATTCGTGAAAATCCTACCCAGTCTACTCGTAAGCGTTCCAGTGCATTAAACTTACCCAGAACATCGTTACAGCGAATTTTAAAGAAAGATTTACATCTTCACCCGTACAAGATTCAGTTAGTACAGGAATTAAAAGATACTGACACTATCCACAGACTAAATTTCGCAAATGAAATGTTGAACCGCTTTACTTCGTTTAATAACGTGTTATTCTCTGATGAGGCTCACTTTCACATCAACGGCCATGTCAATAAGCAAAATTGTCGCTACTGGAGTTGCGAAAATCCAAATCGCAAACATCAAAAGCCCTTACATAGCCCTAAAGTGACAGTTTGGGCGGCTATGTCAGCGCATGGCATTATAGGCCCTTACTTTTTTGAGGACGGCAGAGGCCGCGCGCTTACTGTTACTTCACAGCGGTATGTAGCTATGATCCAGGACTTTTTTACACCAGAGTTGCAGAATTTTCCAGGCTTCAATACGCGGACCTGGTTTCAACAAGATGGAGCAACTGCCCATAACTCTAACGTCGCTATGCCGGTCGTCCGTCAACTTTTCCCTAATAAAGTGATCTCTCGAAGAGGAGATATTCCTTGGCCACCACGTAGTCCAGATCTGATCCCAATGGACTTTTTCTTATGGGGTTATCTTAAGACTAAAGTGTACGAAACCAACCCGCGGACAATTGACGTCCTGAAAGAAAATATCCAAAGAGAAATGGCAAACATTACAGAGCTTACTTGCCACGCAGTGATGGATAATTTTAAACGTCGCTTACAGGAGTGCCGCGATCGTAACGGATTACATTTAGATGATGTAATTTTCAAAAAATAATTCCCATTTTATAAGGATTATGACAAAATAAAAACCTTTTTCATAATGTCATTAGTTTTTTTTTAAATTATTTTTTTACATTTCAAGGGACTTATGGGCCACCCTGTATTATAGAAATTGATTTTATTAAATAAAAAGTAATAAAATACGACACATCATAATAGCTATGTCATACATGTTTACATAAGAATAATGCAGACATAAACGGGGGAGAAAGGCTTTGACATGACAGCCCATAATTTGCACAATGTTCTCAAGAGCTAAAAGTTACGCATTTTAGAGCTTACTGTACACCACTTTGCACCTGCAGCCGCCTGTCATTGAGTCTCAGTCTACAGCGAAAGAAAACAGTACGATTTTGACTTATAACAACAATGTTCGTTAAGTACGGAGTTTAGTGCGATACTTTGCAAGTTTCTGAAAGTTGTCTTACTGGTATAATAAAGGGAAGTCTAGAGTATTTATTAGACAATAAAATAAAGTTCACAGACTTCACTTCATTACTTTTCGCAGTTTGCGATTCGAAGATTCAAAAACACGGTGCTTCTTTGCTGCGTACAGTTCAGACCAGGGCCAGGTATAATGTAATACTGAAAATGATAACTGACAGATTGGACCCTTTTCTCCTGCATTGCTGTGATAGACATGTCACAGTAGTTATGCCAGCGAGAAGGTTCTGTTCATTTGTGGTTAATATTTTTTTTAGGATAGAGTGACAAACAAGCACACAGTCCACCTGATGGTAAGTGGTTGCTGCCACCCATAGACATCTACATCAATCCTCATATAAAGAATCAAAATGCAGATGCGTTGAGGACTAAGATGGAATACCTCTTGTACAGAAAGAGGGTCTCAGGTTCTTTACATTCACCATACGAAACACAGCGGCCTTAAGCTGCTATTTTACGCTGGTATTCTGGGTGAGCGTGGTCCTTCTCCAGTCGAGCTGACCCATTCGTACTACAACTATACTACTAATATAGTTGCAACATGACTCTACTGCGTATAAACTGTTTAGACTATTTTAAATAATGACAATATTATGGATGACTTAACAACGATTGTGACTTACCGTTACAGCCTATTAAATCCCACTGCTGAACATAGACCTCCCTCATAGATCATCCCCTGATTTTTTTCCCTTTGTAGCCTTTTACGACACCCAAAGGTTGATATGGGACAGTAGATTTTTTTTTATAGATGTGTCTAGTTTCGTCTTTACAGCATGAGCCAGTGAGACGTCTTGCCTGTGCAGAGATGGGAGAGATGACTGACAGAAATTCCCTTGGACAGCCTTGGCGAGAGACCAGAATGCACGTGTTTCTGAAGGAAGTCGAACTAGTTTCTCGCCAATTCTGCCCATTTGCTCTGACTTTGCCTTGGCAATGACACTTTTGAAGGACCTGGAAGCGGAATTATACATCTTTTAAAAGCACTGTTGTTTGCATCCCGAGACGTTGTTGCGTCAGCATAGGCCCGGTACCACTTTGCCTTACATTACACGGTAATTTGTCATTGTGTCTTCATTCTGTATAAAGTATTTTTAGAAATTATTAATTCATGGCTAATATGTAATTATTTTATCATTCTAAAATGTATTTATTGCATGCCTTAAGCGAAAGCGCAAGGTATGTTCTACTATCGCCTTAAAATTAAGATTCCAACGTTTTATCGAATAAAATCGTATCTAGCAATCATATTATATATGTAAATGATATAAAAGGCACATTGTAAGAAAGATAATTGATTGTTGAACTTATTAATTTTTTTTAAATCGATTAATTGATATTTTTGAATTAAAAAAGGGGTTTTAGTGGCTTATGGTGTGGATTTATCATGTCCCCAAGGCTTGTAAGCACGATAACTTTTGAAAATATCAATTGTTTAACTCAATCTATTTTTTAATCTCTTCATCTATCATATGGGAAGCCACTGAATGTAAATGGCCGTGTAATTTTGTTTTGTATAGCTATAATTAATTTTTTTCGGCTCCAAAATGGCGAAATTTTCGTTGATTTGGTAGCCTTGTATGTAAATTATTTCTGAAAAGAGGCGGAAGTCGCCGTCGTGAGTGAACATTGTTTCGGTTGCTTGCAGCGGCTCAAAAAGATCGCTGTACAAATAACCAAATTTCTTAAATACTTGATTATAATAATAATATCAGATCTTTTTATTACAATATTTAAAAGCACAGAATAAATAATAGTAGTACGTACTAAAAGTAAGTAGTATCAATTTTTTTGTCATGGGTGACATTTTCATGGTTTTCGAGGGTGTTGAAACCGATAGGGTTTTTGAAATATAAATCCAAGATGGCGGCCGCAACAGGTATAAATTTTTTCGTCATGGGTGTCATTTTCATGGTGTTCGAGGGTGTTGAAGCCGATAGTGCTGTCGAAATCTAAATCCAAGATGGCGGCTGCAATAGATATCAATTTTTTCATCATGGGTGTCATTCTCATGGTTTTCGCGGATGTTGAAGCCGATAGTGCTGTCGAAATGTAAATCCAAGGTGGCGGCTGCAATATGTATCAATTTTTTCATCATGGGTGTCATTTTAATGGGTTTCGAGGGTGTTGCAGCCGATAGTGCTGTCGAAATGTAAATCCAAGGTGGCGGCTGCAATAGGTATCAATTTTTTCATCATGGGTGTTATTTTCATGGGTTTCGAGAATGTTGAAGCCGATAGTGCTGTCGCAATGTAAATCCAAGATGCCGGCTGCAATAGGTATCAATTACTGATCATGGGTGTCATTTTCATGGTTTTCGAGATAGTTGAAGCCGATAGTGCTGTCAAAATGTAAATCCAAGGTGGCGGCTGCAATAGATATCAATTTTTTCATCTTGGGTGTCATTTTCAAGGTTTTGGAGGGTGTTGAAGCCGATAGGGTTGTCGAAGTGTAAATCTAAGGTGACGGCTGCAATAGGTATCAATTTTTTCATCATGGGTGTCATTTTCATGGGTTTCGAGGATGTTGAAGCCGACAGGGCTGTCGAAATGTAAATCCAAGATGACGGCTGAAGTAGGTACCAATTTTTGATCATGGGTGTCATTTTCATGGTTTTCGAGATAGTTGAAGCCGATAGGGTTGTCGAAATGTAAATCCAAGATGGCGGCTGCAATAGGTATCAATTTTTCATCATGGGTGTCATTTTCATGGTTTTCGAGATAGTTGAAGCCGATAGGGTTGTCGAAATGTAAATCCAAGGTGACGGCTGCAATAGGTATCAATTTTTTCATCATGGGTGTCATTTTCATGGGTTTCGAGGATGTTGAAGCCGATAGGGCTGTCGAAATGTAAATCCAAGATGACGGCTGAAGTAGGTACAAATTTTTGATCATGGGTGTCATTTTCATGGTTTTCGAGGGTGTCGAAGCCGTTAGTGCTGTCGAAATGTAAATCCAAGATGGCAGCTGCAATATATGTAAATTTTTTCATCTTGGGTGTCATTTTCAAGGTTTTCGAGGGTGTTGAAGCCGATAGTGCTGTCGAAATGTAAATCCAAGGTGGCGGCTGCAATAGGTATCGATTTATCATCATGGGTGTCATTTTCATGGTTTTCGAGATAGTTGAAGCCGATAGGGTTGTTCCAAAAAATATTGGAACAGAAAGTGTATCTACATATCAATTAATGTTACCGGTTTAATTTTTTTTTTTTGGAAAAAAGGAGGTGACGGCGATAGGTCTGTAGTTAGACGGACCTGAGCAGTTGCCTTTTTTAGGGATTTTTTAGGGAGGGATAAACCAAAGCTGTCTTCATGAGTTAGGGACTATACTATTTTTTAATCTCTTCATCTATCATATGGGAAGCCACTGAATGTAAATGGCAGTGTAATTTTGTTTTGTATAGCTATAATTAATTTTTTTCGGCTCCAAAATGGCGAAATTTTCGTTGATTTGGTAGCCTTGTATGTAAATTATTTCTGTAAATAGGCGGAAGTCGCCGTCGTGTCATTTTAATGGGTTTCGAGGGTGTTGAAGCCGATAGTGCTGTCGAAATGTAAATCCAAGGTGGCGGCTGCAATAGGTATCAGTTTTTTCATCATGGGTGTCATTTTCATGGGTTTCGAGGATGTTGAAGCCGATAGTGCTGTCGCAATGTAAATCAAAGATGCCGGCTGCAATAGGTATCAATTTCTGATCATGGGTGTCATTGTCATGGTTTTCGAGATAGTTGAAGCCGATAGGGTTGTCGAAATGTAAATCCAAGATGTCGGCTGCAACAGATATAAATATTTTCATAATGGGTGTCATTCTCATTGATTTCGCGGGTGCTGAAGCCGATAGTGCTGTCAAAATGTAAATCCAAGGTTGCGGCTGCAATAGGTATCAATTTTTTCACCATGGGTGTGATTTCCATGGTTTTCGAGGGTGCTGTAGCCGATAGTGCTGTCGAAATGTAAATCCAAGATGGCGGCTGCAATATATATCAATTTCTGATCATGGGTGTCATTTTCATGGTATTCGAGGGTGCTGAAGCCGATAGTGCTGTCGAAATGTAAATCCAAGATGGCGGCTGCAATAGATATCAATTTTTTAATCATGGGTGTCATTTTAATGGGTTTCGAGGGTGTTCAAGCCGATAGTGCTGTCGAAATGTAAATCCAAGATGGCGGCTGCAATGGGTATCAATTTTTTCATCATGGGTGTCATTTTCATTGGTTTCGAGGATGTTGAAGCCGATAGGGCGGTCGAAATGTAAATCCAAGATGGCAGCTGCAATATATGTCAATTTTTTCATCTTGGGTGTCATTTTCAAGGTTTTCGAGGGTGTTGAAGCTGATAGTGCTGTCGAAATGTAAATCCAAGATGGCGGCTGCAATAGGTATCAATTTTTCATCATGGGTGTCATTTTCATGGTTTTCGAAATAGTTGAATCCGATAGGGTTGTTCAAATGTAAATCCAAGATGGCGGCTGCAATAGATATGAATTTTTTCATCATGGTTGTCATTCTCATGGACTTCGCGGGTGTTGAAGCCGATATTGCTGTCGAAATGTAAATCCAAGGTAGCGGCTGCAATAGGTATCAATTTTTTATCATGGGTGTCATTTTCATGGGTTTCGAGGGTGTTGAAACCGATCGTGCTGTTGAAATGTAAAACCAAGATGGCGGCTGAAGTAGGTACCAATTTTTTCATCATGGGTGTCATTTTCATGGTTTTCGAGGGTGTTGAAGCCGATAGAGCTATCGAAATGTATTTAAACTACTTTCAAATATTCCGTATAATCATGTTATACGTAATTTTTTTAGTATGCTTAAGGCATGCCCAATTGGATTTACCAATTTTTTTAATTTTAATGATTGAGATGTTTTGTGCACATTAAAGGGATCCTTGTTTATTGAAATAAATACATTTTTATTTTTATTTGATTTGATTGATAGTGCTAATTTCCTCCAGGGATTTTTCCGTAATGAAATACATCATCAGGTTCGAATAGAAGGTTAGTGATTTATTCGCCATTTATGTTAATAGCATATCCTTTCCAGTCCAGTAGCCTTACAACATCTACCAATGAAACTATAAAGAATTTCTGGAATATAACGTCACTCTTTTCTGCAGTTAGATAGCTTTAACTCCGTTTAACATTTTTCTCTAATTAATTATGTTATATATTCAATTATGTAATTAAAATATACTTTAGTTATGATTTCAGTTTCTTTATGTTGATGAACAACTAGAATAGGAAAGAAAATAAGCGAAATTTTAGTTAATATAATCTAGTAGCCTAAATAGTGCAGAAAATTCTCCACTATGATTATGTTTAATAACTGGTGTTTTTTAAAATTCAAATTGATTCTGAGAATGTTCTGAAAATACTTTTGATAATTGTTATGAAAAAAAAAGATTCGAGATGATTTATTGCATAAGTTTCAGAATTTTATTCTTGGAAATAAGTATTAAACGAGCACTTTTCCTCGTTGTCAAGTATATATCTTCTGAAGCAATATTTTGGTAAAGATAAAAAGTATTTTTACTGATAATCATAATTTTTTTATCTTTTTAAAAACTATTACCTCAACACTACGAATATCTTCTGTTTTATAGAGGCAATTTAATCATCATCATCATCATTGAAAGCTACAATCTAACATAGAGCAACACGGGCCACCGCTCACTGTTTAGAGCAGGGAACGTCGCGGCGACGTGGAACGGTTCGCGTATTGCATTTTTATACTTGTGATAACTTCGAAATTAAATGTCCGATTCGAATTAATATTCGTTATTAATTTACATCTATCCTCAATAAAGAATCAAAATGCAGATGCGTTGTCACCCGTGAGGACTAAGATGGAATGCCTCTTTTCCAGTAAAATGGTTACCTCTCTACACTCACCATATGAAACACAGCAGTTGCTACTTTACGCTGGTATTCTGTGAGAGTGTGGTCCTTCCCCGGTCGAGCCAACCCATTCGTGGTACAACTATACTACTAATACAGCTACAGCATCGCTATACCACGTAAAAAACGTATCTCGAATTAAACAAAAAACGAATTAGAAAGTATTTTACTTCCTACGTAAGTACCCTTAATGATAAAACTATTTATTTTAAATATAACCAACTTTCGTTTTACCGGCGATATAATTAAATTTTAGACCACAAAATTATTGCCAATTAACTATGATAGTTAGATATATTCCCTCGCAGATTTTTGTGCTGTACATGATTTTTATACATCATTAATAGTTTTCTAAGCGCACGCAAAATAATGAATTTTATAGGCAAAATTTTGCTACTTTGGGTGAAATTTTTGCAATTTTCTTAAGGATCTCTAATATTTTAAAAAAATAAATTATAGCCTTTGTTACTTGCTGATAACTTAACTTTCTTTTGGTGATAAAATTTTTAAAATCGGTTCAGTAGTGTCGGAGTTTATTCGGTACAAACAAACAAATAAAAAAAATCTATCCTCTTACTAATATTATTAGTGTTATTATTAGTATTAATATTAGTATAAATTATTATATATCCCCTAGTGTTGGTAGTTTCTCATTCTTTACCATTATTTTTATATACAGATCGTTGTAGCGTACGGGATTTGAACCCAAACTTGCTGCCCTTCCTTCAATAGTAAATCTTTTAAAAATATTTTATTAAGAAATATTTTTTAGTAGAGTATTTTAATTAGAAATTATTTTTATCAACGTATTAATGCAGTAATAAAATTTTATTTAATTAATTCACAAGGTAGAAGCTAAAGTAATATTAAATAGGTACTGAAGATCCACAGATCCCATAACACTCACTTAATTTATGTCGATTTATTTATTTTGTGATATGCGCGATCGTTAATATATTTTCAATGCAGAATATATTGTATTTTTTACGGCTTTACGGCTCTGGGATCTAGCCATTCTCAACCTGAAGTTACAATGTATAATTATCCTTCATACTACGCCACTTCACAATATGTTGATGCGTCACATTGTGCAGCCCTTGAGAGATTTTGACGGCAACTTGAACCAGCAGACAGCTGACAGTTGGCGATGGTATCTCAAGGCGCCTAAGCAGACAGTCACCTTATCTTGAGAATCACATGTAAACTATATTTACTATAGTTTACATGTGCAGACACTTAATACACAAAATCGCACCACTTTTACATATCAAAATCCACTTCAAACCATTATTCAATCAATGATACAGGAGCAGCAATCTGCCGCCAGTCAAGTTCCCACCAAAACTCTCAGAATAAACTGTGTTCAGCGCATGATGTTTATCAGTCTCATTCATATATTGGGCATAACACGTGCCGCCTTATGCATGATTTACGCAGATCAATTTTATGTGGTTGTGGCAAGGCCTCTAGCCAAATTGCCTCAGGTCACATCGCTACAATATTCAAAGGCGATAAACATCGCATGCTATTAGTTTATTAATTTTGATAAGTTTCATAATAGGTCCATTGCTATGCAAACAAATTCAAAAGTTTTTATTTTAAGTCTTGCACTTCCGATTTAGTCAACTGGGGTTTATCTTTTTCTCATCAGTGTGCCAAGTGCGAGATATTGTTTTTACGCACTCGATACCGAGAAAGTTAACTACAATTTGTATGGAATAAAATCAGCGCCAACTAGTGGCAATAATCGGAATCACCAATCGTGCCATTGTCTACTTCACCAATCGTGAAGTAGACAATGGCAGCAAATGTCTTACAGTCGTTTTGGACTTAAAAAAGGCCTTCGACACCGTCTCTGTGCCTATTCTTTTACACAGGCTAGAATGCATATGTATTAGGGATACTCCACTCATGCTTTTTAAAAGTTACCTGCAAGACAGAACTCAGCAAGTAAAAATAAATAATTTACTCAGTGATAAAGCCACGCCTAGTTTTGGAGTCCCGCAGGGTAGTGTCCTGGGCCCGACGCTCTTTTTAATATACATAAATGATCTATGTAATCTACGGGATGTCGGGGGCAGGATTTACTCCTACGCGGACGACACTGCTCTTGTTTTTACTAGTAGCACCTGGAATACTGTCCAAGCAGGTATTGAAAAGAGCTTAATCAATGTATCTAATTGGCTCAAAGACAACCTTCTTACCTTGAACACCCAGAAAACAAACTACATCTGCTTCACTCCTTCTAACAAATCCCAACCTGACAATAACTTTACCATAAAAATCCATACTTGCTCTAACCCTGGTAACCTGATTTGCAAGTACCCTACTATTGATAAAGTCAGCCAAACTAAATATCTAGGTATAATGTTGGACCAACGACTTAGCTGGTACTCACATTTGGAATTCTTAACAAACCGCACTAGGAAACTCATATGGGTATTCAAATCACTACGGCAGGTCATGTGCAACAATCTTAAAAACCGAATCTATGTAGCCCTGGCCCAATCAGTGCTCACCTGCTGTATCTCAATTTGGGGAGGAGCTGATAAAACTCACTTCCTTGCACTTGAAAGAGCTCAGAGATCGCTTATCAAAGTCATTTACTCCAAACCTTATCGTTTTCCCACTGATACACTATATAGAATGAGTGGTTTACTTACAGTACGAAAAACGAAGTATGTTCTGAATCCCATCTTAACGTGCCACAAATATTTGACTTATGTCGACCTAAGTCATAAAAGAAAGAAGGATGTTGTTGCCCCCGTCACTGCTGTACGTACTGCTTTTGCCAGAAGACAATATAGTGGTCAGTCCGCCCATATTTACAACAAAGTAAATAAAATACTTAAAATATACCCCATGTTACCTTACACTTGCAAGAAAACTTTAATAGAATGGTTGGACTCACTTAGTTATGAAGATGTTGAAAAACTTTTTATAAGAATTAATTAAATCTCCGGTTAAACTTAATGTCGGTACCTGTATGCGGAATACCCAAATCGATCCCAAGGAATCTCATCCGTAGGGCTTACAGGTGACCGATATACACACGCACACATAAACACACACACACACACACACACACACACACACACATAAACACACACACACACACACACACACACACACACACACTAAAATATATACACAATAACTAACCCATATTTCTATAATTCTAAGCTTCTAGATATAATATAGTTTAATAGTCTTATTGAGGATACCGTAAGGAAAGTAGCGAGTTATTCCCAACACAAGTGTCTATGACTACTTAAAGGGAAAACTCGACAAATCTTTGTTATAATACTGAAAATAAAGGAATTTTTATTTTGTTTTTTTTTACGATCGAGCATTGACTCTCATTCGTTAGTGAGAACGTTAACGCAATTAGTTGGAGCGGCAATTTCGATCATTCGAGACGTAAAACTTTACGCGGTCGATATCGAAAAAGTATTCACCTAAATTTTTACAGTGAGATAGAAGAGTGAGAATAATTGTTGAAGAGTTAATTTTATTTCGTTTTGTGAGAACGATATATAATTTAGGCAGGACGTTTTTTTTTTTCATTAGGAGTATGTTTGCAGCCACAAAGGCATTAATAACTAATAATAATAGATGACTGCTTTTATAAAACCAGTGTTGAAGCAAGAGCTTGTGCATATTTTAGTCCGTTGTTACACCCCAATGACAGGTAATTTAAGGATAGATATCGCCTCTTCCAAGAAAGTATTCAAGTTTTTGTGTAAATAGCGTTTGATAAATCCAAGTTCCTACCATCACTATTTAATAATTAAGTCAGTAGTAAGTAAGTATCATAAGTTCACTTAACGTTAAGTAACTAAATTCCATTTACTGCTCCATAAATATCACCATAAAATCATATTAGAACGAAAACATCTCCATGTTTTTTGCTTTCAATTTAATACTTTTAATAATTAACATTAAAATAAAATGGCTTATTCTCAATCTCATAATACTAACACAAACTGTCGAAACATTGATCAAATTACGAAACATATACAAATAGCTAATAATGAATTGTGATTCCGGTTATTGCCACTAGTTGGCGCTCATTTTATTCTATAACAATCGTAGTTAACGTTATCGATATCGAATGCGTAAAAACAAAATCTCGCACTAGTCACACAGATACCTTGTGACTTGCCTGAAAAGCGTGAACATTATGAAAATTATCTGGCAACTATGACACAATTCTACAAAAGTACCATCAAAATATTATCCAAAGAGAATATAATCACTACGTATTATCTATAATATACGAGTAGCAAGCGGAACATATAACATTAGTTAACGTCAGTTAACAAATCTTTCTAGGGCAACATTTCTCTTTTAAGAAAACAGAAACTTTTCCAAGTGTTTTATTTGATAGATGTAATACCACAGTTTAAAACTGAGAAGCAAAAAGAAACGAGCTTAGCAATTCCCCAGGTGTTGCAGTTGTTTATGGGTGGAACTCGACACTTACCATCAAGTGAGACGTATGGGCCCTCTTCTATAAAAAATAAATTGAAAATGAAATTATTAATTAAAAAATTAATAAATGAGCAGCCTCCTAACACATAGATTCACAAGTCATTCAGAAGTCGATAAATGTAGGTGACTTATTATTATTATGAGTGTGCTTTCTGGTATATTGTGTGAGGTATATATATTGAGTGAGGTCGAGAGCAGTGGGCTTGTGATAAAGACTACTGCTGCTGCTAATGATGATGATTGATAATTGACTTGAAAATGTGAATGAATTTATATAAATAAATTTTAATTTTACCTACAATATTAAAAAAAATTAATTATTTTTGTAAGTTAATATTTTTTCGAAATAATTTCTTATGTTATTTAACTATGGTTATTAGTATTAAATTCTTCTTTTTTATATAATAAAGGCGACAAACGAGTACACAGTCCACTTGATTGTAAGCGGATGCTGTGGTCCATAGACATTTATATTTATCCTTAATTAACAATCAAAATGCAGATGCGTTATCACCCCTGAGAACTGAAACGGAATGCCTCGTTTCAGTAAAAAGGGTCTCCAGTTCTCCACACTCACCATACGAAAGACAGCAGCATTGAGCTGTTATTTTACGCTGGTATTCTGTGAGAGCGTGGTCCTACCGCGGTCGAGCCAACCCATTCGTGCTACAACTTCTTTTACTATTACTTATTCTGTTCTACAACCATAATATAGCTGCAGCGTGGCTCTACCACAAGAAAAAAATAATTTAATTATAATAAAGTTAATAATGGCCAACTTATTAAGGTTATTGATAATAAGATGCAATGTCTCAATGTAAGCTGAAAGGTTAGATGTGTGTATATACATAAACATATATATACCGTGCTTTGTGGCATTCCTTGGGCTGATCCTTCCTGCTGAACATATGCTTTTCATATGTTCAGCAATGGACTTGTGAAGGGCTGTAATGATGATGATGATACATAAAAAGAAAAGTTATTATAGTTATCATAAATAATAAAAGTAATATAATGTTCTTCTATAAAAGTAACGTTAGTTAAATTATGGTTTCCTGAAATTCTAAAGACACATTTCTGTGGAATAATTAGTTTCAAACAGTATACATTAATTATTTCATTCTTCAAAATTGCGTATCCGTAATGGATTTTACAACATATTAGATGTTAATGAATTCTGAATAGGCACGCCTTTGATGAAAATACGGAATAAGGGGAAGATGATGTTAATTAGACACCTTTGTTAAGAAAAGAAAACGAAAATAGAATGTTTAATAACAGTGCGGTAGGGTGACGATAATTATTTTTTCTAAGAATAATAAAATATCTATGATATAAAAATGAATTACAGAATGTGTTACTAAGCACAAATCTCGAGAGCAGCTGAACGGATTTCGCTAATTCTTTTTTTATAATATTCCTTGAAGTACGAAGATGGTTCTTACGGAGAGAAAAATTTAAAAAGTTGCCTGAAAAAGTCTAAAAACAACACTTTTTTATACTCCCATACAAAAGATTCGTAATAATACTTAAAAGTCAATTTGAACTTTAATACAATACCATAAAGTTTAAGTGTTAGTGGAGGGGTTCCGGGAAGGCAAAACAATTGAGTGACGTTAGTATCGTTGGGGCTGTAGTGGCTGTAGTTGGCTTCTTGCCCACAGAACATCTGACTTCGAATTAAAGTGTTAACTAAGGTTTTCATAGATCCCCAAATTTCTGACAATACATGTTTATTATTATTTTATACTTGGTAGAGCCAAGCCAGCTACATTTTGGTTGGAGTACATATGGGTTGTTATGGGCATATTACAATTAACTTACAGTAGGTGGCGCGCATTGTCATTCCCAATAATATAACTCTTCCAAATTTAAAACGATATTACCACAATTAATTCTTCTGCGGCTGCAACGCTTCGGATACCAGCTAGTATTTTATAAAAATAATGTCCTATAATAATTTTTTAAATTATATTTTTATTTACAAATAATAAACTGTCTAATGAAATTAGATCATTTCGATAGCAAACTGTTAAATTAAAAAGTATCGTCATAAAATATCAGACCAACTAAGAAAGATATGCGGAGAAAAGTGCGTACATTTCAAGGGACGCAGAAACCATGTTTAACTTCTTGACATGCACTCAAGTACACATGTTCTTTCTTTAGTTTAGTGCCAGTAAAAGTCAATTGCTGGATGCATAAAAAAGCACCTCAGTCATGTTAATTTTTGACAACAATTTTAGACGCATAATTTGTTCGTGAGTGCGTGTTCTTACATTATTTTTGGCTCATCGAGTACAGGCGCAGAGTAGCCAGCCCGGTATTCTATAAGATGCATTGGGGTGAGAATTACACGCTTTAATTTCTGCCTCTCCTTTCCACCATCGGACAACCAGATGTTCGGCGGGTCCACCCCTTTGTTGTCTATATTCCACGTATTAGAACCAAACGGTTTACTTCCTATTTTGTAATGCGTACAGCAAAGGAGTGGAATTATTTGCCGGTGTCCATCTTTCCGTCCGTATGCAATCTGGGCGCCTTCAAGGCAAGAGTGAATAGGCTTTTGTTACGCTAAGACAGTGCTATTTACCATCTAAGGCTTTAATACCACTTACAACTATGTGGGATTGTAGTCAAGCACTGGCTTATAATAAGTAACAAAAAATGGCTTGGTTTCAGGGTGACTTGAAATGTACGCAGTGCTCCGCGTAGATATCTTTAATAGTCTGAGTATATAATCAATCATACTTATTGATCCCGTTAGGGTCTCAGAATACCATGAGAAATGTCACTATAATGTATCTTGTAAAGAAATAACTTAATATGTACTCAGATTTTCTACTGATTAGATAGTACCAATTGGAAATATTTTATGGAAATTCAGGTTCCCTCACGATGTTTACCTTCACCAATAAAAAAATAAGCATTTGACATTTTCACTGGTGCCAGCGGTAATCAAACCTGAGTTGCTAACATACTGTGAAATTTACGCCGAGCGCTTAGCCACTGAGTTGCCATGGTTGAAATTATGCAATGCATAAAATTTGGTTGGCTAAATCACGTCTTTCTTGATGCAATGTCCTAAGCTTTCTGACGCGAAATTCATCAAAATTGTTGATCTAACTTCCTGGGTACACTTGTTACCCATTTCAGTCCTATTAATGGGACGACTAAGAGTGCTTCGTTGTCAGTACTTGGATCTCAAGAGAATTTAAAACAGTGTTGTTGACAGAAACTAAATTGTATTAGTTTTCAAAACAAAATATGAATTTAATTATTATTTCTTTTTATTTGGCAAAAAAATATTATATTACATTTTCTTAACATATTTCTTTATTGTTAAACTTTGGCTAAATAAGAAACAAAAACATAATATATAATATATTTAATAGTAATTAGACTTGTATTTCCATAATAACATTTTAAATTAAAACCCGACTTCAAAAACCTAAAAAGGATAAAATATTTTCCACATAATTTAACAGTTTCTGTTTAGTTCTTCGATACCGCTAAGCAATACATAACACTAAAATGTCTTATTAGTTACATTTAAAATTACATTCTCTTTTTTTCCCAACCTTGGCTTCAAATTCAAATAATGGTTTGATTTGACATTTAGCCTTTTTAATTAAAATTATAATCGTTCATTTCCTTCAATAATTTGCAAATATATAACATAACGTACAAAAAAGAATATAGTCAGTTGAAAACCGCCTCTTTTTTGAAAGCGGATAAAGAGTGTGTCAAAGTAACACAAAGCAAATTTTCTCAAAATCCAGTAGTAAAACCGCTGTCAAATCTGCTCCCTCAGTAACAATATTTTACGAGATCCACTCAACTTCAATAACACTTTGTATAGTTGCCTATATTTGATACTTTTCGTCTTTTACGCTGACACTAAATGTTTGCCGTTTATAAAGTCAAAGAAACATGAATTGATTATTTTGTGTTTTATGATGTGCTTCCCGTGTGTGAACCATTCATACTTTTTAAATGCGGTAGATGTATTGTTAATTGTTAATTATAACACTCATACTTATACTCGTATTAGTCGAACTTTACGAGACTAAATTTTAACCGTAAGTAACAAGCGACACATCCTTTAGTCATGAATAAATTGATCCACTTAAATTTAACAAAGCGCAAGCGGCTGCATCTCATTGTCGCCTGTTAATAATTTTTTTTATAGGATAGGGTGACAAACGAACGGTCGAGCGAGTCCACCTGAAGGTAAGTGGTTGCTGTGGCCCATCGACATCTACATCTATCCTCGTTTGCGTATCAAAATACAGATACGTTGTCAACCGAGAGGACTAAGAAAGAATGCCTCTTTTCCAGTAAAATAGATCTCTGGCTCTCTACACTCACCATACGAAACACAGCAGCATTAAGCTGCTATTTAACGCTAGTATTCTGTCAGAATGTGGTCCTTCCATGGTCGAGCCGACCCATTCTTGCTACAACTTTACTGATGACATATAGCTGCAAAATATCACTACCACGTAAGAGCATGGCTCTACCACGTAAAAAAAAGTTTATTATTAAGTCATTCAGCAAAGTACTGAGGGCCTCTAGCGATTCTGATATATAGACTATATCGTCGGAAAATTGAAGGCAAATTTTGTACTCACCATTGATCTTAATGCCGTATCCTTTACAATGCAGTTGCTTAAATCTTCTCCTACAGCAACAGTGAAGAGTAAAGCGTTTAAAATCACCATATCTTATATTCTTCTGCAGGCAATCGTAACCCTACAGTAAAAACACTTCAGCACTTCGTTGTACCCTCAGTGAACTTGACACCACTGTAAGGACTGCAGCACCGCCCAAATTTCAACGAAATCAAATACTTTCTCATAGTCTACATACGGACGACAAAGCAGCAGACAATTTGCAAAAGTGTTTATATGGTATGTATGGTCAATTTTTAGATTTACAAACATATCTTTAATCATTACATATGATTATATCAAAATAAACACTAGCAAATTCCTCTTGTATAAGGCTTAAGGAGTGCTCTGAAAGCAAATGACAAATAGTCTATAATAAGAAATGTATTGCTATTGCGAGATATTTTTTCGCCTTTAAATATCTAAGGTAATAAAAAAATAACAAATTTTGGATTTTCCTTTTTGTCACAGCAATGGCATGATTAAACACACTTTGGATCTTCATCGTAATAATTTAGAAGATGATATTGACATTGTTATATATAATAGATAGCTGCAGATATTACTTATACATAATTACTTATTGCTTACTTCAGTGAAATGAACTTCTTCGCATAATGCATGTAAATGAAAGTTTATTAATCTATTCGTATTTTATACATGGTAGAGCCATACTGCGGCTATATTAGTAGTATAGTTGTAGCACGAATGGGTCGGCTAAACCGGGGAAGGACCACGCTCTCACAGAATACTAGCGTACAATAGCAGCTTAATACTTCTGTGTTTCGTATGGTGAGTGTAGAGAACCAGAGACACTTTTTACTGGAAAAGAGCCATTCCATCTTAGTCCTCACATGCGACAACGCATCTGCATTTTGATTCTTTAATGAGGATAGATGTAGAGTCGCAGCAACCACCTACCATCAGGTGAACTGTGTGCTCATTCGTAACCCTATCCTATAAAAATTCATTCATTACAGGCCATCACAAGTCTTAACTTAGGAAAACTTAAGAACATAGCCATGGCTGTCACGCTTGACCATCTCCCTTTGTACATTTGATAGGCTCTAATGGTAATGGTAATTAAGTTATCAGGAAAATGTTCAACCCATCTCTTGTTTCGATTTTCCTTTGTCGCTTTTTACAACTCCCGCGGGATGATGTAGGGTAGATTACCTTATTCCGTCACTTAACGGCAAATAGGAAAGTAAAAATCACGATTAAATAGTCCTAAGCAGTCGCTAAACAAGTAGGCTATACTTAAACGTTGATGAACGATTTTTATCAGTAGACAGTTAGTGAAAATCATATTATTCGAACAAATTGAGCGCGTTTTTATTTTTACTCTGACATAAAGTTAGCAACATGAGTTTACGTGACAAGAATTTAAGTAAGATTTATGTTCGTACAGTCTGCACAGGACATTGTCGCTTTCTATTATCTTGCTGAATGATGTATGTCCAATTTACGAATTAGTACGATACAAATTTAGAGTACAAAATGATCAATTCTGAACCATGAAATTACACATTGATATTTTTTTCTAAAATACCTGTATTCAATAAAAATAACGAACGAAACGAACTTTTCTGTAGGGATTCGTATAGTCCATTAACAGTAAAATCTAATATAGAGTATGTCGTTCTCCCATTAAAGAATTTACCATATAAGACACACTTAAGAGACAAATTAACATCTGCAGTGTCCTGATGTCGTAGCACGTCGTGAACGTTTCACGTTGCTTAAACTAAGCTACAACTACACGACCTCATTTAAAAGTACGGCGTCGGATAAAGTCAGCGTAATTTTTTAAGCATGCAGACCCCAAATCTGCTTCGTCTTATTTGCCCAACGTGGTAAGTTTAAGTAAATATTTCAAACTATGTGTGGCAGTTAGTAAATTAAAAAAAAATCATAAACAAAATTAAATATTTCATCAGTTTGGATTTGTAGAGGCGGCGTAAAAATATCTACTAACCTATATTATCCCGCGGGTATGGTCAGAGGCCACAGAAGAAAACTTAAACAGAAAATAAGCAGCAGCATCCTTGAAATCTATGATGGAAGCCTAAGTTCAGCTATAGACTTATGATATACTGTAATGAATTTGTACGTGGTAGAGCCATGCTGCAGCTATATTAGTAGTATAGCTGTAGCACGAATGGGTCGGCTCGACCGGGAAAGAACCACGCTCTTACAGAATACCAGCGTAAAATAGCAGCTTAACACTGCTGTGTTTCGTATGGTGAGTATAGAGAACCGGAGATCCTTTTTACTGGAAAAGAGGCATTCCAGCTTAGCGCTCACGGGTGACAACGCATCTGTATTTTGATTCGCAAACGAAGATAGATGTAGATGTCTATGAGTCACAGCAACCACTTACCATCAGGTGAACTGTGTGCTCGTTTGTCACCATATCCTATAAAAAATGTATGAATAGGCAGCATATCTTCCAGATAACTTATTTATAATAAAAACTGCGCTTGCCAAACCACCTGCCAAGCGTGACATATCCGACAAATATCCACTCTCTGAGACAATTTATGGGTAAGGCTAATGTTTTGATAGGCTGTTATGAATGGTATGGGTAAATAAAATAAATAAAAATTTTACCCAGTTGCGCTTTATTACCCAGTGATTTTTATAGCTTTCAATAATTTTAGAAAGTATTTTATAATGTTCGAAGTTTATAGCGGAACTTTTTTTATGTTCTCACAATTTCAATGTTACGAAGTTTCCGTCGCGGAAAATTAAAATAACATACTCGTAATAATGAAAAACTGACATATTTCAACCTCCTAACAAAACACTAAATAGAAAATTAGTTCGATTCGATTTTAGTCGATTAACATTTAAATTGAAAGCAATTTGAACCGTCTGGACATAATATAAATCAAAATGAAACAACAAAAATAGATTCTGTAAATGTTTGCCACCTTTCAACTTTTTTTGACACAAATCTTTGGTCGAGATCGATTCGGCCTGTAGCATTCAAGTAAGTAAAAAATATAATAATTTAAATCCAATCACGAACTCATAATCGACGTTTTCCTCGGGAGTTTTCGTTTAACATTTCTCTGATTTCTTCTGGTAAAGAAAAACACATATTTCCTATCCTCCTTAATTTATTCATTTTCCAACATCTTGATTACGAATATTGAATCAATTTTAATTGAATCTTCAGGACGTGTTAATTGAAAATGGTTTTAAATTTTTTTCAGCGACTAATGTTAACGAACCTAAAACGACCGTGTGAGTCTGCTATAACTTAGTAATGAAGCAAACGGTTAGATTTCGATTTAACATTAAAAAAAATACCACAATGTGAATAAAAACAATATACCATTAGAAAATAATTATATTTATTTATAAAAAAAATTCTTATTGAACCTATCTAGAAAAATATTATCTAAATACAAAATTTTAACCAAATCGCTAATCGTCGTTTCTAAAAAATCAATAACTTTTAAACAATTTATGTCTTTAACATATTTTTAATTTTTATTGTAATTATTCAAAAACATTCTAAATAGGCTTGATTACCAATGGATAACACAATGATTTTATGTAAGGATACACTCTAACCATTAGGTTTTCACTCTGATGAGCTCTGTGACAAAATTACTAATCTCATTGCGCGGGCAAGTTAAGTTTATTGCTTTATGTTTGAAAAATAATTTTCCCAGAAATTTGTCTTAGCTAGATCGATTTTTGCCCTCTTAAGCCCCGACCTCGTAAGTTTGACGCTAGAACAAAATTAACTTTTTAGAAATAAAAGTATTTCAAAATACATAATTTTTGTATTAGTTAGGTACTATAAATCGATTTAGTATGTACAGAGTTTTCATTAATAATTTTAAACCTAATCCTTAACGACTTGAACGATTAAGTTCATATTCGCGCAATATATTTGTTTCGGCGCGACAAATGCTCACGCTAGAATCTAATAGGTGGTGCTGTAGTAAAGATACAAAGTTTCCGGTACCGCCTTATCTCTAGTTTTTCTTAGACCTACTCAAACGCTGCTAGTGAATCTTCTGTCGATGAAAACTGAATACTCTTTAGCAGATTTCTTATTTTATGGATTAAAAATAAGTTAGATCGAGCCAAAGCAATTCTAGGCAGGGTCAACTATTGAGCAATATACACTAAAAAGAACTATAATTATATAGGATATTCATAGATGTAAGAAAGGTGGCCTAAAAGCTTAACCGGTGTGTGATCTAAGAATTTTTTCGTTTTGAGCGCTAGGTGCACGGGCCCGTTGTCGTGGTGGTGAAGCAGTATCCTGCGGATGCCCGTGTTCGGGCGCTTGTTACTCACCGCAGTAAACACTTCTGACAAACATGTTTTTTTTTTGTTTTTTAAAAAACGTTACCCCCACACTAGGATTTTCTCCTGTATCATGGAGGCAGTTTCCAAACATAAATTGCACGAGGATAAACATCCAGACCCGGAACAATTATTTGTAGGCCAAATACTTCTTCCGTACGGGATTCGAATCCGCGGCCCCTAGCGCAACAATTCATTGCTAAGCCACTGCGCCACGGAGCCGTGATGAAGCTACTTCGATTTCGTAAAGGAATAGACGCCGATAAAGTGAAAACACTAGAAATCAAGGTCTACCCTACGCTTCTCAATCACCTCACTTTGGTAGGCATTTATTTTGAAACAGCCAACCCGTCGACTGTCGTGGCGTTACTGGATCGTATATGTCTGTAAAGATTGCCACAGTTCATTTCTGTCAGATATAGCAGTAGACTCTTTACAGAATGATTAGACAGAGAAGTTTTACTTTAGTATTTTATGTAACTTATATCGCAAAATAATAATCGTGTAACTATTCTTGCTGAATAATTTTCGGATTCTTCGTAAAGCAAAATTATCAAAGTGAAATTAGTTCGTTAAGGTAAAAAAAGTATCGAACATTAGAAACTCTTTTTGAAGCTGGAATTTACGCTTTGATTTTATTTATCAATTAAAGAAAAGACGGGCACAAAGAGATCAAACGAATTCGGATACAAAGCAATATAAAATTAGGGACGAAATAAAATACAGAAAAAGTCGAATAAAGATAAAGCTGTTAATTCTATCTGGTATTTACAATTACGTAATTCCGCAGAAGTTTCTGATGGCTGTTCCAAAGGATCTTTGAAGGATTTTTAATTAAGCACATCCTTATTACATTGCTTACGAGATAGGCATCTAGAGTATACTCGGTTATTGAAATGTTCAATTAAAATCAGAAAGAGGCAACGAACATCAATACAAGAGATGCAAAATTTGCATTTTCATTTTTAATCAAGAATAGATTTAGACTACAGCTTACACTTGACGTCATATGAACTATCTACTATTTTTTTATTTTTTGGCTATTTTTCAATAGTCAAATAAAAGTCATCCATCAAATAACATATGTGGTTCTATTTATTTTATGTTGTATTTTATCCTTTGAATAACTCTCGTATATACAATAATATTTGTCAAAACATATACTCGTAAGTACTCAAAATACAAGCAACATCTAAATACGTTGTTATATACAGGAAGACATTATCATCAACGAGCTTTCTTAAAACATTTTTTTTTTCAATAAAAATACGTGGTAGAGCCATGCTGCAGTTATATAATAGTTGTAACACGAATAGGTCGGCTCGACCGGGGTAGGTTAGGTATTAACCACGCTCTCACAGAATATCAACGTAAAATAGTAGCTTAATGCAGTTGTTTTTTCGTATGATGAATGTAGAGAACCGCAGACCGCTTTTACTGGATACGAAGCATTACATCTTGGACCTCAGGGGTGGGAACGTATCTGCATTTTGAATCTTAATCGAGGATAAATGTAGATGTCTATGGGCCTCAGCATCCACTTACCATCAGGTGGACTGTGTGTTCGTTTGTACCAATATTCTATAAAAAAAATATCGTTTTTATATGTTGAGTCTATTCTATGGACCGGAATCCAACAAAGCGAAGATGGGCGGAGAGAACAGCATAGAAGAGACATCAACCAGGGGTATCCTCCGAAGCTGATCGGAGATGTTTTATGCTGGTAAGATTAGAGCCAATCTATTTGCGGTAAGTGTGGAGATGGGTGATTTCACGCACTAGAACGGACTAAATGAATAGTTTTGTTGCACACCACTCACATCTCTCGTCTCCGCTGTGCGTCGCTACCTGTTTGTGAGATTCAGGTCAAATCTTCGTTTTCACCACGCTATAAAACCATAAAATATGCGACTCCTACCGTTCTCCACTTAAGCTTAGTGAAGAAAAAAAAAAGGCGAGTAACGTTATTTTATTGATTGTTTAACACATTTCTTCCGGTACCAACTTTATATTCATTTTTATTTTTGTGTTATAAATTATTTATTTACATAACATTAAAATATATAAAATGTAAAAAAAAATAAACAAATCTAAAAATCTAAATTATCATACAGTCCTGGTATCATGCCAAGAACGCTGGCTGCGTTTCCCTGCTAAATGGCTATAGATTTTTAACAAAGTACACTTTTCAATTTACACAAATTTCAAATATATTAGATTGAAATATTATGAAGGTTATATTATGCCGTAAAGACCTCATACCCTTTGAATTGTGGAGAACAAAGGATGCTTTGTAGTAGACGAAACGTTTTCAGACCGTACTCATTT
This sequence comes from Parnassius mnemosyne, assembly GCA_963668995.1. Classification (NCBI taxonomy): domain Eukaryota; kingdom Metazoa; phylum Arthropoda; class Insecta; order Lepidoptera; family Papilionidae; genus Parnassius; species Parnassius mnemosyne. The sequence continues at coordinate 7,038,540 of CAVLGL010000079.1, read as the reverse complement.
ACACACAACCTTTGGTACTGCGTTACTTAAAATAAGCTCGCTCATTTCGAATAATAATATAAAACAAGTTTATTCGCTTTTATCACATCATTGTGTGGGAAGGCTCTTTTTCTGTCTAAATTTTGATCGGTTTTAATTTGGAAGAAGTTGACCTTAGAAATCTTCAACCCGCAGTAATTGTTAACGCTAAGATTTAGTTTAATATTTTTGTTGTTGTATATCTAAACGTATACACTTTTAAATTTTGTTACTTTAGTATTAATTATCCTACACTATTCCGATGATATCCCGGATGTCAGTCTGAGCTTAGAATGGCTCACCAGCACCTTAAAAACGACAAGGCCCCAGGCGAGGATGGGATTACAGCGGAGCTTCTGAAAGCGGGTGGAAAACCGGTAATTGAAGTCCTTCAGAAGCTCTTTAATTTCGTCCTCCATAGTGGCATTACACCGGAGGCGTGGAGCAGAAGTGCGGTGGTATTGTTCTTCAAGGAAGGTGACTACGCTCTCTTGAAGAACTACAGACCGATTTCCCTTCTGAGCCGCGTCTACGTGGTGTTTTCGAGAGTCATTACGAATCGTCTCGCACGCAGACTTGACGACTTCCAGCCTCCCGCACAAGCTGGTTTCCGAAAAGGCTTTAGCACCATAAACCACATACATACCCTTCGGCAAATTGTACAGAAGTCCGAGGAGTACAATTTGACATTATGTCTGGCGTATGTGGACTATGAGAAAGCATTTGATTCCGTCGAAATTTGGGTGGTGCTGCAGTCCCTTCAGCGGTGCGAAGTTGACTGTCGTTATATCGAAGTGCTGAAGTGCTTGTACAGTAGGGCTACGATGGCTATCCGAGTACAGAACCAGAGTACGAAACCTATCCAATTGCAGAGAGGTGTAAGACAGGGTGATGTTATATCCCCGAAACTCTTCACCGCTGCATTGGAAGACGTTTTCAAGCTTCTGGACTGGAAAAGATACGGTATTAACATCAATGGCGAGTACATCACTCACCTTCGATTTGCCGACGATATGGTCATTATGGCAGAATCGCTGGAGGACCTAGGCACTATGCTCAATGACCTCAATAGTGTTTCCCAACGGATAAGTCTTAAGATGAACATGGACAAAACAAAGATCATGTTTAATGTCCATGTCACACCTATGCCGGTAGTTGTTGGGAGCACTAAGCTCGAAGTTGTTGACGAGTATGTTTACCTGGGACAAATAGTCCGACTATATATTATTAGTAATTCCTAACCAAAATTATCTTACCTGAATTCCACTCCAAATAAGAAGGCAACTCATCCGTAGCCTTTGAGAGTAGAGTAGAGTATTGGTAGAGTCGATTACAGGTGTTCATTGGCAGCAGTAGCCAGTTATCATTACAGACAAGTGACGAGGAACAGCATTACCAGTGCAAAGGAACCCGTTCAGCGCTCAACAACTCACTCGCCCGGTATAGGACAAATGATCTCAACAACTGCCTCTGCAAAAACAAGCCCGTACATTTGCGAAATTAATAATGTTTCTTTTGTTTCAAAAATAAGTAATATTGAAATTCATATAGAAAGAAATAAAAAAAATTCTTTAACAGGAATAAAAAATATTTTATTTGCTTTTTATTATAAGATATAATGTTTTTACTTATTTATTAATTTATGGAGTGGTGTTGCACCTACCACAACTTCTCAAATCATCCAGGGTTGACTGGTAGAGAATGCCACAAGGCATTAAGTCCGCCATTTATATCCTTTATTATAAGGTAGATGTAAAAAAGAATAAATAAATAAATAAATAAATTATAACAATTATGTATACTAATGAAAAAAGGTTAACGTGAAGAATTGAGCGAGATTTTTTGTTCCGGCTAATCTACGAAACAGCTGGACCAATTTTGACCGAAATTTCACTGGCAGATAGCTGACGTTATAAGAAGTAACTTAGGCTACTTTTATTTTAGAAAAATATTTATCCACGCATAATATTAAAACCCATGAAATCTAATCGTAATAAATTACGCACGGGCGAAGTCGCGTTGAACAGCTAGTCTATACATACATATAAATAAAACTAGTGTCTGTCTGTAGTTCAGCCCTGGAGGTTACTTGCATGCTGTGAAGACATAAATGACCATTATTTTAATTTTGTCTGCCTGTCTGTCTATCAGTCTTAGCTAATCTACGGAATCGCTAGACCGATAGTGATGAAACTTTACGAACAGATAAAAAGCATTGTCAGGAGGTACCTAAGCTATATTTTATCGGAAAAACTAGATTTTTTTTTCGGAAAAATAATATATTTAAATTTTATTTTAGATTATATTTGAAGTCGGTTTATTATATTTATAAATAATATAATAGGCCAACTTTAAATATCTTAAATCTAAATAACAGAACATTAATAGATCATATACAGGCGATTCCAGTGTGGGTCGCTAGTTTTTAGATAAACTTTCTGTTAACATTTTCATCACTTTTAATTTAATAATTTTGAAGATGATATGAAGAGCAACCAAATATCATGCATATATATACAAATTACTCTCCTTCATTCAGTCAGGGCGATCTGGTAAAAAATCCTTCAAAAGACAGACGACATGATTGCCGTAACCAATTTGCTTTGCTCCGGATTGCTAATCCCTTGTTGAATGTTGTCACCTACGGGAGGAACCAAGATAAAGTGATATCTATATTGTCTTATGTCCATGAGATTAAACAGGAGTGATGAATTCTCTTCATCAATACAGCCTTTCATAAGTCCACTGCTGAACATAGGCCTCCCCTAAGGAATGCCACAAAACACGGTCCTGAACCACCTGCATCCATCGACTTCCTGCATGTCTTACCAGGTCGTCACTCCATCTCGTGGGGGGTCACCCTACACTTCGCCTACCGGTACGAGGCTGCCACTCAAGAACCTTTCTTTCCCATCGATTGTCGGTTTTTCGAGCTATATGGCCGGCCCACTGCCACTTCAGCTTACTAATCCGTTGGGATATGTCGGTCACTCTGGTTCTACTGCGGATATCCTCATTTCTAAGTTTATCACGCAGAGAAACTCCGAGCATAGCCCTCTCCATAGCTCGCTGAGCGACCTTGAGCTTCCTGATATGGCCAGCAGTGAAGGACCACGTCTCAGATCCGTAAGTCATCACTGGCAACACGCACTGGTTGTACAATTTCGTTTTAAGGTTTTGAGGTATGCCTGACGAGAAGATGTGTCGTAGTTTCCCGAACGCTGCCCAGTCGATTGACCTCTCGGTCGAAGTTGAACTTACCTAGTCGGACTATTTGTCCCAGGTAAGCATACTCGTCAACAATTTCGAGCTTAGTGCTCCCAACAACTACCGGCATAGGTGTGACATGGACATTGAACATGATCTTTGTTTTGTCCGTGTTCATCTTAAGACCTATCCGTTGGGAGACACTATTATGGTCATTGAGCATGGTGCTTAGGTCCTCCAGCGATTCTGCCATAAGGACTATATCGTCGGCAAATCGAAGGTGAGTGATGTACTCGCCATTGATGTTAATACCGTATCCTTTCCAGTCCAGAAGCTTGAAAACGTCTTCCAATGCAGCGGTGAAGAGTTTCGGGGATATAACATCACTCCGTCTTACACCTCTCTGCAATTGGATAGGTTACGTACTCTGGTTCTGTACTCGGATAGTTATCGTAGCCCTACTGTACAAGCACTTCAGCATTTCGATATACCGACAGTCCACTTGGCACCGCTGAAGGGACTGCAGCACCGCCCAAATTTCGACGGAATCAAAGGCTTTCTCATAGTCCACATACGCCAGGCATTGTGGCAAATTGTACTCCTCGGTCTTTTGTACAACTTGCCGAAGGGTATGTATGTGGTCTATGGTGCTAAAGCCCTTTCGGTAACCGGCTTTTTCGGGAGGCTGGAATGTGTCAATTTTGCGTGCGAGACGATTCGTAATGACTCTCGAAAACAGCACGTAGACGCGGCTCAGAAGGGAAATCGGTCTGTTGTTCTTCAAGAGAGCGATGTCACCTTTCTTGAAGAACAAGTGCACCACACTTCTGCTCCACGCCTCCGGTGTAATGCCACCATGGAGGACGGAATTAAAGAGCCTCTGAAAGACTTCAAGTACCGGATTTCCACCCGCTTTCAGAAGCTCCGCCGTAATTCCATCCTCGCCTGGGACCTTGCCGTTTATAAGATGCTGGAGAGCCATTCTAATCTCGCTCAAACTGACGTCCGGGATATCTTCGGAATAGTGTCGGATAAGAATCGCTCTTGGATCGTTACTCACATTTGCGTGTGGCTCCGACGATGACGTGTACAGCTGCCCATAGAACCTCTCAATCTCACTCGAAATCTCAGGTGCCCCGGAAACGATGCTGCCACACTCGGTCCTAAGCTTTGACAGTTGGCTTTTTTGGTAGACAGATCTCTGGCAAAGATTTTGGAGCCCTGTTTCCGCTCGATCGCTTCTTCAATACAAGCTGTATTGAAGTTGCGTAAGTCCCGCCGCACGCATTTGGAGATCTGTCTGTTCAGTTGCCTGTATTCTGTCAAATCTGTTGAAGAATGTAGCTTCATCTCCCGGCTAACAGCCATAAGATTAAGTGTGTGATCGCAGAGTTTTTGTGTTCTTCTGCGGCGGGTCTTGCAGAATTTATATCCGACCGCATGGACAGTTTCCACGAGCTTGTCATTTATATCGTCCACTTCATTGCAGTTTTCTAGGCACTGAAAACGGTTTTGTTATTCGAACTGAAAGGTTTCAGGACTTTGGAACAGAGCACGAGGGGGACGGAGCGTTGACTTCATAATACGAGACCTCTCCAACTTAACGTTTAGGTTCAGTTTGCCTCTAACCATTTGGTAATCGCTACCAGTTTTCACCCTCGCGATCACGGAGACATCACTGAACAGTTGTCGTCTGGTCGTCATAATGAAGTCAATCTCAAATTATGTCGAACCGTCGGGGCTCGACCAAGTCCACTTCCTGTGGGGCCTCTTCTGGATAAAAGAGTTCATCATAAAGAGTCCCTCTTTCTCCATGAAGTCGGTCAGCTGCTGGCCCCTTGGGTTCCGTTGCCCTATTCCAAATTTCCCTACTTTCAGCTCACCTTTTTCTCTTGTGCCTAGTTTTGCATTGAAGTCTCACATTTACACCGTACATTGGGTTTTGGAGGAATGCATGGCTCTAGAGATATCCTCATACATTTCCTCCACCTCCTCATCGGGGTGTGCCGAGGTTGGTGCGTAAACCTGTATGACCTTCAGCGAATACCGTTTGGTGATTCTGAGTATAAGGTACGCAACCCTCATCGACACACTCGATCTTTACAACGTTGTTAACGAGAGACTTGTGGACGATAAATCCGACACCTCCTTGGGACAGATGGTCGCCCTCCCGGTGATAGAGCAAGTTGCTGGATTCGAGGATTACCGTGTCCTCCCCCTCTCTTCGGACTTCGGATAATCCTATAATATGCCAGCGTAACTTGTCTATCTCTTCTTCCAGCTCCACGATCTTCTCGTCAGTCCTCAGGGTGCGTGCGTTGTACGTTGCCAGGTCGAGTCGTCTAAGGTGGCAATCGAACCTCCACCGGAGATGCTTAGCACCCCCTGCCCCGCCGTTAGCATGGTCGCCACCGTAGCCAGGAATAGCGGGCCCGCCGGGGACTGGGGGCCGTCTCTTTGTTACTCTCTTCATAGGGCGTATAGGACGTATATATAGGACTTCATAGGACGTATTTGCCATAGTTACCACGCTTGGCGAACGGGTTGGCAACCGCAGTTTTTTTATTGTAATTTCAGCTACTATCAGGAAGATGCTGCGGCCCATCTCCTGCCTGTTTCCCTTTGTCGCCTTTTACGACACCCATGGGAAGATATGGGGTAGTGGATATTCTTGACCGCCACTACACGGTAATTCTCTTACGTCGTAACAATGCAGCTTATTTACAGTTAAATAGATTTTAAATCAACGTTATCACACGTTTTCCGAAGTCCCATCTCCATTTTAATTTTGCGATTGTGTAGAATGTGACAACTAATATAATTTTTATATTTATAATATATTAATAATTTTAAATACAATATGAAGAGCAACCAAATATCATGCATATACATAAGAATTACTCTCCCACATTCAGTCAGGGCGATCTGGTAAAAAATCCTTCAAAAGATAGATGACATGATTGCCGTAACCAATCTGCGTGGATCCGGATTGCTAATCCCTTGGTGGATGTTGTCACCCACGAGCGGAACCAAGATAAAGTGATATCGACATTGTCTTACGTCCATGAGATTAAATAGGAGTGATGAATTCTCTTACGTCGTAACCAAGCAACTTATTTACAGTTAAATAGATTTTAAATCAACGTAATCAGACCTTTTCCGAAGTCCCATTCCCATTTTAACTTCGCGATTGTGTAGAATGTGACAACTAATATAAATCAGAAAATAAAAACGTTTTACGAGAACTTAACTTAAAGCAAGTTTCCGTTCCTAAGCACTTTACTGTTGAAGTTGAAGCGTAAAGATGCTATTATAAAGTTTCATGATCGATCTGATGAAGAATGTACAATACTTGTACAGGAGATAACTTAGTTTAATACTTTACTTTCGTAATCTCGTAGATGTCGATTAATTAAAAAAAATTGAGTTGTGTTAGATCAAATATTACAACACATTACCCTTTCGAGTACCGGCTTAAGAAATACCACTACCACATTTAATCTCGGGGGTGTCATAAGTGGCGACAGTGCTAAACTGAACAAGAGATGGGCAACAGCATCTTCCTGATATCAACTCAAATCAATAATAAAAAACTGCAGTTTCCAAACTGCCTGCCATGCGTTCAACTATGGCAAAATCCTTCCTATGTGCCAATCTATGGCAGTAGGCCTATGTTCAGCAGTGGACTTTGATAGGCTGATATGATTATAACGTATTAAACATAATGGTATACAAGATAATCATTATTTTTCACATGTTATGTATAATGTAGTAGAGTCAAGCTACAGCGGATTATGGCTGCAGAATGAATTGGTCAGTTCGACCGGGCAAAAATACGCTCGTCTAGAACACCAAAGTCAAAACGAACCAGACACATTCACATCATTCACATACCATTGCAGCACTAGTCTCTTCCATAAATTGCCATAGGGAGGATTTTGCTACAGTTGCCACGTTTGGCACGTGCGTTGGCGACCGTAGTTTTTTTATTATTTTGAGTTGTTATCAGGAAGATGCCGCTGCCCATCTTCTGTTTTAGTTTCTCTCTGTCGCCTCTTACGACACCCACGGGATGATATGTGGTAAGATATTGTTACACCGCCACTACACGGTTAAACGACATTACACAAATTTACACAAAATTAAAAATTAAAGAGCTGTTGTGGCGCAACTTAGCTTAATATAATAAGACCGACGCGAATGACACCTGTTATAATTCCACAATTGTCGCTGTGATTGAAATAAAAGTGAAAGTTATATTATTAAATTTGGGCTTGTCAATGATTTTTGAAATACTAAATCCAAAACCGGTTCATAAAATAGTTAAGAAAAAAGAACTGTAAGTTTTACACACATGGCTCACTCTCCCATAGCAATTAACTAATCAAAGCTCACTGTTATACCAATAAAATCGAGTATTATCGGTATAAAGTGTAATACTTTTAGGTGTAGTGGGGTTGAGTGTTGTGATGTTGCGTGAGGCAATTTAAGGTTTGGTAGGGATTTTGAAATTTTTTTTTTTTTCGTTCTAGAAAAACGTTAGTTAGTTAGCGATTGTGTGTGAGAGAGCATTGTGTTTCATCATTTTACTTGGACTACTTATTAGGGTAGACGACTTTATTTATCAAGTACTCTGGCAAATGGTTTTTGAGTTTTTTTAATACAAATAATAAAATATGTTTTAAACAACTTAACACGACTTCAAGCACTAATTTTTAAGATCGCTCAGTAGAAGATTGCGAAACTTTACTACTGAAATAAAATTTAATTTAAACTTTATCCTTTCCGTTTCGATTATACAGATAGTCAACGGAATAACCTTTTATATTTAATTGACGCATTGATTTTAATATATGCTTTTATCATTTATCTCTTGAGATCTCTCTAAAAATGATAAAAATGTCATAATTGCCATGCCTCACTGGTTAATTAGCGATTGCAATATTAGATATACATAATTTAAAATTGAAAACTTTGTACAGTCGACTTCAATATAAGTTATTAAGAATAACTCAAAAAAAACTATTGGTCTGACCTTAATCAAAATCATATGGGACCACGCCAGAAGTACCAGCTTTCATATAAAAAAAGTATAATCGAAATCGGTTTATCCAGTAAAAAGTTATGAGATAACACACATAAAAAAACATACAGTCAAATTGAGTACCGTCTCCTTTTTGGAAGTCGGCAGAAAACAGCGTTTAGTGCAAGTGTATTCCGGCTTTAAATTTTTCACATAAAAAATTAGTTTTATTGTAAACCTATTTGTTAAAAGCCCCACAAAATGAGACTAATCTTCTAACAGCAGTGGGCTGTCTGCACCTGACGATGATTAAGTGTTTCGCAGACATTTTTATATTCAAAAGGAGGATATTATGTTACGCCAAAACATTATATAACTGAAAACTGGGCTGCATGCACTACAAACCTAAACCTACCCATACATATTAAGAAAACAAATAAGAAATGGACTCTTACATAGTGTGAGCGAGATATTTGTATGACGCCGAATCGCGCTCTAAGTGGGAGAATAGACAGAAATAACATGATACCATATTAGTGTGTTAGTTAGTCGCGGCTAAGCCTACCGTATTTTCCCTTTTTATGTTTTAATCTGTTTGTGTAAAAGATCTTTCACAGGAAAAAAAGGTGGAGTAAATCCTCGATTATTTCTACGAAATAAAGTCTTCCTTAAAACTTTTGCAATAAATTTTCAAACGGACTCTCTTAACAATTATCAAGGTTGTTCATTTCAAAACTTTATAGGGACGGAGCAAAGTTACAGAGTTAAAATACCAACCCATATCGAAAGTCGACTATATATAAGTTGTCTTTGAAATTTTCTTGTTTCCTCGGTACTATAAGGTCGTAATGAAACAATGTGTTGCGACTAGTGCTAGTACAAATATTCCCTGCCGAAAATTGCGAAAAACGTGTATCAAGTGAGAACGAAATATGCAAATAGTCAGTGTATACGGTTAAATCTAGATTAGGGCTGCGCTTAGTTGCAGTAAATGGTTGGTTTTGCTTAACAGTAGGCTTTCGATAGAATTTAATTTATTGACTTTTAAAAATATTACAAATATATATAAATAGGGCTTATGGCGGACCTAATATGCTTAAACACATTATCTGTAAATCATGCATATATAAACGCATAGAAGCCAAAAATCTTATACGAGAAAAAATAAACATTAACAATTTTTTGTTGCTCTAATTCCCTTGCACTCCACGAAAACGTTCGTCCAAAAATTGCACAACGGACAGTCCGTTTAAACACTAGCGGTTTCTTTTGGAACCTCCTCATTATACTGTACTCACCAGACCTTGCTCCTACCGATATTTTCGTTTCTAATTAGCTCTTTATTGAAAAAATGTTCAGACCCTGAACTACTAATAATATCTTCATATATATTAATTTCTTATATTTACGTGAACCCTTCACATTGAATAAAACTATATATCTTCTCTAACCCAAAACCATATTAGGTAATGGTAAGTAGCTCCTGCAACCTAATGACCTGCACCTTGATATATTTTTTAACAAAATGGAAAAATCTTTGTTTTAGAGAGCACCACGGATCTGTGACAGAAAACATCTGGCCGCCGAGCTTCAGCACGTCGAGCAAGTATTGCACGACAACAAGCTTCGGGTCCCGCGCCTACGTCACGATGACCGAGTGAGGCCGGCCACAGTCGAGCGTGATCCTGCTGTAGAACTACCCTATGTCAGAGGAGTCACAGACATGGTTGGCTACATCTAGAAGCGAGCTTCCATTAAAGCATACTTCAAGCCGCCAATACATATCATGTATATTACATGTAAACATTGTTATGAAATTTATTAACCGATTCGTTGCAGCACTCGCATGGCATTAGTTGTGGCGTCGAACAAATATTTCATGACACGCCTGGCGTTTCAAGCGCCACAGAAGTTGTTGACACGCCTTTTGTGCCATCAGCCATGTGTAAAAATAATTATCTTTTTTATGCCTTTTTCACTTGTTTAGACCTAATTAAGTTTAGTTGACATTAAACATCAGTTACAAACGGAAGAATACTTGTTTTTAGTGGATAACTATGTGTTTTTCTACGTGTTTTCTTTGAAATTGAGAGTAAGTGACTTTTTTTATGCAGAGATTACAAACTTTTTGTACTATTTTTCGTTTTATAAAAAAATCATTTATATAAGTAGGTACAGCTAAATCACCCTGGAAAATCTTGGTTTTTATTAAATTAAATTTTCACCTAATAAGAAAATTTGTGAATATCAAACAATCAAGAACCTTAATTTGGAAAAAAATAAGGTTTTTCATTAATATTTACAAATGGAGGTTCAATAAGAAAAAACGCCGGCGCTATACGGCGGCGGATTGACAAAAGACTATTTAATAGCGAACTTTTTTTATGCATGAATGGTTTGGATATGTTTCAAGCAAAATGAAACCTTATACCATAAAAGAGCACAAGGTACTTCGTAGGTATATTCGGCCATATGATAGTAATAAGACGGCAGTTCAACCATTTTAAGCATAATTAAACAATAAGATAAACGCATTGTTTTTTTTTAAAGGAGATTTGCATACTAGAAATTTATTTACAGCTTGAGTTTGTGAGCGATCGCAATGAGTGCTATTATTTATTACTCATTAGATTATTTTTCCACAACATGATTTAAAACGCACAAAGTAAAAAGAGTACTATGTACAAGTTAAAAAAAGGTTGTCAACCCCTAAAATTTCAAATTTTCAAAATATCCAGAAAGGAAGCTGTAGGTATGAACTACTTGCAAAATAATGAATATTTTGTTCTGGCTAAATCTTCCAAAACGCAATTTGAGCGAGTTATAACGATTTTAAAAAGAGACACGACTCGCGTGTGTCACTCACACACAAAAATAATCGATGGCACGCCTAGCGTGCTATCCGCACTGAACCGGTTAAGATTACCAGCTGTTCCCCGCGACTTCACCCGCGCGTAATTTATAATGATTGGATTTCATGGGTTTTAATTTTGCGCGGAACTCTAATACTTTTTCTAAAATAAAAGTAACCTTAGTTACTTTTTAGAACATCAGCTATATGCCAGTGAAAGTCCAGTCAAAATCGGTCCAGCCGTTTCGGAGATAAGCCGGAACAAACAGACAGACGGACAGACAGACAGAAAGACAGATAGACAAAAAATTTAAAAATCGTGTTTTTGTTATAAATACCGTATATATTTTCATATGCACATAGTAAAAAAATGTTATTTCGACATTACAAACAGACACTTCAATTTTATTTATTTGTATAGAATATAGAATATATAAATACAAAATAAAATGATGCATTATCAGGAAAATTATTTACATTTCCCCAAGCAAACAATAAACTTTATGACCTAGTTCTAAGCGGTGGTCCAGCTTGTGGCTAACATCCAGTGGTCACACAATTTATTCTGTTGCATTGTAAGCGAAATGCAACTCCAAAGAGATTTGTTGAGCGACGTTAGAATATTGCTCAGGATTTGTGCTAACTGACTATGATATTTAAGGCCTTAACAGTGGTTGAAATGCCTAAATCTAGGATATTTAAGTAAAAAAATCTCAATAACTGTTCATTTAGTCCACAAAGAAAAAATACAAGGTAACAGAAGAGGATTTGGTAAATGTTTTTAATTTAACAAAATTGTATTTTTGTCAACCCCTTATTAGAAAAAAAATCCCCAAAGAGTACCTATCTTTGTCATATTTTGCAAAATTTCTCCAAAACGGCACAAGCTTTTTAAATAGTTCTTACACTAAAAAAAAGGTCTTAAAAATATTAATATTTTTAATTGAGAGTTTTATTTTTATTACCCGTTTTATAAGAGAATATATCATTTTTCCCTGAAATTGAATACATTTACGCGAGCGCGCATGCTCCGTCGCCATGTAAGATCTGTCACAGTCCGTTTTCGGACATCGTCGAGGGTGGACCGCACGTCGGTGTTGGAGCGACTTCGTTCAAATATATATTAGTTTTTTATAAGTTTATACTCAATTATAAATATTTTTATGCCTAGAAACACTTAATATAGTTAATATCTGTACACTGGTAACTGTAAATATTATTTTCTAAATAAATGAATTTTTAAAGTGCCCAAAGAAGAAAAAATTTTCGCGGCGACGTTTGTTAGTGAAATTGAAAAATGCAAATTTATATAATTTAGATGTGGAACGACGAACATGCTCTCGTTACTTAGATTTCGACAGTTTTTAATACCTATGTAATTTTATTGTTGCATATTTTTATTAATTAGTTGATACTGAATTTTATAATTATGTATTAGAATAAAACGCTATTTTTATGAGTATGACTTTATAAAATATTGTTGGGGAGGGAAATAAAGATACAGATACTTACATTTAGGTACACTGTTATCAAATTAAATCAAACAATTTAAATAAATAATAAAAATGGTGCTTCCCTAAGTATAATATATATAACATAACTAAATAACTATATAAAGACATTCTTGGGTTCATGGTTTTTTTTTTTTTTATGTTACACAAACTATCATCTAAAAATGTAAAAATTTTAAATTGGAGAGGGGTTTCTCTACGTGATAAAGTTAGAAATGAAGATATTAATGCCTGGCCAGCTAGTGATTTTATAATATACACTGTTAAATTATATTATGACACTTGCTAATGTTCCCGTCACATCTAACGTAGCGTTCAGTAACTTACATTCAGCTTAACTATACAATACGCATTTTCCATTTTGTTATTGTCATTCATCAGTTGTTATTGTCATATGTATCTACTACTCGCTTAATGTCGACACTTACGGCACGGTCTCCGTAGGACCGTATGGGGCCGACTGAAAATCAGCGTCGCTATCCCGCGGCTTATGCTGAGGCGGTCCCTTCCGCCACTTCATCTGTTTCGATTATTAAGTCATGAATTGTTGTTATATCCTCTATTTTTTTGTTTATTCATTTTCTTGTGTTTTAATATTTTTTATTATTATTTTATTCTTATTCGTATTAATTTTGTTTATTAATTTGTCATTGTAATATGAAGTGTCGGAATAAATGTCTTTATGTCTTTATGTCTTTATTCGCAGTTGAACCAGAGTAACTGACATTAAACGGAATATTAAAGTGAAATGGCAATGGGCTAGCTATATAACTTGGAAAACCGATAAAAAATAGGAAGAAAGGTTCTCGAGTGGCAACCTTGTATAGGTAAGCGAAGTAGTTCTCAACCTTTATTCCTCTTCACGTAATTCTTATACGCTTTTCTTAACACATACACACACAAACACACACACACACACACACACACACACACACACACACACACAAATAGGTCACAAATAGGTCGCAAATAATACTTACCTAGTACTACGAGTATTAGGCAAGAGTGAATAGGTTTTTGTTAAGTCAGTGCAATTCACCATCTTAGGCTACATAACCAGCGATGGGATTGTAGTTGCTTTACTACTTGCTGGGTAAAAATAGTAAAAAAAATTACCCTGTGAAAGTTTGCATTTAGATATAACTTTTCTAACCAACCATAAAAATATGATAAGAATATGTATATAAGTATAAAGGTTGCCTCACACGGGACAGCAATAATATAATATTATTTCTTCCATTATCTACGCATGAAAACTTTTAAAATCTCTCAATCCCGAGGTGTGTGCATTTTAAGAGGCTGAATGGAGCCACATTGATATGCGTAGGGATCTTTTTGTAATTTCACGTCGTTATCGAAAAAAATTGTACGTATTTCAGGTGGCGGTTTGTAAAACACGATTCCACAAAAGTTCACTCAATAGAAAATAATTGCAAAATTGCTTCTGAAAATACTTAAATTTTCAACGTCAATTTTTTCTTACGTGGTAGAGCCATGTTGCAGTTATATTAGTAGTTGGTATAGTTGTAGCACGAATGGGTCGGGTCGACCGGGGAACGGCCACGCTCTCACAGAATACCATGTAAAATAGCAGTTTAAGCCTGCTGTGTTTCGTATGGTGAGTGTAGAGAACCGGAGAACCTTTTTACTGGAAACGAGGCATTACATTTTAGTCCTCACGGGTGACAACGCATCTACATTTTGATACGTAATCGAGAATAGATGTAGATGTCTATGGGCCGTAGCAACCACTTACCATCAGGTGGACTGTGTGCTCATTTGTCACCCTTATTCTATTAAAAAAAACTTTCTGAGATTTCAGTAAAATAATGTTAAGTATTGTTAGCACTCGTACAATTATGTGTCTCATGTTAATAAAGCTATTGGGCTATTTTGATTTTTAATAAAATGAATTTATTTTATAGGTTAAATAATTTATTTACCCTTTTATATCAAGAACCGTTTTTTCTGTCACTCCTATTGAATTTGACAGTGTTTGCTGAAATTTAGCATCTTTAGATGGATCAGAATCGCGCGCTGATCCGGCTGTTAGATATTGCAAAAATAATCGAAAATATTTATTTTTACTTTCATGCCGAAGACTACCTTGTTTTATTTTATTACGGTCAAATAATGTTTATTAGGTTATAAAGCAAGTATTTACAAATGTTTACATTATTTTGTTATTCTATTGTTTACAGTTATTATCACATCTTAGCTTTACACCAAGAATTACATTAGAAATTCTTGATGGGATACGATGTAACGCGCATACTTTATTTTCATCAAGAACTATAATATATATATTCGTTTTTTTTTACCAGTAGAGATCCAATACAATCTTAAAAAAGTTCAATGAATTAAAAACTGCTAATAATTATATAATTTCAAGTCAGTGTTTTACATTTAAAGATCAGTTATAACGTGCCAAAGTTCTTATTTTCATTTAGATTAATTTAATTCGAGACTAAAATAAATGTGAAAGGGCTTTTATCTGCAATAATAATTTTCATCAAAAATAACATAGACTTATAAAAGTCATATACACGGTCAATCATACTGAAGATTGTCAATTGTACTAAAAATATTTAAAAGACTATTTCCAGTATAATGACCCGAATATCATCATTAATGTTTGACTGGCACACTTAAAAGTTTTATCCCATGGCTAAATAATTGACTAAATGATTGACTATATTATGTTAAGGTCATGCTTTTCTATAAAAAGTTGCAATAAATTTTAAATCACGGACCTATTGGTTTGTTTTACTTTTCACTTAATTAGAGAAAAACAAGATGGACTGATCTAAAAGTTTACTTTCTTGTGTAAAAGGTGCTATTTAGAATTTTATGCAAATGATAATTAAAGTTTCTATGTAAATAAGTGTAACATAGAGGGTATTATATTCAATGGTAGCGGCCATCCATATTTGTAAAGCCAGCATCATTTTCTGTACAGAAACCGGCAAAGTGTTGCTCAAGGCACTATAAACAAAGCAGCTGATAAAATGTTACACTCATAACTGTTAACAAAAACTGTTTCCGCAAATAGTCTTATAGATAATAATATCTATTTCGCCATGTTAGGTGCAGGAGCTATTATTAGAAGGAGAAGAGGTAAAATTTTGTTTTAGAAATGCGCAATCAATATTGTTTTGTCTGCAATTGAGCATAAAATAAAAAATAACTTCAGCCAAAGAGCATAACTGGCATTATACTCAGGCCCATCAATTGGCATGGAAAAAAATAATTTTACCAGGTTTCAAAAATACAATCAAAATTCAAAAAAACATAAATATTAAAATCAAAAAATGTATATATGTATACATACATATAATGATTTATGGCCGCTTAGTAACTGACGGTGACTCAGTATAACATCCTACAGTCACGCCGAAACTAAGAGGAGAGATTTACTGTAGAAAAGGTAATAATTTATTGCGGAAATTTTGTGATAAAATTAAAAAAATATAAACTTATCCAAGTTAATCTAACTTAGTCTAACTTATCCTTATGCGTTACAAAAAAAAAACAAATAATAAAATAGTGAGATGGCGTCAGTTTTTAAGAAGACATAACAAAAATAAACAAAAAAATAAATTTCAAAAAAGTTCAGTATTTAATTGATTATATACCGCTGACACTTAATCACGCTTTTCGAAACCACGCCAGTTGTAAACAATACTTGTGTGAAAAGACAAAATCTTCGTTTCAAATTTCCGCCGAGTTGTAAGTAGAAGGCCAAATATGTCACGTGTCAATTTTAATTAAATATATTTTATATGAAGTGATCTTGACTACGTTTCATCAATTAACCATTGGTAAAAATTAAAACAGGAATTTTACGATTGTGTTTACAAAAAACATTATTAGTTGAACCTTGCAGCTTCATTATGTTTATTATAAATACCTATAAATGTATATATTATTAATAAATAGTTCCCATAATATTTTGGATTATTTTTTATTTTGCCCTATCTGCAATGTTCTACGCTCTATATAAAATGTGGCGTATGACATGACTGACAATCTTTCGAACGTTTTATCTAGGTACAAAGATTTTTTACGTTTTCGTCGCCTCCACATGATATTTTTGTCAGCATAAGGTACCCTTCTATATCTGAAACGAATATGAATATTGCTACAAAGTAAAGTAATAGGCTATGCAAGTCCCTCTACTGGGCACAGGACACTTTTTTTTATTTCTGAGAGGGTTTTAGGGCAAGGAAATTCCCGCCGTGCTTCCCCAATGCGTGTTGATGAAAATTGCAATTACAAATTTCATTCGTGCTATCGGGGATCAAACCCGGGAAAATTTACAGCGAACGCTTTGACCCAGATCTATTAATACGATACAAATAAATACGATTTAACATATATAATAAAAAACTCTTACGTACTTGAAACTTGAACACTTGATAGCTCGTGACGCCTACCGGACAAAGCTACAGCACAATTTAATTGAAGATCCGTTACCGCGACAGAATTCTCAGTGATGCGCAAGCATAACAGGCAGTATGTCACTTATATAATTGTCATCTCTGCAGTCTATTAATCTTTGCACTTTTATAAGTAATACAGAACGTAGTTGCTAGACGTTGTTGACATCGGCTAAAATCTCTGCGATCGCCGTTTCGTCAAGGTCATTCAGGCTAGTTAAAGCCTTAATATAGTTTTCTAACAATGTTCATTATTTAAAACAAATACTTAAAACAGTGACGATTTTCCAATAATGGGAAGCTATCAACTTTGCAGAAGATAAGATTTGATCTGTGGCCAAACGGCAATGCTTGCTCTGTTGTATTCTGGTCTTAAGGTAATAGAGAGTCATTATATTTACCTTTATAGCCGGTGGAAGGAAAAGGGGAGATCTCCCGCCGGGCAAAGTGTTCTGCCCGGGGAGCGGCTAACGCTCCGAGTTGTAGTTCGGAGCTATTCCACTGTTTTAACTTCGGAACTTTGTTAGCGCATTTTAGGCTTCGATGTGTTTAGTTAGTCCTATATTTGCCTATAGTCCTCAGAGGTGGCAACACATCTGTAGCTTACTTTATTTTAAGTTAGTTGCAGGCATCCATGGCCACAAATACAACTAGGAGAACTGTAGGTTCGTTTGTCACTTTAATTTTATTAAAAATACATGAGGCTTTGTTGCAATTATAATTTTAGCAGACATGCTAGAAGGAGACTTTTATACTGCCTCTATCAGAAGCCATAAGATTTCTTTTGCATCTCCCAAAGTTGAAATTGGGTGATGATGGATTCTTTACGTCATCATTACAAGCAATTTACTAACGTATACTTGATAGACACATAAGGTATAATCTTAGGGATAATATCTTAGGAAATGAGATACCAATAATTTAGTTACCATTTCTACTAAGCTTCGAATTAATTTTCTCTGCATTTAATTGAGTCTAAATTCTGAAATTAGTTTCTTTTACTGGCTGTCCGAAAAAGAATACGATAATATCTTGAGATTTATCCGATTTCGTAAAATCCTCTGACCAACGTAAATCATGACAAAGCCTGGACTCTACTTGACCTACGGATATCATGAATAAACATATAGTCACTGCCATTTAATGTAATATTTTGGAAATGTGATAAAATTCTAGCTGCTCATACTACTATTTAATCTAATGAACTATTAAAAAAATCAAGTAATAAAAATATAAAACTATTATGCAGTGAATTTTAATATTTGAGACAAAGGGGACAATTTCTTTTTTGTATGGAGAATGGGCCCTCCACAAATTGTGGCTTAACTTAAGGAAATGCATATCGATTATTATCGATTTATTCCTTATAGTCTGCAAATTATAAAAGTTATATTAGTTTTTCCGCATCTAACGGGAACACTGAGAAATTAAGAATTAAAATATGAAAATAACAATAATCTAAAAACAAACTGTCTGGTAGACAATCGACAAAATTTTTATCAATATCATTATCAGTTTAAATAAAATCATTTTTTCTTATTATCATATATCATTTAAAGGTGTTCCGTACATTATGGATACAGGAATATTTGCATTCTATGTGATTTTTCAATTTTAAAAAAACACCAAAAAAGTTGTTGTTATCTCTGAGGAAAGGGATATTATTTTGTCATCTACTAAAAGGTACCTACTAAAAATATTTTTTATCCTAAATGAAAGCAGTGAAAATAAAAAGACAGGTAACTTGTAACTACTTCTTTATTTGATTAACTGGAGATAAGAAAATTATAAAAGAAATATGATGATACAATTTATGAACATTAAAGACAGCAGTCTTGTCGCTTTTAATTGAAAATGTTCTTCTGATTTCTAACAATTTCATAAATGGTCATATTTTTTTGGCTTTAATGGTGATTGTAAATATAACTTACTAAATAATCTTTATACATACAAAAACATAGTCCCCACTCCCTATTTAGATTTAAATAAGAATAGAAAAATTATATTTTGATAAGAATTATTATTTAGTATAGACACTACAATTTAATAATATAATACAGGGTATTTTTGGAACGCTCCCGAAAACTAAGACAGGCGACAGCACCAAGTATACCTTTGATCATGGGTCATAAATAAATTTGATCCTGATGAAAAAAAAAACATATTTTTACAACGTTTTATTAGCTTTATTCACGCGCCATCATGTTAGTACAGCTAAATGAAACGATAATTTCATAAAAAAAATCATAAAAATACTGAAACATAAAACCAGCAGTGGAAACTGAATTGATATCACCTGACTAATGGAGGTTAATGTACGCGCGAACGGTGAAAAAAGAACGCTGGCCTTGAACTTGGGCACTGAGCGATTTATCACATATTGGCCAGTATTACTGTGCCTGCATGCTATTGGTTCCCGCGCTTTGTTCGCTCCAAAAATACAGTCGCATACACAGCTTACTTTGCGACTCGCGACGATGTTTTAAAAAGCAAGGAAAAAAAAATTATTTATATCTATTGTTTTATGACTAAACTAGTGAACGAAAAGGTAAATATGATAGGAGAAGGTGAATGGGGAAAATTGTGCAGTAAAGTTAAAATTGTTGAGGAAGAATACCGAAAAAACCATGTGATCGACCTGATGACGGAAGCTCAAGCGAAGATGAAAGTGATGATGAAGTAGCATCCAGTAACACCAACACACCATCAACATCTGGCTTCCATGTGACCCAAGACGTCATAATGGACGGCGTGTCACCCTTAGCTTAAGTTTTTTTGTTACAAACTACTTTATATTTTACGATAGAAATAACAAACAATGCTCAAGTAAACATTATCTATTTTTAATTCCCA
Organism: Parnassius mnemosyne; assembly: GCA_963668995.1. Classification (NCBI taxonomy): domain Eukaryota; kingdom Metazoa; phylum Arthropoda; class Insecta; order Lepidoptera; family Papilionidae; genus Parnassius; species Parnassius mnemosyne. Next base: position 7,018,638 of record CAVLGL010000079.1, on the reverse strand, counting down.
CCTCTTCCAAAGTTCTAAGTAGCTAGTAAAACACCTATTATGATTCTACAATAAAACAATTAATTACTATAATATTATGAAACAATAGCCCAATACCATGTAGTACTTTAGAACGCGACTGTACCTACACTCACTCCGCTGTCGACCTGTATCTAGCTCGGTATGAAACAATGCTGCGGTCATAAGAAAAAAGGGCGCATCTAACAATTTTCGAATAAATTACCATTCGACTCATGATAAGAAGACGCATCTACTAATTTTTTTTAATATTCACTAATATCAATATTTTAGAAATTATCGTCAGAATTTTAGACGTAGCTGTTGATCACAGATGACATTTTATTAGTAGAAAAGACTTATACAAATTCAACATAAAAGAAAAGACTTATTTAACCAGTTGCTACGTCAACGTTAACAATATTTGCATCGATTACTTAAATTTAAATTATTCTTGTCTTATTATTTTATATCTTATTATTAAGAGCTCATATCTTATTATTAAGAGCTGGTGTTTCACATGTGGTCCCATATAAATTTGATCGAGGTCAGATCAATAGTTTTTGAGTTATCCTTAATTATTTATATTAAAGTCGATTGTACAAATGTTTTAATTTTTAATTATTATCGTAGTAAGTCTTGTATGATATCCCCTTTAAAATCATTACTCAAGAGTTGCGGGTTGTTATTTTTTGTGTCTCACTACCAATGCTTTTCTAATATTTACTAAGAAAAAAGTAGTAAATTACTATTAGCGTCCTTTCAACTTCAAATGACCTTTCCAAAATATGTAAAAATGTTAAATGAATGGTAGTTTTGTTTTATTTATTAGGTTGGGAAGACCCAAATAGTTATATGCGTCTTTCCTTCGATGTTTTTGTGTTGCCAGGTGTACTTTTTTAATCTAAGATGAAAAGGAAAATTCGTTTTATTTAAATAAATAAACAAATTTAAAAAAAAAAGTTCGTCCTTAAAATCTTCATGTCTCTACGTATATATTTATCAAAGAAATTAGATACCTTTTAATATACTTTAGATACGGGGTCTGAAAGAAAAATTCATCAATTTATTTTTTATTTCCATTTTACGTTTTTGTTAGTTACTTCCTTTTTTATTATGACGGCAGAATGCCTAACCCTGTCGCCTCACGCTTGTGACGCAGTAGGTTTCAGTCTTGACGGGGTTCGTTCGTTTTAGTTTTTGAGACAGTTCCGTGTTGATTTTGAACACGCGTGCGCGAGCGACAGTTCAATCGTTTTGTTTAATAAATTTACTTGTGATTACGTGTTGATATTAAAGTTTTTGTTACGTTTTTGGATACTTTTTTGTTTTAATAATGCCTAACGCGTACGTTTATAGTGATCAACATGTTAGGTATCCGAACCTAGGTACACGAAGTATCGCTAAATAAATTGTTAAGACGTCGGGATGGAACAAATGTGTCATACTGTGCAGTGCACAAAGTGTTGAAGCGTAACCAATGCGCCCATACAAATTGCACAAAGTGCAAGCTTTAGTTCCCGGCGATCACGACCGCCGACGAGTTTTCTGCCGTTGGTTATTATACCAGCAACAACGTGTGCCTGGTTCCATTGAGCACATTATCTGGACGGATGAGTCGACATTTACCAGAAACGGCCTGTGGAACCGAAGAAATACACACGTGTATTCAGAGGTTAACCCGCACACTGTTCGACAAACCGGGCACCAAACCCGATGGTCGGTTAACGTATGGGCAGGTTTATTTAAGGATCGCATACTGGGACCAGTGTTTCTGCCAGAGCGACTGAACGGACAGCGATACCTAAACTTTATAAATGAACAGTTGGTTGACATTTTAAACGACCTATCGTTGGCTGAATATCGCCGCACATAGTTCCAACATGATGGTGCCCCTCCACATTTCGTGAGGTTCGTCCGTGAGCGCCTCAATGAGCTATTTGATGATCGCTGGATCGGCAGACTAGGACCACACGCTTGCCTACCTCGCTCACCAGATCTGACTCCGTTAGACTTCTTTTTGTGAGGTATGTGAAAGAAAGGGTTTTTAATCGTGAATGTGATAGTGCTGAAGAAATGCGCCAAAGGATCGTGGATGCTTTCGAGAAACTACGTACGGACTGTGTCGAAGACCACACGATGATGCCCCGCCTGCACCCAAATCTGCCTTGAAATAAATGGAGCTCAATTTGAGCCGCATCTCATAAGACCACGGAGGATTTAGAGCAGTAAGCTGTTTCATAACTATTTTTTTTTTTAAATAACTTAGTACTAGACTAATCTGAATAGGTCCATAACTGAATACATGAGAATAATAAACATACCTACACGATGAATAAAAACGCATGACTCCAACCTTGGTTACATTTCATTTAAGTATTTCATCATTAGCGGGGAATCGAACCAGTTATTTGTGTTATTTAACCTGTAAATTCGGATTAAAGTGGCTACGTGGAGATAAGCACAGTGGCAAAATAGTAGGTTAAGTAGATAAGTTAGGTATTTAGACACGTGTTGTAAATTATTATATTGTGGGATGGCCCGCTAGTTGCGGGCCGCGCGAATTTGTGTTCGCGCGTACATTGACCTTTATCTAGCTCAGGTCAGGTGATATCAATTCAGTCATTCCACTGCTGGTTTTATGTTTCAGTATTTTCATGATATTTTTTATGAAATTATCGTTTCATTTAGCTGTACTAACATGATGGCGCGTGAATAAAGCTAATAAAACCTTGTAAAAAGATGATTTTTTTTTCATCAGGATCGAATTTATTTGTAACCCATGATCAAAGGTATACTTGGTGTTGTCGCCTGTCTTAGTTTTCGGGAGCGTTCCAAAAACACCCTGTATATATTAATTATATTACTTTTTTTCAGGTAGATCGCTTAGAATAAATGTGTATACCTTGCAGGCTGAAAGCTTGCAGATATGTCCGAGGCAGAAACGAAATGATAACAGAAATATGGGAATACAGTCTATGGATATTGAAGACAGCATTCTTATCTCACATCTCTTATCATTGAAATTGATCTTCCGATTCACAAAAAAATCATAAATAGACATTTTTTCGACAAATTATTATGGTGTTAGTAGTGTATGGGATTTATATAGCCGCCCATACTGTTCTTGTCTCTCCCTGCTGCCTTTAGGAGAAAATCTTTTAATATTAGGATGATTAACGATGATAAATACAATACATTACACATGATTTTCATCATTACACAACCAGTTTAAAATGTCTTAATTAATATTTATCACTGTTAACATTACTAGACTTAAATGTTGTTTGGGATGTATTTTAACCAATCAATAAATACATATAAAAACAAAGTGCCCACACCACACCACTTGAATAAATATGTCTGTTATAAATATTGGTTCTTCCAGTAAGGACTTTTTTTTATAGGATATGGTGACAAACGAGCACACAGTCCACCTGATGATAAGTGGTTTCTGTGACCCATAGATATCTATATCTATCCTTAATAGAAACTCAAGATGCAGATGCGTTGTCACCCGTGAGGACTAAGATGGAATGTCTCTTTGCCAGTAAAAGGGGGGCTCCGGTTCTCTACACTCACCATACGAAGGAGAGAAGCGTTAAGCTGCTATTTTACGCTGGATTTCTGTGAGAGCGTGGTCCTTCCCCGGTCGAGCCGACCCATTCGTGCTACAGCTATACTACTAATATAGCTGCAGAATGGCTCTACCACGTAAAAATCTTCATCAGGACTTCCGATATTTGACAGTTGATAGAGGCCATCTTGTTGAAGCTACATCTGTCAAATTAGATGTCGTTTATTTAGTTTGTTTTCCAAATCACCATGGCCAGATACAGCATTCAATAACACGTAAAAATAATAAAATTATTTTATCAAAATGGGTGTTCTGTTCGGGCAAAGTACCGCCCATTTTACGTTCGCCAAACAAATAAGCTCGAAGTTGTTGACGAGTATGTTTACCTGGGACAAATAGTCCGACTAGGTAAGTCCAACTTCGACCGAGAGGTCAATCGACGGATTCAACTCGGCTGGGCAGCGTTCGGGAAGCTACGACACATCTTCTCGTCAGACATACCTCAAAACCTTAAAACGAAATTGTACAACCAGTGCGTGTTGCCAGTGATGACTTACGGAACTGAGACGTGGTCCGTCACTGCTGGCCGTATGAGGAAGCTCAAGGTCGCTCAGCGAGCTATGGAGAGGGCTATGCTCGGAGTTTCTCTGCGTGATAAACTTAGGAATGAGGATATCCGCAGTAGAACCAGAATAACCGACATAGCCCAACGAATTAGTAAGCTGAAGTGGCAGTGGGCCGGCCATATAGCTCGAAGAACCGACAACCGATGGGGCAGAAAGGTTCTCGAGTGGCAACCTCGTACCGGTAGGCGAAGTGTAGGGCGTCCCCCCACGAGATGGAGTGACGACCTGGTAAGACATGCAGGAAGTCGATGGATGCAGGTAGCTCAGGACCGTGCTTTGTGGCATTCTTTGGGGGAGGCCTATGTTCAGCAGTGGACTTGTGAAGGGCTGTAATGATGATAATGATGATGATGATGAAACAAATAATTGTTCGAAAACATGTTTATTCATGATTTTGTTGTGAATCGGAAGATTATTTTCAACGATAAGAGATGTGAGATAAGAATGCTGTCTTCAATATCCATAGACTGTATTCCTATATTTCTGTTATCATTTTGTTTCTGCCTCGGACACCTCTGCAAGCATTCAGCCAGCAAGGCATACACATTTATTCTAAGCGATCTTCCTGAAAAAAAAGTGATATAATTAATATAATAAAGAAAATTGTAGTGTCTATATTAAATGATAATTCTTATCAAATTCTTTCTACACTTATTAAAATCTAAATAGTGTGTGGGAACTAAGTTTCTGTATGTAGGTATAAAGATTAATTAGTAAGTTATATTTACAATCACCATTAAAACCAAAAAAATATGACCATTTATGAAATATTTAGAAATAAGAAGAACATTCGCCGTGTGCGGAATGAAAGCGCGACCGCTTGAAAAATAAAGACGTTGACCTAAATAAATCGCTTACTAACAAAAATGTACGGTTGCACTGTACATGCTCTCGGGCGGGAGTTGAGAGTGATAAGTAAGATAGAAAGCAACAAAAATTGTATAAGTTAAAATAATAATGATATAGGATAATGATAAAGTTAAGAAACTATTATAGTTAAGATAATGATATCATTGAATACAACTATTTTTTACGGATTTTATCGCGCCTAACTTACTATTTTAATTCCAGACGTTGCGGGTGCTTTACAGCAACCCCCATGGGTGTTGCTGTAAAGCACCCCGTGACCATTCACGGGGGAGACTGAGATGTTTGACGTCCCGATGTCACAGTCAGCCCGGCTACCTTCAGTTTTTTAATATTAATTTTTGTTTCGATTTACGTAGAATGAACTTAGGTAGTATCTTGGGTTTGGATTTAATTTTGTTGATTATAGGATCCCATGGCAGCACTCATCCATCTACCCTATTGAAATTAGGATGTTTTTTAATTTCAATAGCCTCGCGTATCATCCTTCGTAGGAATCTGTGTTTTTTTTTTGGGAGGATTTGTGGTCTATCAAATCTGATGTATGGGCGGGGACTGCAGACTTCCTAGAACGTCGGTGCTTCACGTCAGCTTTATGTTCTATCAAGCGGTTTTTAATGGATCTTTTTGTTTGTCCCATGTAAGAGAGACCACACTCGCAATCAAGCTTGTACACTCCTGCATCTTGTGGAGGGATATGACACTTGACGGATGGTAAAAATTGACTAATCTTCTTCGGCGGCTTGAGGTATGTTTTAATAGAAGCTCGCTTCAACCTTATCTGTGACTCCTCTGACATAGGGTAGTACATCAGGTACACGCTCGACTGTGGTCGGTTTCACTCGGTCACTGTGACGTAGGCGCGGGACCCGAAGCTTGTTGTCTTGCAATATTTGCTCGACGTGCTGAAGCTCGGCGACCAGATGTTTTCTCTCACAGATCATTTTACCATCCGTCAAGTGTAATATCCCTCTACAAGATGCAGGTATGTACTAGCTTGATTGCGAATGTGGTCTTTATTAATATTAAAAAAACTGAAGGTAGCCGGGCTAACTGTGCCATCGGGACGTCAAACATCTCAGTGACCATGGGTTGCTGTAAAGCACCCGAAACGTCGTGTATTAAAATAGTAAATTTAACTTTAAATATAATGTACAAAAAGCCTTTGTTCTGCAAAAAAGTGCAATCAGAACCATGGTCCGGATAAAGCAACAAGAATCGTGTCGCGAACATATCAAAAGACTTGGGATCTAGACTGTTCTATATATATATATATATATATATATATATACTGTATATACTGGTCTTACTCACGCAAATTTCAAAAGTTATTGGCGAATATGAGACGATAGACCAAAAAACCATAAAAGAAAACACTAGAAGAAAAGACTTTGATCGCGCTAAACGCTAATTTCAAGAATTAACGCGAGAGGGCGCTCGGCGCGGTGCATTCATACCGGTCTGACATTCGGTCGCGCGTAGGACGCGCAAGGGCAGAATCGTCTACTAGCTGTGCTAATGTCGGCACGCTGTCAATTTTGTTAGGGAACTCGGAATTATTAGGCGCGGCCCGTAAATATACGGTCTAGAATTTGTGACGCGTATTCCTAGCTGGAAAACTTCCCAGGGACTTATTGGGTCCGACTCAGAATCTGTATAAGTGCATTCGACAATATTAGCTAGTGCGGCCTGATATTCTAGAACTAACTGATGCTACGCGAAACGGTAGTGACCTTTGATCCGTAAACTCCGTGTGCGTTTTGTGCGTTAACCTTATAATCAGCGATAGTTAGTGGCTTCTGTAAGTTAGTAAATCGTACGATAGAGTTAATTGACTGTCATCGTGACGAACGAGGAAAGTGACTGTGGTGCGGCGCCGAAGCAGTCTGAAGCGGTGCAGCATTTTGGAGCAGCCTGGAACTCGGCCGCGCCTGGTCGCCTATGCTCGACAAGGCCCCACACATTTAATTTATAATTTTTTATTAATTGTTATAAATTTTAATTTATTATTGATTGTAATTTATTAATTGTAAATTTGGTTGTTAAGCATTTTAATTGTATTTTTGCATAAATGGTTGAACAGAATTTGTAATGTTCAGAATTAAAAAAATATTAAAATAAAACGCGTTTTATTCAATGTGTAGTGTTCGCATAAATATAAGAAATAAGAATAATATCACAAATAAAAATTTAAAAATAAGTAGTTAAAAGTCCATGTCCAGATCTATTTTGCTAGTAGTAAGTCACTAAAGCACACTCTCGCCAATGCGGGTGAGGTGCCTTTGTTTTGTATTTGCGCACTTTGTACTGATATGTTTCCATTGGCACTGACACTATCACTTGTACAAGCACTAGAAACGTCTTGAAGAGCGGTGGTGCAGGCTCCGGGCGGCCCGCAGACGCCGGGCTCGGTTGGCGTGCTCGTCACACTCGCCTCCAGAGTACCGCTATTCCCGCTGCTCCGAATGCTCCCACTAATACGTAGATAACGACATAATGCTGTAAGTCGTGGATTGACAGCTGATTGCATTCACCATCTATGTCTCCCTTTTTCATTTAATCGGTTTGACGTCCGATCTCATTTAAGGACGCTCGACGTTCTCTCTCCTCTGGTTGGCTTGTCTCACCTTTACTGATAGATATGGTTAACATGGACAAAACAAAAATCATGTTTAACGTCCATGTCACCACCTATGCCGGTAGTTGTTGGGAGCACTAAGCTCGAAGTTGTTGACGAGTATGTTTACCTGGGACAAATAGTCCGACTAGGTAAGTCCACCTTCGACCGAGAGGTCAATCGACGGATTCAACTCGGCTTGGCAGCGTTCGGAATACTACGACACATCATCTCGTTAGACATACCTCAAAACCTTAAAACGAAATTATACGACCAGTGCGTGTTGCCAGTGATAACTTACGGATCTGAGACGTGGTCCTTCACTGCTGGCCGTATGAGGAATCTCAAGGTCGCTCAGCGAGCTATGGAGAGGGCTATGCTCGAGGTTTCTCTGCGTTATAAACTTAGAAATGAGGATATCCGCAGTAGAACCAGAGTAGCCGACATAGCCCAACGGATTAGTTAGCTGAAGTGGCAGTGGGCCGGCCATATAGCTCGAAGAACCGATAACCGATGGGGAAGAAAGGTTCTTGAGTGGCAGCCTCGTACCGGTAGGCGAAGTGTAAGGTGACCCCCCACGAGATGGAGTGACGACCTGGTTAGACATGCAGAAAGTCGATGGATGCAGTTGGCTCAGGACCGTCCATTGTGGCATTCCTTGGGGGAGGCCTATGTTCAGCAGTGGACTTGTGAAAGGCTGTAATGATGATGGTGATGATGGTCAAGTTGATTATGTTGTTTATAGATGGAATATCTATTGCTATTAAATAGGGGTGTGCGTGCATTGTGTTGATGTGGTTGTTATGTGAATAGATCATGAATGAGTCTTCCGTGGTTACGCAATTATTCCCGACTGATAAGACACCGGCCTTGCTGACGCAATCCGAAGTAACTTCATAGCCGCATATGAATCGAAGAGTGCATTGTTCGTGTATATATCGATACTTTTGCTTAGATGCGGAGTACTTTTGTAAAAATAGCTTATGTTACTTTTGTAAAAGATTGCTTAGTATTACTATATTATGTAATACTTAGTTACTATTAGGATTCAATACTTTTTTTTTGTAGGAGAGGGGGCAAACGAGCATGCGGCTCAGCTGATGGTAAGTGACTACCTCCGCCCATGAACAACTGCAACACCAGGGAGGCCGGCCTTTTAAAAAGGAGTACGCTCTTTTCTTGAAGGTCCCTAAGTCGTATCGGTCCGGAAAACTCGCTGATGGTAATCGATTCCACAAGGAAGTCGTGCGAGGAAGAAAACATCTTCTAAATCGCACAGTAGTGGACCGCCAATCATCCAGATGGTGTGGATGGTATCGGGAGTTCTGCCGCGATGTGCGTTCGTGAAATTTGGCGGCTGGGATTAATCCGAACAATTACTCAGAGCACTCCCCATGGTAGATGCGAAAGAAAATGCAAACGGATGCAACATCTCTTCGCAGTGCCAATGAAACGAGCCGATCGGAAAGGGCTCGGTCGTCGACGATTCGAGCCGCTCTGCGCTAGATGCGGTCAAGTGGAAGGAGCTGGCACTGGGGAGCCCCTGCCCAGAGATGGGAACAGTATTCCATCTGAGGCCGAACCTGCGCCTTGTAAAGTTGCAAGCGGTGTGCCCGCATGAAATACTTTCCCGCTCTGCTGAGCACGCTAAGCTTTTTAGAGGCCAATTTGGCCTTCTCTTCCAAGTGACCACGAAACTGCACGTCACTCGATATGTCGACTCCGAGGATACCGATACTGGCTGAGGCAAGAAGGGGAGTGCCTTGAATCTGAGGAGATACGACAAAGGGGTTCTTTTTAGCGGTAAACGCGCAAACTTGTGTCTTCTGAGGATTAAAGTGGACTAGATTTATTCGCCCCCAATCCGAGACTTTGTTCAGCAAAGACTCTACTTCAGACACAAGTTTGTTCCGGTACTCGGCGACGTTTTCCCGAGAAATATTGGCACGGCCGGTGTATAGAGCATCACCAGTGATGTCATCCGCATAGCAATGAATGTTACCAGTTAGCAACATATCATTGATATGCAGAAGAAACAGCGTAGGTGACAGCACACAGCCTTGTGGAACACCAGCGTTAATAGGCTTGTAGTCAGAACATGCACCGTCTACAACGACCTTGATGCTCCGATCTGCAAGGAAGCTGGTGATCCAATTGCACAATTTCTCGGGAATCCCATAGGAAGGGAGCTTCGAAAGAAGCGCTTTGTGCCAAACCCGATCGAAGGCCTTCGCAATGTCCAGACTAACGGCCAACGCCTCCCCCTTGGACTCTACTGCCTCCGCCCATCTATGGGTCAGGTAGACCAGAAGATCACCAGCTGATCGACCCCGACGAAAACCGTATTGGCGATCACTAATCAACTGGTGATCCTCAAGGTACTGGATGAGCTGGCAGTTAATAATGGATTCCATTATTTTGGAGAACAAGGAGGTGATCGCGATAGGCCTATAGTTGGAAGGGTCTGAGCGGTCGCCTTTTTTAGGGATCGGGTGGACAAAAGCTGTCTTCCATGAATTCGGGACTACGCCTTGGGAGTAGGAGTACCGGAAAAGACGCGTTAGGACCGATGCCAACTCCGGAGCACACGTCCTCAGCACAATTGGGGGGATTCCGTCTTTTCTTTCCTTTATTTTCCATACTTTACATATGACTATTAAAATATTAATTGCATTAAACGCACATGTAACATTATAGCAGCGAATATTCGATTTATAATATAACTTTTGTATAAATAATCCAGTTAAATAACTTATTTAAAATTTATTAAAGTTATAAATACATTATCGAGTAAGAGAATCCGTCTGTCCATTTTGTGTAGAATAAAATAATAATGATCTAAGATAAATTTAAGAAATTATTATAGTTAGGAGAACGTTATCACTAATAAAAACATAAAATAAATAGTTAAAGGTCCATGTCCAGATTTTTTTTTTGTTATTTGTAAGTCACTCAAGCACACTTTCGCTAACACGGGTGAGGTGCTACGGGCGGGCTGCAGGCGCCGGGCTGGCCCGGCTTTCTGATAGATGGCAGTTTAATCAAATCCTTTATGTCACACATAAAATTCCCAGACCGGCGACCGTGTGAGACTTCTTCCATTCTTGATAATAGTCAACCCGAATGCCAATCGTAGCAATTAAGGCAAATTCTCCCTATAACGGGCGAGTCCCATGATTTTTACGGGCTGATGACAGAGAATAATATCATAGGCTTAGATTCCATTGTCAGACAATGAGAAAGAGAGATTGGGAGGAAAATTACAAATAAATAAGGTGCTGGCTAACTGATTTCCGTTTAAATAAATTGTTGTTCAATATATGAAAAAAATTATTGGAATTATAAATAATTTCATAATAATAGCTATTAAGAAATTATTTATAATTCATTTAAAATAATACATTTTAGGTTGGCACATATTTTTATTCTTTTTAGGGTTCCGTACCTCAAAAGGAAAAAACGGAACCCTTACAGGATCACTTTGTTGTCCGTCTGTCTGTCTGTCTGTCTGTCAAGACCCTTTTTCTCAGGAACGCGTGGAGGTATCAAGCTGAAATTCATATCAAATACTCAAGTCTACTGTCCCTAGGAACTGTGAAAAAATCAAACTTCTAATCCAACGCAATCAAAAGATACAGCCGTTTATGCCGCAAATTTTCAACATTTGCAAGGAAATCAAAACCTACAGGGTACTTCCCGTGAATTCAGAATCTTAAAATTTGGTACGAAGCAACGTATTATAGCGCAGATAAAGAAAAATTGCGGAAAGCATACATTTTAGTTACAACATATAATAAAAATATTTTTAATAATTTTAAACTTATATACCTACGGATTTGTTCGGAACCCTCGGCGCGCGAGGCCGACTCACACTTGGCCGGTTTTTTTTTTCAATTTATACTAATGAAGGCTAATAATTTACCGCTCACCAGATGTTGCTAGTTGAGACTGAAGTGAAGTTATTTTGTCACACAATGTCAACATAAGTGAAAAGTTGTAATTTGAATAAAAGTCTTTTTTTTATGGGATAGGGTGACAAACGAGCACACAGTCCACCTGATGGTAAGTGGTTGCTGTGGCCCATAGACATCTACATCTATCCTCGTTTGCGAATCAAAATGCAGATGCGTTGTCACCCGTAAGGACTAAGATGGAATGCCTCTTTTCCAGTAAAAAGGGTTTTCACACAAATACACAAATTAATGCATCAGTGGTTGCTCTTTAATTTTTTGGACATTTTTAGCTCTCTTTTTAATCCCTTTACTTTTAGGAATATCCGCAGTTTGGTTTATCCATTTTCATGTAATTAAGAATATTTTAAAAAGAAACGTTAATCTCTAAACTTTTCTAACAAATTAACTTAACTTAATTTTATATGTTGAAGTTCATAGTAACGAAGTAAACAGTATTGTTAGATTTATCGAGGAATGCACGTTGTAGTTTGCACTTTTGTTAAAGTATTGATGTATTTATTTTTATGGTGAGAATATCGCAAATGACCGAAAATCAATCCTTTAATGCTAGATTTAATAAAGAATCGATTCTAGTATGTAAGATTTGAATTAAATCGGAGATAGATTTTTTTAAAGTAAATGGACATGACTACTTCGAAGTCAGTGACAAAACAGCGTTTCGTTCCACGGTTACTTTGAACCATGTTATATGATATTACCTAACACTTTAAGAATAAGGATTAAAACACAAAGCTCTCAGTGCTATCTCTTTTTAGTAATAGTTATATAATATACAAATACTACTATGTATTTAATAAAGTTATCTGTGTAAAGAAATATTTTCTTTTTATACAAACTGCAAAAATGATTCATTACACGCATAATTTTTCCCCATAATACATAAACCAGGATACAAATATTAAAAAAACTAATTTTTTCTGATTTCATTATTCCCGTTACATATTCATAAAATCTTTAAGCAATTTACTTTAGTAAATTGGAATCTTTTTTTATGTATAAAAACCATTAAATAACGTTAAATTTAAAAAGAGCGCTTATAGACATTTTTACTGAAAAATGTTTTCCAGTTCATTTTACACGTACAGCTGATGAAAGTTAGACAGCTCACGGATGCGGTTTTGACATGTTAAGCATATTTTAAACATTTATAAAGCAGGTATCCAGATTTTCGGAATGGGGTTTTTATTTTAAACTAGCGATCCGCCCTGGCTTTACCTTGCTGGGATTTCTTAATTTGTAGTTACTAGATTTAAGATAATCATCAAAAATGTTTACTTTATCGATATTTTGATTCCTCAAAAAAGTTTTCACTTTTCGGATAAAATATAGCCTAGATCATTCCAGGCATTGTTCTCTATGTGTTTGACTTTTTAATCGGTTCAGGCGTTCCAAAGTTTAGCCTGGATAAAAACAGACGGAGAGATATACATAGGATATAATATATAAATAGGACACAGATAGGGATCTTTGTAATAGGATAGGATGACAAACCAGCACACAGTTCACCTGATGGTAAGTGGCTGCTGTGTTCCATAGACATGTACATTTATCCTCGTTTGCGAATCAAAATGCAGATACATTGTCAACCGTGAGGACCAAATTGGTATGCCTCCCCTCCAGTAAAAAGGGTCTCCGTTTCTCTCCACTCAACTTACGAAACACAGCAGTGTTAAGCTGCTATTTTACGCTAGTATTCTGTGAGAGCGTGGTCCTACCCCGGTCAAGCTGAACCATTCGTGCTACAACTATACTATTAATATAGCTGCAGCATGGCTCTTCTACGTATAAACTTGGAACTATGGAACTTTATTATGATTTTTCCAAAAGGAAAATCATATTTTATTTTAAAAAGAAAAGGAAGTAATTATTTAATTTTGTTTTAATTAAAGTTATTTATTTTGTCTTTTATTAAGTGTTAGAGGCGCGCTACATCTATCCATAACTGCTTCACGAATAGCTCGACAATAATAGAATACTCTC